>OX457050.1:1721324-1801324 GCA_949752735.1 Lumbricus terrestris
TCACAGATATTCAACATGTCATCGCTCACGTTGCGTGACACTCTATAGTCATCATCTCAGTATTCCAAGAAGAAATATATACAGTGTGGGCCATAAAAATATCTTGGTCAGAAGCAAAAAAATTATCAAAATTTTTACTTAAAGGTTATTTATATTTACGCAATCATGATGGTCAGATTCCATCATAATTATGTTTCTTTTAAAGACACCACCCAATAATTTTTGTCAATTCAAAAACGCAACGCAGTAGACAAAAAGTAGCAATAAATGATTATATTAAGTCACGTCTAAAATAACTGTTATCTGTTGGACTTTATAGATCTAGCGCTATATAACGACTATGATTATCCTAACATTATGTAGTCGTCGGTTCTTCTTTCTCGCGTTTCGTTCTTCCTCTTCCGGTAATGGCAGAAAGACGGCCAGTTTCAGTTCTAGATCATTGCGATTAATCTTATTAAAATCTGATCGTTTACTAAGTGATCCGCTTCGTTTCTTAACAGGTTATGGGCCCAGCAAGCACAGAGCACGTAATGATCACAAAAGTTTATGATATGGAACTTTAATAAGACACATAGGCCTAAGGATAATCCGGTCAACTGCGCAGTATAGCGCGTGACTGTTTTCTTACATCGCGACAGAAATGCGAGAAACAGTTATTTATTTCTTTTCACCGAAAGAATAAAGATGACGGATAAAGGCTCAGGTAAAATCGCAAAATTGAACAACCAGAACTACCAGACTTGGAAGTTTAAAGTTGAACTGCTGTTAATTACGAATAATTACGAATACCACATATAACTTGCGACCTAGACCACATCCTTTTGTTCTACCAGTTAAAGATGTTAGAAACTTTATTCCGAGGGTTCTCTTTGACACCCATTAATGACATTGTTATCTTCACATTATTTTTGCTGTTTACTTTTAAAGTGTATTGACATGTAACTGGGTGCGGTGTGTCACCCTGATTTGTCTAATTAAACGAAGATTAATTAATTAAAGAGGATTTGTGGGACACTGTCACTAAAGAAACCCCTGATCCTATTACGGAAGCGTGGCAAAGTAAAGATGGAAAAGCAAGAGCCACGATAGGTTTGTTAGTTGAAGATAATCGACTTCATCTAATAATGAAAGAAACTACGGCAAAAGGTTCATGGGAACAATTAAAGAAGTATCATCAAAAGGCAACACTGTCCAGTAAAGTCAATTTATTGAGAAAACTGTGTGCATTAAAGTTAACAGAACATGGTGATATGCAAAACCATCTTGCGGAAATGGAAAATTTAATTGACCAGCTAACGGCGTTGGGAGAAACGTTGGCAGAGCATTTAACAGTTGCTTTCTTCATTAGTAGCCTTCCAGAAAGTTACGGGACACTGATTACGGCATTAGAAAGCAGACCTGAAGGTGATTTGACTGTTGAATTAGTCAAAAACAAACTTCTTGAAGAGTTTACAAGAAGGACAAGTTTTTCCTCAACACATAAAGGACAGGAATTAAAAGCTTTAAAGGCAACAAAACCAGAAACAAATCCTAAAGAACATCGCACATGTTACTTCTGTAACAAACCTAACCACTTAAAAAGAGATTGCAGAAAGTATATCCAGTGGAAGAAAAGAAATCCAGACCACCAGTGGCGTAGGCAAGGGGGGGTTTCGGGGGTTAAAACCCCCCATTGGCTCCGAAAAAAAGATTTTTTAAGGTTATTTTTCCATTTAAGTAAGAAAAAATAGCAAAAAACATGGTTTCCGGCCATAAAACCCCCCATGAAAAATTCCTGGCTACGCCACTGCAGACCACGCGGTTAAAACGTTGAGAGAAAATTTCAATGAAGAAAAACCAACAGAGAGTGTAGCACATACATGTCTTAAAGCTTACGAAAAAGACATAAGCTGTGTTTGGCACGTTGATTCTGGTGCAACAACACATATGTGCAGTAACAGAAATTTCTTCTTGAACATTAACAGACAGTACAACAGTGAAGTTTTTCTCGCTGATGGTCGAAAGATTAAAGCAGCTGGAAGTGGTGATGTGATGATAAATTTCATAAAGGAAAACGGAGAGATACATGTTGCAAAATTGTGTGTAGTCTTGTACGTCCCACATTT
Source organism: Lumbricus terrestris (assembly GCA_949752735.1). Lineage (NCBI taxonomy): Eukaryota > Metazoa > Annelida > Clitellata > Crassiclitellata > Lumbricidae > Lumbricus > Lumbricus terrestris. The sequence goes on from OX457050.1 coordinate 1,723,433, forward strand.
GAAAGGAAATTTAATTTCAGTAAAGAAACTTGTCAGTAAAGGTTGTGAAGTGAGTTTCAAGGAAAACAAATGCACTATCATAAATGATGGAGAAGCAATAGCAATTGCAGATGACAAAAATGATTTGTTTGAATTGAGAATCTCTGACCAAACGAATAAAGTAACGGAAACACATATTGCACAGGTTGCACAAAGTTGCACAGGTTGCATACACGTTTGGCATAACAGAATGGGACACAGAGATCCAAAAGCCATACAAAACATGGTGAATTAGAATAAAGTATCAGGGATCACCATCAAGCCGTGTAAATTCTCAAGTGTGTGTGAATGTTGCATTCAAACAAAGATGACAAGAAAGTTAATTCCAAAGAAGTCAGATTCCAAGTCAGATGAGATTCTAGACTTAATACATACAGATGTTTGTGGACCAATGCAGACAACGACACCTGGTGGGAAAAGATATTTCATGACGATGATTGATGATTACAGTAAATATACAGAAGCGTTTTTATTGGCAAATAAATCTGAAGTACCTGAAAAGATTCAAGAGTACGTCACGCATGTTCAGACAAGGTTTGGTAAAACACCAAAAAGAATTCGATCAGATAGAGGAGGGGAATACACAGCTGAAAGGTTACAGAATTTCATGAAAAGTGAAGGAATTCAAGCAGAATTCACAAACCCTTATACTCCTCAACAAAATGGTTGTGCGGAAAGAAAGAATCGTTATCTCACCGAGATGACAAGGTGCATGTTAAAGGATGCAGATCTACCGCCAAAATTTTGGGGTGAAACCATAATGACAGAAAACCATTTACAGAACAGATTACCCGTTTGAAGGGATTGAAGTCACTCCCTATGAAATATGGAACAAAAGAAAATCAAATTTAAGCTACATAAAGAGATTCGGATCGGAAGCGTACGTAGCAATTCCTACAGAGAAAAGACAGAAATTGGACGATAAAGCCAAGAAATTGACCTTCGTCGGTTATGAAAGAGGCACAAAAGGTTACAGACTACTAGATGTGAATACTAACAAAGTATACGTCAGTAGAGATGTAATTTTTCTCGAGACATCCACATTTGTCAAAAGAGGGTGATTTAGATTTGGTTGTTGAAGAGCAGTCATCAAATTCAGATTTTGATGATGAAACTATTCTTTTTCCAACACATCAATTACCCGAGGAAGAAATTACACAAACTGATAAGGAAACTACAGCAACTACAGACACTCAGGTAAATTTAAAAAGATCAGAAAGAGTCAACAAGGCGAAACCACCTGAAAGACTAATTGAAACCATGAATAAAATAACATTGGTTGAGTCAGAACCAAGAAGTTACAAGGAAGCCATATCTTGTCAACAACAAGAATCCTGGCGGAAAGCAATGGATGATGAAATGAAATCATTGAATGAAAATGGAACATGGGTCTTAACAGAATTACCTGAAAACAAAACAGCCATTGGTAGCAAATGGGTTTACAAAATCAAGAAAGATGAAAAGAGAAATATAACAAGATATAAAGCTCGTTTAGTAGCACAAGGATATTCTCAGAAATTTGGAGAAGATTATGATGAAGTATTTGCTCCAGTAGCAAAACCATCAACTCTGAGAACTATCTTGACTATCGCAGGTTCTAAAGGCATGATAGTAAAACACTATGATATGGAAACAGCTTACCTAAATGGTGACCTATCTCATGAAGTCTACATGAAACAACCTGATGGATATCAGAAAGGCAGTACTGAAGTCTGTAAATTGAAAAAGAATTTATATGGACTTAAACAAGGAGCAAATGAATGGAACAAAAAGCTCAATGAAGTACTTATCACTGATGGATACAAGAGAAGTGACAATGATCTATGTTTATATTCAAAACAGTACGATGATGGATGGATTTATATCTCAATCCATGTGGATGACATGATTGTAGCATCGACAAAATCTACAATGTTAAAGAAGTTTGAAGAACTTATGAAGAAAACTATGGTCATGAAGGATCTGGGTGATTTGAAATATTATCTAGGAATACATTTCGAGAGGGACGAGCAAGGAATTTTCTCGTTACATCAAACAAGTTACATAGAAAACAAATTGAAGAAATACAATTTGGAAAACTCCAGACCATCTAACATTCCAGTTGGTCCAGGGTATCAAAGAAGACAAGAAGTCGAAATTGATAAAAATGATAAGGAAATGTACAGAAGTGCAATTGGAGCACTAAACTACCTAGCAACCAATACTAGACCAGATATTGCAGTAGGTACATCAATACTCTCTAGATCTGTGAACAATCCAAAAGAAAGTGATTGGGTTGAGGTAAAAAGAATTTATCGCTACTTGAATCAAACTAAAGATATGAAACTCAAGTTGGGAAATGTTGACGAAACCAAGGTACAGTTGATTGGTTATGTTGACGCAGATTGGGGTGGAGATGCCAAGGACAGGAAATCGAATACAGGGTATGTATTCAAATATCTTGGAGCACCAATATCTTGGTCAAGCAGAAAACAAGCTATGGTAACATAGTCATCAACTGAGGCCGAATATATTGCTTTGACTGAAGCTGGTCAAGAATCAGTCTGGTTAAGAAGACTATTGGATGATTTAAATCAAAACATAGTTGAACCTACTGTGTTGTTTGAGGATTATCAAAGCTGTATAAAAGTTACTGCTACAGAATGAGAAAGCCAGTCATAGAACAAAGCATATCGGAACTAAGTATCATTTCGTACGAGAAATGTACAGAAAGAAGGAACTAGACATTAAGTATTGTCCTAGTGAACACATGATAGCTGATCTCTTAACTAAGCCTTTGGAAGCAGTTAAAACTAGGAAGTTTACTAGTGAAATTGGGCTAAATTGAGAGAACAGTTTATTTCTTGTTATGATGTTATGGTAAAGTAGTCGTTAAGGAGGGGTGTTGGACTTTATATATCTAGCGCTATATAACGACTATGATTATTTTAACATTATGTAGTCGTCGGTTCTTCTTTCTCGCGTTTCGTTCTTCCTTTTCCGGTAATGGCAGAAAGACGGCCAGTTTCAGTTCTGGATCATAGCGATTAATCTTATTAAAATCTTATCGTTTACTAAGTGATCCACTTCGTTTCTTAGCATCATCCGTCTGCGACTTCTTGGCCCGTTCTGCTCCTATGAAAACGCACGATCTCTTCACCCCTCCACTCAAAGACTGCCGTGGTTGAAAGGCGGTCATTGCCACTGCGTTCATTGGTCCTGCGCTGTAAAACCGGCTTCCTTCTTCACCGAACCTGGCGTTATATGTGTTTGAAAAACGACAGTAGGCTATTAGTTAATGAATGATCCCTCGGGTCATGTGACTAGTTAAGCGTTCTCTGAGCTTCTCTCGCCGTGTTGTGGACATCTTGAATGGTTTCATTTATCGTCTTTCGGAATTATACTCTGATATCAGGTTATGGGCCCAGCTACCGACCAGTTACTAAATAATGTTTAACAGTTTAGAAACAAGTTAGTGACTCGGAACTGCGACTTTGTAGGTTTAAAGAAATCGGAAAGTTTCGACAAAGCTATTAGAGTTTTACTAAGATATGACACCTATCTCCGCTGTATATTTGGTCTGGGTGGCGGTCAAAGCGCACAGACCGTGGCGCCACGTTGTGACTGGGTTGATGGATCCTAGTAACGATAGACGCCTTAATTGATAAATATAATTATACGAAAACGACTGGACAATTGTATTGTAGCCTCCGTAAACTAACATAACTATTTAAACAATATTAAATATGACGAATAATAATAACTTATATATTAATGTCTTTTATTATAAGTTTTATGTTTAAGACGTGCGACTTTGCAGGCAGTTGGACAATACAATGTTGCCTCTACACCTTCTGCGCAGCGTTAGTAATTTATTGCTTATACCAGTTGGACGCCTACAAGGCTGCTTGGCCTAGACGGCTCCTAGGCCTAGAGGGCTGTCAGGCCTAAAGGGCTGTCAGGCCTAAAGGGCTGCTAGGCCTACGGGGCGGGTATATAGCTCCTCTGGTATGTGCCTTGACACCTTTGCAAAGCGACAATTACCCTTTGACGTAATCCGCGGCTTATACCAGCTCTCCGTCTACAAGGCTGCTCTAGGCCTGGTAGGTCTAAAGATATGCTAGACCTACAGGGCTGCTAGGCCTAAAGGACTGGTGCAGGGTTGCTCTAGGTATTTGCCTTTAAACCTTCTGCACAGCGACGATATTATCAAAGATATTAGTTTTACTCTAATATCTTTGATATTATCATGTAACGTGATCCCTAGTGGGTACCAGCTTCCCACCTACAAGGCTGCTCTAGGCTTGCTAGTCCTAGAGGGCTGCTAGGCCTACAGTGTTGCTAGGCCTAAAGGTCTGCTCTGGTACGTTCATTGACTCCCTAGATGCATGTTGAAATACACGAATGAAAATCAACAATCCAGCTTCCATTTAAGCTAGACAACCATTTAACTTTTTCATAAATCCAGCTTCTATTTCTATTACGAATCGTTTCTAGACCAGTTGTCGTTAGACTAATTGTCTGTAGACCAATTGTCGTATACATAGCCCTTTTTCTCAAGCTGTTCATTCATTCATTCGAGAATTTATATAGTGCCTATTCAATGAAGCTACTCAGAGGCGCTCTCAGCCCAAGCTAAAAAAAAAGGATTTCAGATACTTAAAAAATTCAGGAGAATTAAGCTGAATATTGCAGCAATCAATGTGTTTTCGAGTTCCTGGCTTTCAATGAACTAGATGAAATCTACCATTTTTAAGCCATCACTTTGCACAACTTTTTTCTAAAATATCTGAGTTTTTCAGGTATCTTAGGTCTTCTCATTTTACAGTCTAATTCCTGGACCATCCAGGATGCATGGAAATCATGCAGTTGTTTGGTTGAGGCCAGGCTTGAAGCGCCACTGACGAGGTATCTTTGGGAGGTGCAGTGCTCGGAATGAATTAACCCATTGGCAAGAACTCACGGCCTGAAATCTAGATATAAATTTAATCAATCAATTATTTACATTTTTTGTTAACCAATCTTCAACATGAACAAATTACACAGCAGTGTACAATTCTCTGCATGCTTGACACATGCCATAACCATCATTAAAACCACAATTTCTTAAGACATAGCCACTCATATATGCTAAAACATTGTCAGTCTCCAATAGCAAATCAGGCATATCTGAGATATTTTGTAAGTCAAAGTCATCTTCACACGTCATTTCACAAGTGATCTCCTGGTAATCATGTGATGTGGAAGTGGACGCATATTTTTCGTGAAGTGCTCTGGATTTGAAAAGTATGTCGACTCTCCACTTCTTACATCTGTTCCAACATAATGAAATAAAACCAGCATATGACAGAGGTATGCAATTTCAATCAAAGAATATTGCAGGTCCTGTTATAAGCAAATTTATTCATTTACATTTTCATCCTTAGAATATCTTCCGTACCAAGATGACACATGCAGTAAAGGCAATTCAGAAGACTGCGTGCCTGTCCATGTAAATAGTATGGCCACCCAAAAAATCGCTCAAATAGATCGCTGCGGCCTTGTAAGCCTTATCCGACAAGGCAGTGTGCTAGTGACCAAGTAAATTTTTTTAAATGCGAAATTCTGTCGACTCAAAAGGCCTTTCATGTCATGAACATTCTTTCGGATCCATTCAAAATTAATGGCCAAAGTGCAAAACGAAAGGCAACATCTAACTTTAAAAGCGCCTAATCAGTTTCCGAAGCACAGGCTTCTTCAGTTTCTCTGGTTTTTAATTTTATTGACCGTTTCACTTAGATCTAGCGTTAATCACTTATTTACCTTGCACATTGCAATATGAGATGCGGCTGATAGGTCGCAGCGCTCTATTTTAGCCTAGTCTTTGGCGACCATATTGTTTCGCATACAGGCACGCAGTCTTCGGGATTACCCTGTAAAGGGACAATCGGCTGGGGTCCTTAATGGTAGTGGCCCTTGCACCCATATAGTCCAAGGTTAACTTTCGACCCTGGTAATTAGGTGCAATATAATTATGAATCCGTCAATCACATGGTGTTCAGAATGTCACGTTTAAAGCTGGCTTAAGCGAATTCGGAATTTGACCAATGCATAACTCTAGAGTAAGTATTCTTATAACCTACGTAGACTCATTTTCATCTTGAGAAGTGCATCAGTCAATCAATTAATTAATTAGTTTATTTACGTACTTAAGATGACACACACGCAGCTTGAATATTCAATAAATATTTTAGCGTTGTAAATTATTCGCTCGTTGCGGCATTGTTATTTTTAATCAATCCAACTTCTAGTTTGGTGAAAATCCATTGACCCAGCTTCTGTTTAGACAAAATTCGTTTCATCAAGCCCGCTTCTATTTAGGCGGCGATTATTTTTACATCAATAAAACTTCTATTTATGTAGCGAACCAGGTTGCTACAAGCTACCTTACTTATTTACTTAAGTAAGGCCGCTATTTCTATTACGAATTCATGGGTGCTATGCTTAGCACTGATCGATGCGGTCATCGCTATATTTAGCTTCCCATGCATTTTTTAATGGAACTTTCCACCACCTGCGATTTTTGATTGGTTAGACATCACGCGATGTTTTACGCGCCAAAAAGCGCTCTCTTGCGGCAAATTAACGCGCAAACCTTCAGTCGGGCTGTAGAATTGAACCGGTTAAGACCTACGCTTGTGGAAATCGTGAAACGTGGTGAAATTGATGGTATTTTCAATTCTGGCAAGTTTTCTCAGGTAGAAGACGAGGTTCTTCCGATGTCTTGTGAATCGATGTGTAATTAAGAAGATTTCCGGCAACGATTAAATTAATAATACGCTTCCGACGGAGAAATTCTGGCATCGGCCGACGACTCGATAACTTTCTACAGGACGGAAAACGGTGGATCGGCTGTCCTAAAATATCAATGGGAAAAGGGAAGTATAAGCAACCTAATCTATAGAGCTCGAACCTGAACTAGGTGTAATTAGATAAAACTTGTATCTCTATTTTGGTGCAAATATTAGTTGTGGTATATTCAGTCTGTGAACTGATCTGATAGGTGTGAAATAGTCAGTCTGCGAACTGATCTGATAAAACTTAAGCTAGTCAAGAGACATAGGCGTTTTAGGAGGGCCTTAATCGTGAATCTTTAATATTGTTTCTATTTTATTGGCTGTGCAAATAATTGCTAATGAACGGCAGACAGTCGCTTGATTGATTCAATAATAAATGAAACTTAAATAGAGAACTGTGAAGTAATTTCTGCTATCGAATTATAATGGACTCCGACGGGGAAACGGACAGTGTCTTAGGGACAGGACAAGAGGAAGATGAGTTATGTCCGAGAGAAACCCTTGAGTTGGGGACTACAGACAATACTGATGACTTAGACCCTGCTGTATTACAGAAACAAATGACTACCATAGAACAATTTATGGAGCGCCAGAGTAGCATTTTAATCGGTCTAGCTGAAGAGCTGAATCTAGTTTCCATGCAGCAAGCCCAATTAAGTTCCCGCCAGAAAGAATGTGAAACAATGGTGAAGTCGGTAGCTGAAGGTAAAATGGGTGATGGAGCTGAGGGAAATGTTGAGGAATCGAACCCAGATAAGCACCCATTTAGTGGGGCTGTTGTGAGCTTAACAGCCACCGCTGACATATGTCCAATATCGGCCCATCCTGAGGAATTTGGTAACCAGAGAAGCTCACACCCTAGGTTAGGATTCGAACCCGCTACCATTGACACCAAAACCCTTGACCTAGGACCCAGCTTTCCTCAACCGCGCTTAAGGGGGTGCGCAACAGTAGAGCCCATTAATTTGGGGGCGGAAACGGTAGGACAGGCGGCGCCCCCGCGCGTCACAATTGGTTCCAGCAAGTGGGATGAAGCTACAAAAGGTCATGGGTCAGAGGGTAAAATAATAATGGATCCCAGATTTAGTAGAGCAGAAGATTTATGGGAAGAAGTGGAAAATGGAAAAGAAAATTTTTCACAAGATGATCCAAGAAGAATGGATGTACAGATGAAAAACTTTGGTGCTAGACCAAAGGATTTACAAGGTCAAGGTCAAAAGGTAAATGACTTACAAGGTCAAAAGGTAAATGATTTACAAGGTCAAAAGGTAAATGATTTACAAGGTCAAGGTCAAGGTCAAAGAGTAAATACAACTGACATGTTGCATGGTCAAGCAATGCATTGTTATGATACAAATGTTTTGTATAGAGATTTTGACTTTGAAAATTACATGTGTAGAAAACAAGATGATAAATTAGTTAGAATTGGAATCGAAAATAAATCTGAAAACGATGATTCAGAAATCACTGATGTGCGATCCCTACATAGAGTTGAACTCGAACCAAAAGCGTTAAGGGTAGAACAAAACGAGGGTAGAATTTGTGCTAATCCTAGACTTGTAGTTTCAGATGGAAAATCGGGGGATTCTTCGTTGCTGAGCGACGACCACGTGGGAACATGGGATGCACATCCTCGCCAGCCAGCGACCGCTATTCATCGGGCTGCCACCTTTTCCCCCTCGTCGGTTCCTGAAACAGAAAAATTCCGGTCACCGAGTAATCCGCTGTCACAAGTGACTGCTTCAGTCACCTCGGCTGCTTCTGATGTCATGTTCTGCGAGTCGAAAGCAGAACTGGGAAGAAACCTCACAAGCTTCGCGTCTGCTCCTCAGATGTTCGCGTACACATCTGCTTTGAGTCGACCGATCATGTCTACGGTGTCTCTGTCGTCGGAAACTCGAGTCACGCACAGCTACGAATACGTACATGGGGCTAACAGTCAGCCCATGTATGCGCACTGCAGTCAGAAGATGGTTCAACCTGCTCCAGTCTTCCTTGTCTACGCGGAAGCAGTTTCTCTTCCGATCCAGATGCAACCGTGGCCCATGACGCGCACAGTCATGGAAAATTCTGTCAACGTCATGAAGCTGAATTCATCGTCAGAAATATTCAGCTTAGCCAGACTGAACTGTCAAGAGAACAGTCAAGGTCACTGTCTGCAGACAACTGAAGGGAAGACAGTCAGTCTTTCTTTCCCAGCAGAAGAAGTTGCAGCTAGAAATCGAGCGTCAACTGGTGGTACTGCAACTCCATCAACCAACACGGAAAAGAAAGAAGCCGCTGAGAAAGTTCAGAACTCAGCCGCTGATCTGTCGAGCGAGAAAGTAAAATCTCGTTTGAACTGTCGGCCGAACGATCTTTGCAGAAGAAGTGCGAAACAGTGTCACCGAGCAAAACGAACTTTTCGAAACATGCAGAACTCTCTGAGCGTTGAACCGAACAGTGAAACGAATGTCGGAATTCCTTGCCTAGTGACCAAACAGGTCACTGAGCTCATTCTCGGTCTCTCCTGGATGGTGAAGGAAGCTGTCCTGTGGCATGTAGGGAAAGGATGGATCCTTGTGCGAAATCTTCAGCTGAACGTGTCTTGCAGAAACAGTCTGAAGCAGAGTCAGCGAGCAAAAGAAACTGTCTGTGACCTGCAAAATTCTCTGAACATTGAAACGAACAGTAAATCGAATGTCGAAATTCGAACAGTGCTGCCAGAGACGAAAATCACGAAAGAAATCTGTGCCGTGCAAACCGAAACCTTCGAACCGGAAGCTTCGTGTCAAAAGAAGACTGCTGTCCAGTCCAATCGCTTCGGAAATCTCTGCCCTGCTGAGGTGGCAGCCCGAATCCCACGTCGACCGGATGTGCATCCTCGGGTCGATCCCAATACTTCCTTCCGGGGTGGAAATTGCCTTCCTCCAGTGACGCGATCTACTGAATCAATGCGAGTGGAAGAGTCAAATGCAATTTACATGGTCACTCGCTGCCCAAAGTCTGGTGTCGACCAGAGGATCAAACTCACCGGAGGAAACAGACTCGCAAAGCTGGCGAGGCTGTGGCAAGCATAATGTAATGTGATATGATAGGGTAGTCCTGTCGCGTAATGGCGACAAGTAGGTGAATAGAGAATAGAGTCTTCTCTGCTTTAGTTGTGTTTTGATGATATTATATGTGGCCTTGAGATGTAGGTTTACATTTTTCTTTTAATGTGCGTTGATATATTGTGCTTTCTTACTGTGTAAAAATGTGAAAGTTGATTACAGTAATGAAGTGTAATATGATGATATAGGTTATGTGAGAATGCATAGTGTTATTAGTGTGAAGTGTAGCTTAAGTGTTTCAGATTATATGTGTGTCCTCTGATGATAAAAGTAACTATGTAGATGAGATGAATAGTAAAGAAATGAGATAAATAAGAGATAACCAGGTAAAGATACCTGTACTTGTTTCGTGTAGAATCCCTCCAGGTCGTGTAATGGCGACGAGAGTAAGCGATGGGAGAATAGAATCTTCTCTGTTTTATTTGCTTTTTGATGATATGTAACTATGTGATGTGGGAATACATTGTTTTATTTTCTTGTGCATAAATGCTGTGCTTTCTGATGTAAGCTAGTTGACTATAGCTATGTGAAAATGTTTACAGTAAGTGTTTAGTAGCAGTTACAAGAAAGTAATGTAGAGTGATGTGATGCTACAAGGACATTTAGTAAGTATGAGCTCCAGCGTAATGCTTAAAGAGTAGTCCTTTAGTTTGAAATAAAAAGGGTAGTTTTAAACTCAGTTTAAATATTAGAATTGCTTCTTGTTGCCACGAAGAAGGGCTGATGTTGTGTTTGTATGTCAATTGCATAATAATGATTGCAAGTTAAAAGATAATGATTATAATATGCTATGGTAGAAGTAATTAGCATTCTGTGTGGTGATTGAAGGATAACCTTGTATGATTGGATGAATGAGTAACTTGGTGATGATGTGGTGTTAGATTGTGTAGTAAGGTTGAGTAGAGCACCCAATTGTAAGCATCGCCCTGAGAGTTAGTGAGTAAGTTGGATTATAGACTTAGAGGCAGAATCACTGTAGCAGGCAGTGGAGATTACAGTCAATGGTGAGCTGTGCCTGAGGTATTGACGATGAGTTCGTCCAGTCTTAGACCACTTCCTGAGGGGTTGTGATGTAATAGACTAGTATAGGATATGGGAGTAAGTTCCTTATGCCTTAGGTATGCTTAGCGAAGCAGTAATGCCTTAATTGTTCCAGGTAGCCTAGCCTTGATGTAATGATGAAACGTGTGCATGTTGGTATGCATTATTATTAGTTGCCTAAGGTTATGATCTGATGTTGCTTACTCACTAGCAGTGGCTTTGGTATAGACAGGAAGAGAGCCTGTAAAACCCAGCATAAGTGTAAATTGCTGTAATGTTTGGCTTGGTGAATGGATGAACTGCGGGTTCATTGCCATAGAAATAAATTGTTTGTGGGATCAAACAATTGCCTAAGAGGTAGTGTAAGATAGTGTGAGTCTGAGTGACTGAGTGTGTTTGAAGATGACTTCTTTATTTTGTGGCTTTTGGATGACAAGCTATAAATAGAGTGTGGCCTCAGACTTTATTGTGTGTCTGAGATTCAGTAGAATAGTAATACCATAAAATTGTGTTAAGGTATAAATTCTTCTAAGGTGATACTGTTGCACGAAGAATATAATAGTGTTTAATTAATATAGGATTTGGTGCCAGAGCATGACTAAATGTGTTAAGAGGACTTTCTCTAGCTAGGGCTCTGAGCAATTTGCTGGAAGTGGATTATAGTTAAGTGTTGATTACTGATTTGCTAAATGTAGTTAAGGTACATGTTTGGATAATTGTGGTATGTATTAGGGTTTAGCTATATACTGTTGATAGTGCGGGATTCGTAGAATTGCGCTGAATGGTTAAACTTCTTTTGTAGACCAAAGTGACTCGTTTAGATGGAAGATAAAGTCGACATATTGGAGCTGATATGCCCCTGGGTAGGAAGTCAGGAGAGACCGGAAAGGGAGAACAAGATGGACCCGATCATAGAGATATCCTCCGAGGAAGTTTCTACAGCGGAGAGCCCAGCCCCATCGGGATGTAATATGGTGGAATCCGCCGAAGAACTGCCTGATTCCATGTCGAACGGCGATAGCGTAGCACAGCCATCGTTGGGATCAATTCCTAATAGTTTGAGTATGCTGGGACAGCTCCCGCAGAGGACTGCCTCTCTACTAGAACTAAACGAACTACCTGGTGACAGCCAAACGCCTAGCAGACTAGAGATGATTGGGGTGACCTGGGCCATGGTCCGGTATTTTTATGAGCGGGGACCGTTGGAATTCGGACGGGCAGAGCTGGATACACTATTAGAGTCCACACCCGCTCTCTTGACCTGTGCAGAAATTGTGCCTATTGTGGTGGCTACCATACACACGGTGGCGACGGTCCCCAGGATTCTAGATGTGGTAAATCGGTGGAGGAGGGAGGTGAATGACACTACTCCTGAATCAGCCTTTAATAGAGGGAATGGCCTTGCACTAACCCCGTGGAATGAGGAAAATCTCTGGACTTTTAGAACCTGGGCCTTAGCCATGGAAGTAGCCCACCGTTACTTATCCCAACCGAGCAACCTTCTTGAGGAAGTGTTCCTTACGTCACTGACGGACCTACTAGATCCTGCAGGTCGTGAGTGGTGGAAGGTGGAAGCGATGGTTATAACGCTGTTCACTATTAAGAGGGCCATGTGGTTCTGGCCTTTCTTGGTTTAGAAAAGATGTTAATTGAGTGGCTGTAAACAGTGAGGTAAAAACTTGGATACCAGGCTCCTATAATTTTGAATCTTGAAAGTTAACACAGAATACTGATTGTACAAGTGAATAAGATTTCAGTTGATTGTCTTATGTTATCAATAATAATGTGGACTATATATCTCAGCTTCCGTTAACGAAGATTAAGAATAGACTTCGTAATGGCAGTTCTGAATTTTGTTATGAACTTTGGAGAAGGTGCCATGAGTGTCTTGGAAGTGCTATGTTCTTGCATTGCTACGTTCCTCCTTGTCAAGATATTATCAATGTATGATGTATGTCATTTGGTGATAACGGGTAGTAGCGATAAAAGAAAATGGAGTATTCTGTTAAGGACATTCTGAATTGTTTTGCTGGTCAGTTTGAGGACCTCCGTTAGTTAAGAGTTATTTCGGGCATTTGTGAACCCTTATGACTGACTCATACTCAGTCATTGTACAAGCTTTTATGTCTGATTGGAATAGAATTTGACACGAAGTCAATTGTTGCAATCTGGGAGGTCTTGTTCTGTTAACGCAAAATTATTGATCTTCTGTTGGTCAGTTTGACTGCCTCACTTGGTTAAGCTTATTAGTTGGGCATATGTGAACCCGAGTGGCAGATTTGTATTCAGCCTTTGTGTGGACTCTTATACGGCTGATCTGCGTGGAAAATGTTATAATGGTAATTCTTGATGTCAGTTTCTGAGACATTTTAAGTACAATGTTAAGTGGAATTTATCGGGTATATATATCAGGTTCGATCTCCAGAGATTTATTAAATTTACCAGGGTACTGGTAAATTTAAGAGTAAGTTGTGGGGGGTGTAGCGAACCAGGTTGCTACAAGCTACCTTACTTATTTACTTAAGTAAGGCCGCTATTTCTATTACGAATTCATGGGTGCTATGCTTAGCACTGATCGATGCGGTCATCGCTATATTTAGCTTCCCATGCATTTTTTAATGGAACTTTCCACCACCTGCGATTTTTGATTGGTTAGACATCACGCGATGTTTTACGCGCCAAAAAGCGCTCTCTTGCGGCAAATTAACGCGCAAACCTTCAGTCGGGCTGTAGAATTGAACCGGTTAAGACCTACGCTTGTGGAAATCGTGAAACGTGGTGAAATTGATGGTATTTTCAATTCTGGCAAGTTTTCTCAGGTAGAAGACGAGGTTCTTCCGATGTCTTGTGAATCGATGTGTAATTAAGAAGATTTCCGGCAACGATTAAATTAATAATACGCTTCCGACGGAGAAATTCTGGCATCGGCCGACGACTCGATAACTTTCTACAGGACGGAAAACGGTGGATCGGCTGTCCTAAAATATCAATGGGAAAAGGGAAGTATAAGCAACCTAATCTATAGAGCTCGAACCTGAACTAGGTGTAATTAGATAAAACTTGTATCTCTATTTTGGTGCAAATATTAGTTGTGGTATATTCAGTCTGTGAACTGATCTGATAGGTGTGAAATAGTCAGTCTGCGAACTGATCTGATAAAACTTAAGCTAGTCAAGAGACATAGGCGTTTTAGGAGGGCCTTAATCGTGAATCTTTAATATTGTTTCTATTTTATTGGCTGTGCAAATAATTGCTAATGAACGGCAGACAGTCGCTTGATTGATTCAATAATAAATGAAACTTAAATAGAGAACTGTGAAGTAATTTCTGCTATCGAATTATAATGGACTCCGACGGGGAAACGGACAGTGTCTTAGGGACAGGACAAGAGGAAGATGAGTTATGTCCGAGAGAAACCCTTGAGTTGGGGACTACAGACAATACTGATGACTTAGACCCTGCTGTATTACAGAAACAAATGACTACCATAGAACAATTTATGGAGCGCCAGAGTAGCATTTTAATCGGTCTAGCTGAAGAGCTGAATCTAGTTTCCATGCAGCAAGCCCAATTAAGTTCCCGCCAGAAAGAATGTGAAACAATGGTGAAGTCGGTAGCTGAAGGTAAAATGGGTGATGGAGCTGAGGGAAATGTTGAGGAATCGAACCCAGATAAGCACCCATTTAGTGGGGCTGTTGTGAGCTTAACAGCCACCGCTGACATATGTCCAATATCGGCCCATCCTGAGGAATTTGGTAACCAGAGAAGCTCACACCCTAGGTTAGGATTCGAACCCGCTACCATTGACACCAAAACCCTTGACCTAGGACCCAGCTTTCCTCAACCGCGCTTAAGGGGGTGCGCAACAGTAGAGCCCATTAATTTGGGGGCGGAAACGGTAGGACAGGCGGCGCCCCCGCGCGTCACATTTAATTAATAATTATTGCTCATCAATCCAGCTTAGATTTCCGCGTAATGGTTTTAAAAAATCCCACTTCTATTTCGGTAAAATCATTTTCATAAATCCAGCTTCTAATTTTGTCAAGAACTCGTCAATGCGACTTGTATTCGACCAAGGCTGAAACCCATGCAATGACAAATAATTTACGACGCCAAAATACACGTTTCCCTAAATAATTATTACTGCGCAGGGTGTACACGGAGAGTCACAACGTGTATGCAAAGTGAATCACCGGCAGCAGTACTGTAATAAAAGATTTTTTTTATTTAATAGAGTACTTTATACATACCTTTCAGCATCTTTCGGAAATCTAAAGAGTGATAGATTTTGTGTATTGTACGAGGTAACGCAACAATTTATGGCAGCGCAACAATTTCCTCCTCGCTTGGAAGCCATTATTAATCTTGTTCTTATTCTTAGTCGGAAGTCATGTTCATAGCTCTAAAAACCCATTGCAAGGTAGGTGAGTTGGGCATTCAGATACATATGCGAGATAGCAGGTGTCATATCTTAGTAAAACTCTAATATCTTTGGTTTCGATAGTAAACCTATGTTCAAGCGTTGGTAAAAACGTTAACAAGTCGCGTGAGTCAGCGAGTGAAAGAAGAAACATAAAATGGCGGAATCCAATCAAACAAAGCTCACAGTTACGAAATTAAACAGCGCCAATTTCAAGTCTGGAAGTTCAAGGTAAAAATGTTGCTTATTAAAGACGATTTGTGGACAGTTGTGAATGACGACACACCTGACCCAATTCCGGACGGCTGGCAAAGAAAGAACGAAAAGGCGCAATGCACAATATCACTATCAGTTGAAGATAACCAGTTAGTTCACATTTGCAATTGTAGCAGTGCAAAAGAAATGTGGCAGGAGCTACAGAAATTGCACGAAGGGTCGAATGTAAGCAGTAAGATGTATCTGCGTAAGAGGCTACATAAGATAAAGCTACAGAATAATCAGAACATGCAGGAATACATAACCGCAACCTTGCAACTCGTTGAGCAATTGCGTGGTGTTGGTCAAGAAGTAACTGATCAACAGGTGGCGATCTGTTGCTCTGTGGTCTACCAGATGAGTACGAAACATTAATAACAGCTTTAGAAGCCAGAGACGAAGATAGGGCTGCCAACTTTTCATTTTGCCATTCCGGGACGCATGCAGTTACTCGATGGGCATATGACATTACCAATTTGCACTGACCACTTAACTGCATAATTATGTAACAAATGCTAATCAATCGTCTAAGAAAGGTAGCCTAAGTTTAAGATTGGAATCAACTGCAAGAAGAGAGCTTTATTAGATTCCAGTAATTTAGACATAGATCACGTACAGTAGCCAGAATTTTTAGCCCAGAACGAGAAAGGCACATAGGTAGCCTATAGGCATAATTATGCAATTACAGGCAATGCGTGCAGCTTACTGATGTCATGTGGGCCTACTAAATTATTAGGTCTGCGACTGGAGAGCAAAACTGTAATTCATTTTTTAAAATATAGGACTTCTGCTGAGTTGTAACCAGTTCCAGAACACTAGGCACGAAGTCGTAGAATTCTATCGCTCTATCGGAAAAAGCATTAGAAATGGACACAAAGCCACTGTGTGTGACCATTAGGATTTTAAGCTGTGAAGACTTCAACCTAGCGCTGCCCAACATTCAATGTTCAGCCTGCAACATCATCAGGTTTGCTAGAGCCCAGAGCGCAAAATCACCGTACAACTTACTGAGTTTAGTGTGCAAACTAAGAACAGTTTGTTGCCTGCATCTCTACAACAAATTCTGGGACATTTTGAGATCAATCCGGGACACGGGACGCACAGGGTCGGTTCCGGGACTGTCCCGACGAATCCGGGACGGTTGGCAGCCCTAGAGGAAGATGAACTTACTCTAGAATATGTTAAAACAAGCTTGTTGATGCATACAAGCGCAAGAAAGATTCAGAAAATGACTCAACAGAAGCAAAAGATGAATCAGCAATGTACTCTAGCAATACTAGACCTAACAATCGCACTAACTATCGTTATGATAATCGGCATAAAGACAAAGAAACAAGAGCTTGGTTTGTTTGTAAAAAAGGCAGGCCATTTGAAAAGGGACTGCAGAGTATGGAAGGCACGAATGGAGAAAGAAAATAAACAGCCAAAATTAAAACACAAAGCGAAAAATGTCGTAACAGAAAGATTGAGTGATCTAGGCAATGGTGACACTAATCACAGCAGTTTTACAATCGGCATTGGTCAGAGAACAAGTGACTGGTTTATAAACTCCGGAGCAACAACCCATATGACAAACAATCTGAATTTCTTTGAAGAACTAGATCAAACAAAATCTGACAAAATTTATATTGCTAATGGAACATGTCTAATTGCAGATGGAATTGGAAATGGTTTTCTGGAATGCATTTTAGACGATGGTACAGTGAATAAAATCAAAGTCGCAAACGTTTTATATTCACAAGGATTTACAGGAAGTTTGTTATCAGTGAAGCAACTGGCAAGCAAAGGAAAGGAAATTGAATTTTCAGGTAACCAGCGTTCAATAAAATACAACGGAAAGTTGTTGGCTGTCGGGAAATCTGAAAAATTTATACAAGTTGCCATGTAAGAACATTCCTGAAGTTGCGAACATGGTCAAGTTTGAAACTAAACATGAAAATTGTATTCATGTGTGGCACAGACGTTTAGGGCATAGAGATCCAAACGCTGTTAAAGATATTAACTAACAAGGAATTGCTACAGGAATCCAAATCAAAGGTTGTAATGTAAAGATAAAATGTGAACATTGCATAAAAGGTAAAGCCACACAGAAACCATATCCTGAAGCAAGTACACATCGCACAGAACATCCATTGGACTTGATCCACAGTGATGTTTGTGGTCCTATGAAAACAATGTCATCAGGAGGAAGCAAATATCTTGTGACATTTATCGATGATTTCTCACGATAGACAAAATGCTATCTTATCAAAAGGAAGGATGAAGTATTTGGGAAATTTCAAGAATTCATTGCAGAAGTCAGTAATCAGTTTAAAAGAAAACCGAAAATCCTAAGATCGGATAATGGTGGTGAATATACTGGAGATAAGTTGAAAAACTATCTGAAGCAAGAAGAAATTCGACT
The DNA here is from genome assembly GCA_949752735.1 of Lumbricus terrestris. Classification (NCBI taxonomy): domain Eukaryota; kingdom Metazoa; phylum Annelida; class Clitellata; order Crassiclitellata; family Lumbricidae; genus Lumbricus; species Lumbricus terrestris. The sequence continues at coordinate 1,741,499 of OX457050.1, forward strand.
TCAAACAAGTGTACCATACTCACCATCGCAGAATGGAGTAGCTGAAAGGAAGAATCGATCAATAATCGAAATGGCAAAATGTATGTTGCTCGATGCAGCATTACCGCTGAAATACTGGGGAGAAGCAGTTATGACAGCAGTGTACTTGCAAAACAGACTGCCAACAAAGGCAACAGATAAAACTCCTTTTGAACTGTGGAATGGAGAAAAGCGAGACCTTTCACATATCAGAATATTTGGATGCAAGGCACATGCATACATTCCAAAAGGGAAGAGAACTAAATTCGATGATCGAGCAATCGAAGCAATCCTAGTAGGATACAGTGAACAATCAAAGGGATACAGGTTGCTGTTGACAGATTCAAACAGAATAATAATCAGTCGCAGTGTAACATTTGATGAATCGGATTCATATAATGGAATGACAATTACAGAAGTAATAATTAATCCAGAGAACACAGAAAAATCAAAACCTGTTAAAATTGAAAAAGAAGCGAAAACACAGATGCCTCTAGAAAATAATGACAATCAAGTCAAAGAAGATGACAAAACCGAAACAGCTGACGCTGAAATAACAGATGAAAATATCGATCAACCCAGAAGATCAACCAGAAGTAACAAAGGCATACCAGCAGAAAGACTTTCATTAATGGTTCAAAATGAAATTAGAAAGGAACCTTCATCATGGAATGAGATGAAGATGTTACCAGAGAATGAACAGAAAAGCTGGATGAGAGCAAGCAGAAGAAGAGATGAATTCACACAAGGAGAATAAGACTTGGATATTGTGTGATCTTCCAGCAGAAAAGAAGGCAATAGACTGCAAATGGGGGTTTATGTTGAAACACGATGCCGAAGGAAATGTGAGACATAAAGCACGCCTTTTAGCTAAAGGTTTCTCACAGAAATTTGGTGAAGATTATGAAGATACATTTGCACCAGTGGCCAGACATACAACATTGAGAACAGTGTTAACAGTTGCTGCATCAAGGAATTTGGAAGTGAATCATTTTGATGTCAAAACAGCATTTCTTAATGGGGAAATCAAGGAAGAAATGTACATGAATCAACCACAAGGTTTTACGGAAATTGGTCAAGAGCAAAAAGTTTGCAAGATAAAGAAAGCAATTTACGGACTTAAGCAATCAGCCAGAAGTTGGAATCAGAAAATAGACTCTATTTTGAAATTAGATGGATTCCAGCAAAGCGAAGCTGATTTGTGTCTGTACACAAAGAAGTGTGACAACGTGATTGTTTACATATTATTATATGTTGATGATCTGCTGATCTGTGGAAGTGCAGAAATGATCAGGAAAACAGCAAACATGTTAAGTCAACAATTCGAAATCAAGGATTTAGGTGAAGTCAGTTTATACCTGGGAATTCAAATTGAAAAGGACAAACAAGGAAATTACTTGATTTCTGAAATCGGGTCATGTGACTAGTTAAGCGTTCTCTTCTTTCGGAATTATACTCTGCTATCAATATGGACGATCGTGTGGAGCCAACTACTCTAAACAGTAGCACGGACTAGCGAGACCTTCAGAACCTTTTTTGGTCTCCTGGGTAAACTGACATAACTTATAAAATCACGATGTTCTTACGACCTGTATGATGTTGGTTCAGCAAATAGAATGTTATGTTTTATTATGTTATGTTATATTATATTGTATTAAGTTATATTATGTTATGTTATATTATGTTATGTGAGAAACAAATAATAATTAACTAATTTAAAACTTGATATCGATTTTTAATCGTGAATAGGTCAAACCACGTCTGGTATAATAGACCCAAAACGTACAGTAGAATAATAAAATTGAGCATCCACACAGAACAAATGAATTAAATGCACGTGACTGCTTAGAGTAGGTCAATAGTTCGCTCCTCGCGACGGTCCAGGATCCATTAGTCCCCAAGTTACCCAATAATTATGTTTTATAGATTGGTTAATTGCTGTCTAGACGTCATGACACATTGTGTCTCTTCTTTCGTAAAGGTAGAAGAAGTCTACGTTGTTCAACCAAGTTCGACATAGAAGTTTTGTCGATTTATGCTTCCTTCGGCCCATTGCCAGTCACACCAATCTCAACTATTTATTAGGAGAAGGCACACAATGACCAGCACTATTAAATTTTATTAGTCAATACAGTTATCCACAGCAGCCTAGTGTAGTAGTGCCGCCATATTGTAGGCCTATTAAGAAGAGGATACACATTGCACAGGAGGGATAATTTGGCCTGCCATCAAAGTATTATTGCTTTTGGTATGATAGGCTATTATTCGTTTGATGTCAGAAACATTGTCGCATTTCAGTCGAAACGAATTCACCGTATTTGAATGTATGCCATTGCAATCGTAAACCTGTCATTAATCCCAATATGAAATCTCAGTCTGATATTTGAAGCCTGCTCTTTGTTGTGGGAAATATAATTACACGTGCTTTGATTTGTGTTTTAATCGCGCCTCTGAATCAAATTCTCGTGCAGAGAGACGCGATCGCCCTCTGTCGTCTTTAGTTTGCTGCCCTTAGGCAGATCGTCCATGTTTCCAACGACACCATTCTTGTCTATTCTGCGTCATTTTCTTGATTTCTTTATATCCTCGTTCCTTATCTTTGTCCATTAACTGATCAATTATATGCCCGCCGACAGAAATTCCGGGGCATTGGGGGCAGAGTAGTCACGGGCCCTAAACAAATGGAAAAGCGTAGGTAGACCCTACGATTTACGAATATACAATAATGCATAGGCCCTCAATTTATGATTTTAATCAGTTCTTAATGTTAAGAATTAAATTTTCAAATATTATAGTCATCAGCAAGCAACCTTTCTGGACGATTGAACTGCAGGAAAATCGTTTACAATATTCGGGTAGTTCTCCAGTTTGTTTGCGAACCTTAAAATGCACAACGGAAATGCTCTTACTTCATCGCCTCGCCTGGAAAATTGTCCGGATATCTTGGCCTTGGAAGACCGTTGATTGTTATAATATAGGCCTAGCCTAGAAAATTAGGTTGTACGGTCTCAATCGTCTCTGTAGGCAATGGCCCTGGAGGAAGTTAAGTTACTTTGGTCACATCATGAGGAAGGAAACTGTCTGGAGAAGGATATAATCACTGGAGAAACGGAGGAAAAGAGGAGACGCGGAGGACCACGTAGGATGTGGGTCGACGACGTGAGAGAGTGGACCGGTGTAAAGGTTTCAAATTACCCCCTCCTAAATATTACCCCCCGGTAACTTGAAACCGGATCCTACCCCCGGTTTCAGGTTACCCTCTCTGAATTCCGAATGAATTCCGTATATCCAGCTTCCATTTCACCTGCAGAGAACCATCATCCAGCTTCCATTTCTCAAGCGTCGTTTTCGTCAATCCAGCTTCTATTTCACCTACAGAGACCCTTCATCCAGCTTCCATTTCACCTACAGAGAACATTATCCAGCTTCTATTTCACCTTCAGAGAACCTTCATCCAGCTTCCATTTCTCAAGCGTCGTTTTCGTCAATCCTGCTTCTATTTGACCTACAGAGACCCTTCATCCAGCTTCCATTTCACCTACAGAGAACATTATCCAGCTTCTATTTCACCTTCCCAGAACTTTCATCCAGCTTCCATTTCTCAAGCGTCGTTTTCGTCAATCCTGCTTCTATTTCACCTACAAAGAACCTTCATCCAGCTTCCATTTCTCAAGCGTCGTTTTCGTCAATCCTGCTTCTATTTCACCTACAGATAACCTTCATCCAGCTTCCATTTCACCTACAGAGAACATTCATCCAGCTTCCATTTCATCTACAGAGGACCTTCATCCAGCTTCCAATTCACAAAAGTTGTTTTCGTCAATCCATTTAACTAAGTGTTAGACATCAAAAACTCAGAAGCGGGATCGACGGAAACAAGGCTTGAGAAATGGAAGCTGGATGAAATTTCTCTAGAAGTGAAATAGAAGCTGGATGAAGGTTTTCTGTAGGTAAAATAGAAGCTGGGTTGACGAAAACAACGCTTGAGAAATGGAAGCTGGATTAAGGTTCTCTGGTTGAGAAATGGAAGCTGGATGAAGGCTCTCTAGAAGAGAAATGGAAGCTGGATGAAATTTCTCTAGAAGTGAAATAGAAGCTGGATGAAGGTTTTCTGTAGGTAAAATAGAAGCTGGGTTGACGAAAACAACGCTTGAGAAATGGAAGCTGGATTAAGGTTCTCTGGTTGAGAAATGGAAGCTGGATGAAGGCTCTCTAGAAGAGAAATGGAAGCTGGATAAAGGTTCTCTAGAGGTGAAATAGAAGCTGGATTAATGTATTATATGGGGGTAACCTGAAACCGTAGGGGGTAGGATGAAACCGGTTTGAGATTACCCCCGAGGGTAATTTAAAACCGGTTTCAGATTACCGAGGGGTAATCTGAAACCGGTTTCAAGTTACCGGGGGGGGGGTAATGTTTAGGAGGGGGTAATTTGAAACCTTTACACCGGGATGACGATGGAACAGGCAATTCGAGCAACGCAGCAGAGATCTTCTTGGAGACAGATCGTCCTATGTGTCGCCAAAGTTCGGACGTACGAATAAGGCACCGACGACGACGACGACGACGGTATTATGTGTTTGTCAGAAACATTGTCGGATTTCAATCGATAGTAATTCATCGTTGACCTAATTGGAAACATGTTGTTGTAATGGTAAACCTGACGATAATATATATATATATATATATATATATATATTAAATCTATGTTTGATATTCAGAATCATCCTGCTCTTTGTTAGACCTACTGCGTAATTCATAGAAATGCATCGGTCCAAAGATCACGTGTTCTGATTTCATTTAATTAATCGAGCCGATGAATCAAGTCTCGTGCAGTGGGAGACGTGAGCTTATTGTGAATAATTAATTTCAATATTAACTTATTTTCGTGACAGATTTATCGCCTGATTTCTATCGAAATGAACTCATCCTATTTGAATGTATTCTCTTGTAGACCTGTCGTTAATCTCTATAATAAATCTAGGTTTAATATTAGGGATCCTGCTCTTTGTTATTGGAAATTAATAGCCATAGCTGATTGTAAGAACACGAGTTTTGGACAGGGTCAGGGCTGAAAGTGAGCCGTGTCGAACCGGGTCTGGGACCCGGCCAGGGGCTTCTATCTCTACACATGGTGGGCGCAGCTTGAGCCCAGTGAAAAATATGGGGGGATCAGAAAAGAGCCAAAACTCATGTCGGTAGGGGGAGAGCCGGCCATGGAGGACAGTGTTCATCCTATAGGCATCTCTAAGGAAGTTCCACAGAAATTACTTCCTCCACAACAAATTTTGACAGAATGGTAATAGTTTTTAACTATGCTATCTATACTTTTGCATCACATGAACTGTTATAATATACCATAATCAAATTTACGATTATGTGATTATAATAAGATTATTTGCTATTTCAATAAATGACATAGACTCTAAGCATAATAATTATATTGAATAATATGATTTAATATGAATTACGGCTACTTGTACAAATACTATTTTTTTACAACTAAATGGCTTCTCTCCAGTGTTAGGCTTATATTTAAAATTTCAGACTCAAATTTCAAAATGTTGTGTTCCTTGAACACTTGGTAAAACAACAATGTCATCATTATTACGAAGGCCTACATTGCTCGCTACGGACAATGCATGGATATACAAAATTTGGGCAGTTTGTTGGTAGCTCCTGCCTGGTTTGTGCAACATTTCTAACAATTTCTGCTAATTGTATCTTGGTCAGCAATTCAGGACCGTTTTGGGCAATGGAGATAGGCCCTAAGCTGATTAATTGCATCAAATAGGCTATAATTTTTATGGGCCTAAGTTTGCTCTTGTCAGCAATTATTCATTATCGTATAGTCCATTATCAGTAGAACTGAGTTGCTGAACTTGTTAAATAAATAAATTATTGCAATTAGATCTATAAGCTTAAGTATATTTATCGAAATATCAAACCGTGCACTCTTTCATCAGGACAAAACTGAAGTGATAGAGAAAACTTGTTAGGATGACATCGTAAAGAGCTAGCTAGTACCATCAGGTCTAGGCCTACAATGTGGAAACTCCAAAAATATTATTGTTAAGTATAGACTCATTTATAAAGTCCTATACCACTCTTTTTAGCAATCCCTTCACTGAAATATACCGTAGTACCGTAATGCAGAATTTGAAAAAAATTCTTACGGGGAGGAGAGCATCCCTCCCTCAAACCCTCTCCATCTCATATACCTTCATTCACCAGAGGAATGGACTAGATAACATTGTTATTGCCGAGAGGGAAGGCCGACCCAGAAAGGGGGGGGAGAAGATGGATTGAGCCCAGCTGCTTTGGGGGGTATAGAAGCCCCTGGACCCCGCATCGATTTTCGGGACCCTATTTCGTAGATAAAAAGACAAATCGTGTTTATCAAATAATATAATCAACAAACGAAAATGTTATAAATGCAAAGTCCTAAATGTTAGACACGCAACCCGGCTGAGACCCGGCAAAGGCGGATGTAGGACATTTCCCCCCTGGACATTTCCCCCCCGGACATTTCCCCCCGGACATTTCCCCCCTGGACGTTTCCCCCCTGATTTCGACTAGGACATTTCCCCCCCCGGACGTTTCCCCCCTTTAGATCAAAACATCGGACAGCTGAATGTTGCTAAGAACACAAGTTAAAATATTGATTAAAATAATTCTCGCTAAATAGAAGCCGGATTGATACACAATAAATTTTACTTAAATGGAAGCTGGATTGATGAAAATGTTCATGTTTAAATTGGAGCTGGATTGATGAAAATATTCTTGTTTGAATGGAAGCTGGATTGATGAAAATATTCTTGCTTAAATGGAAGCTGGATTGATGAAAATATTCATGTTTAAATTGGAGCTGGATTGATGAAAATACTCATGTTTAAATTGGAACTGGATTGATGAAAATATTCTTGCTTAAATGGAAGCTGGATTGATGAAAATATTCATGTTTAAATTGGAGCTGGATTGATGAAAATATTCATGTTTAAATTGGAACTGGATTGATGAAAATATTCTTGTTTAAATGGAAGCTGGATTCATGAAAATTATCATGTTTAAATTGGAGCGGGATTGATGAAAATATTCATGTTTAAATTGGAACTGGATTGATGAAAATATTCTTGTTTAAATGGAAGCTGGATTGATGAAAATATTCATGTTTAAATTGGAGCTGGATTGATAAAAATATTCTTGCTTAAATGGAAGCTGGATTGATGAAAATATTCATGTTTAAATTGGAGCTGGATTGATGAAAATACTCATGTTTAAATTAGAACTGGATTGATGAAAATATTCTTGCTTAAATGGAAGCTGGATTGATGAAAATATTCATGTTTAAATTGGAGCTGGATTGATGAAAATATTCATGTTTAAATTGGAACTGGATTGATGAAAATATTCTTGTTTAAATGGAAGCTGGATTCATGAAAATATTCATGTTTAAATTGGAGCTGGATTGATGAAAATATTCTTGTTTAAATGGAAGCTGGATTCATGAAAATATTCATGTTTAAATTGGAGCTGGATTGATAAAAATGTTCTTGCTTAAATGGAAGCTGGATTGATGAAAATATTCATGTTTAAATTGGGGCTGGATTGATGAAAATAGTCTTGTTTAAATTGGAGCTGGATAGATGAAAATAGTCTTGCTTAAATTGGAGCTGGATTGATGAAAATATTCTGGCTAAATTTTTTTTTGAAGACGATAAAAGAAATGGTTTCCGCATACGGGGGGGGAAATGTCCTAGGGTAGGGGGGGAAACGTCCAGGGGGGAAATGTCCGGGGGTAATGTCCGGGGGGGGAAATGTCCAGGGGGGGAAATGTCCGTTCCCCGGCAAAGGCAGGTGGCGAAAATGAAATCCTTAGAAAAGCTATGGCAATGTCCTGGTGTTCATCGCTAGACCCGGACTGACCCGACTCACATTCAGCCCTCAAATAAACGTTGGGGCAACAGACTACGTATAAGCTTAATCGATTCCATTGATTTATCGTTGTCTCTCGTTTAACACTGCATGCAACCACCATTCCCTCGACTTCATGCACTGCTTCGTTGCTTACACAATCATGCAGTCTCAAATCAATAAGTAAGTAACACACTTTCAATGACAAGCTTCTGACACTCCACTATCCGGCATAAGCACGAACGTCACACGCGGTTAAGCCAATGACAATAGGGTCTATTAATTAAGCGACAATATTAATTATGTCAATATTAATATAAATATTAATGTCTCTATTAATGCCAATATCAATGTCAATATTAATGTCAATATTATTGTCAAAATAAATGTCATTATTAATGTTAATATTGATGCCAAAATTAAGGCCAATATTGACTGACGACGATGCAATGAGGAAGAGGAATGAGGATATTGATTGGTGAGAAATCAATGTGTAGAAGCTACCACGTCGGTCATTCTTCCATGTCATGGTGAAATTGTCGGTAGAATCAATAAGACACGTACAAGCATTGAAAACGCCACGCGTAGGATAGTGTCTGTGGAAGGAAAAGTGGCACTACAGCCTTTTACGTCTAGCTGTTTGTCAGTCAGATCCATATAAATAAAGAGAATAATTCTGTCTGTATGTTTGACCGGGATGCATTTAAACAGTTTTGAGCTTTTCACTCCAAACCTTCACTACTGTGTAGGTCTCGGCACGAAACACCCCAATGATGGGTTGGCGATTCCCAACCACCATGGGGCCAGGGTGGGAGCGAAACCCCAACTTTGTTTCGCTAAACGGCAGCTATTTATTTGAAACTTTGTACCTAGACAGAGGGCCACCAGAACCACCGGGTGGAGGGGTTGGCGAATATCCACCACCATGGGGGCCAGGGTGTGGTGGGCGAAAACCCTAATTTTCGCTATAAATTTTCATTCCTTTGCCATAGTTTCACAGTTAGACAGATTTTTTTACACGATCCACCTCGCCTCCAACCAGCACACACCTCGGCTCGCAGGGGCCGGGTGGGGTGGCGGGTGGGAGTGTGGGGGATGAATTTATCCGAAAACCTAAATTTCACGGGTGACGTACCGGTGATAGTCGGAGTGCGGTGAGGTGGAATTGGGGAGGGGGCGGTGAGGGGGTTGGGGTGGTGGTGAAAACTTTTCGAAAACTCAGATTTCACGGGTGGCGTACCGGTGGAGGTCGGAGTGTGGTGGGGTGAGGGGAGGGTGGTTGTGGGTTATGGATGGAAAATTTTCACGAAAACCCTAATTTCACGGGTTTCGCACCGGTGGAGGTCGTAGTGTGGTGGGGTGATGTTGGGGTGTGGTGGCGGGGTGTGGTGGAGTGGGGTTGGTGGGTAGGCAAGGGTTGGGGTGGGATGGTGTGGGGTGTGTGTGTGTGTGGTGGGTTGGGTATCCGGTGGTTGGGGAGCCGGCAGTGAGGGTCGGGAAGTAAGAAATTGGCGGAGCAGGGTGAATCCTAAATTTCCCGGGCAACGTCGGGTACCCCAGCTAGTAGAAAATAATCTACTCTAGTAGACACAGTGACATGACAAAAGATAAAAGGTGCCTTGGCTGGAGCAGAGCGTAGTTATTAGTAATCTACTTGGCGATAGCGAGAATGATGTTGGTGCAACAGATTAGGTATAAGCTTATTCGATAATGATTTCCACAAACTAATCGTTTAAGCGTAGGCCCTAAATGTAAATGTAATCGCATATTTATATAGCGGCTGTCTTATGGCCTCGACCCTGAGGGTGAGATCCTTCACCACCGCTACTCCACGTTTATATTGCGACCGAGCCACCCGCAGTAAAGACCCGAGCGTATAATAATTATTACTTAGTCGGATTACATAGGGTTACTTAGTCCTCGATTACATAGGGTTACATAGTCCTCGCTATGCAGATCTAGACATCGGGCAACGCATCTCGTCCACTCGTCCCAGCCCATCTGACCTCGTCCTAAGATAGTCTAACTAGGCCTTCCTATTATTTTGTTCAAGTGAATTTGTTGGCATTGTTTCTGTTGCGAGGGTTTTCCCGTCGGGTGGGTTGTAACCCATCGCCTTTATCATGGTTTGGGACAGACTCAGGCTATCCTTAGATAACTTGAGGTGGAGTTTACATTCACATTACACGTTATAAACTGAGACAATTTTCAAAAAGTTTACCTTCGAGATGATGATTTCTAGATCGGTTAAAATAATGTTGCTTAGACGTCATAGATATCTCTTCCTTCTAAACGTTACTGGCAGCTCAAGTAGTTCTACAGAGTTCAACATCAGTTTCAGGTGGTTGAGACAAATCAATATCAGAGTCCACTCAAAGTGTAGGCTTGCGCTTAATAATATTCGGCCTATAGCCATGTAGGCTACTTGTCGTTGGTCCTCTTGTATTCATAAAATTTGCATACCGCAGTTAAAAGAAATTTGCAGGAGGAGCCTCCCACACTTCCCTCATTGGCCTAGAATGTAATATTACTACTTTGACATAGAACAGTTAGGGGCAGCATAAAGCGGAAGACGGTGGTTTAATTAATGTCATAAAGAATAATATCTAGTAAAATTAATTAGTTTTTGATGACAGAATTACTGTCGGTTTATGTTGGAATTAATTCCTGGTATTTGAATACATGTCATCTGAATCGTAAACTTGCCGTTAATCTCTATATTAAATCTATCTTCGACATTCGGAATCCTGCTTTTTGTTATTCTGGCTTCCACGAACACGTTTATTGATTTGGTTTGGCCCAATCGAGTCTCTAAATCGGTTCTCGTGTAGTCTATTGAAACGTGCGCTTCCTGCCAATAATTATTAAATTCGACCAGTAATTTTCAATTATAGAAATATTGTCCGTTTTCAGAGGAAATTAATTTCCGGCGCAGCACAGGCTTAGGCCTACATGTATTTCGTAGAGTTGCATAAAAGACCCCTATACTGGGGCGTGCTAATTGTGAGTTTCTTTGCCGTTTGGTGAACGCCTGGTGAAAACGTGCTGAAGCTTTTCGGCAATTCTTCTTCTTGTTCAAATTGAGATCTTGGAGGGTAAAGTGTTTTGTTCCTAATTAGTGTGATAATAGAATGTCTATTAACCCTTATAGGGTCACCGGGGGGTAAAAAAATACCCCCATCTCGGTTTTTCACGGAAATTTTTATACCTGAAAATAGTTGAAGAAAGCGCTTCTATGACTTTTCCTAAATATGTTTTATGCACAGAATGCATCCAGTTTCATTAGTTATTCATGCACCCAAATCAGCTAAAAAGTACGCGAATGTACCACGTCCTAGCTATTTTACTCAGGAATTTTTAAACATAGCATTATGCATGCTGTACACATGAGTGTCTTGCTGTTAAAATGTCTCCTTATCAGTATCTGGACATTAGGCCTATAATAGAAATCGTTTTGGTGTCATAAAATTAGGATAAATAAATGAAATGGTCTGCAGCAATCTGGCCGCCATTTTCTCCCAATTGTGGTTTCCTTGCAGTGCAATATAAGTGAAATTGGTTCCATCGCATTCCTTGACCCCGAAAATGCTGATTTAGACCCTGAGATCATATTTCCATTGCACATATGACTTCATTAATAGCCATTTTAATATTCTGGCCGCCATTTTGTCCGCCATTTTGATTTTTGTGCAGTGCCACATATGTGACATTGGTTCCATTGCATCCCTTGACCTCGATAATGTTGATTTAGACTCTGAAATCATGTTTCCATTGCATACATAACTTCACTTATAGCCATTTAAGATTCTGGCCGCCATTTTGTCCGCCATTTTGATTTCCCTGCAGTGCTGCATATGTTACTTTGGTTCCAGTGCATTCCTCGAACCTTCTATAAATAACTTCTTTTAGTTTTATACTTAAAAATCGGAGTTTATCATAGGAATCATGCGAATCACTGTGGGGGTATTTTTTTACCCCCCGGTGACCAAAATCGGTTGAGAAAAATCGTGACCCTATGAGGGTTAAATGAATGTGACGATTTCACAAGGAACCGATGTGTAAGACGGTCGGGTAATAGCAAGTCGACAATGTTAGCCTATGAACGGTCATTCTATAGCTGTAGGTCTTAATTATAATCATTAATCAGTGACGGTGTTCAATTTCAGCAGGTAGTATCAAAGTTATCGGTTAATAAGTTTAAAGACAATCATGATCAAAACTTCCAAAGACTTTTGGCAATGCACGCAGGCCAAATGATCTGCCTCGACTTATCAGGACGCCGAAACTATTGAGCCTATTCTGATGCATTGTAGGACGGGGTATGACGGACAGCGGGGTAAGATGGTCCCCTAACACAGAACCAAAAGAAACGTCAGATTCTTAATGCCCATCTTACCCCAGTTATGGATTGAGATGGACATTTTCCTTTGGCTCGTCGCTAAAATGCACGCAGTCGGGTACCAGACTACTGAAAGGGATGTAGCCCATCGGTGATTGACAGGTGTAGGAGTGAGGGCTGTTTTGATTAAAGTCAACCCATTAACACTCGAGTGCCCAAGGTATTTTTTGGTACACGAAGGCCCAAGGGGGGTCCGCGTGGACCTCAGCGTTTGTTTGTGAATATCTTGAGAAGGGATTGGAATATCGTTACAGAATTTAGTTCTATGTGATCCCAAATGAATTTGCAATCGATTGATGTATCTTATAACACAACAGCACCATCCGGTGTAAAATAATAGTGTACAATTCTCATGATACACATTATAATGCTTGCTCGCGTCATTTACCGAAGGAAGCTATCATACGTCCAGCGCGTCCGCATGGCAGTCAGCTGCTCTCACTTCCAGCTATCGACGGACCAGTTGCATTATGGTGGACTAAATCGTTATCGCAATTGTAAATTTGTATAGCGCCGCTTCAATAAAAACTTCTCAGAGGTGTTTCTGACCTGATAGCACCATGCCACGATTGAAAGGGATAATTTTCAAACAATTGCGGATGAAGGGGAAGTACGAACGACTGTGTCATTGTGTGGTGTTAGGCCTACTTGTGGGTCGAGTAAGAAGGGTAGGCCACTGCCGTCTACAACAACACCGGCTAAGAAGAAAGCTGAGCCATTTATTCGCGTAACCTTGACAGAACGGTTGCCACCGTTCGTATGAACTGCCCTAAGCCTTCATTTTGATGCACGCCTGTTGTATGCAATTATTGCTGTGATAGGCCTACACAGACTTTCAGACTTTCAAATTCTGTGCTGCGAACATAGGCCAAACATAGTGCTACAATGTCAGTAAATCTAAGTTCAACAATCTATATGAATATTTATATCATATAACGTGAGCTGACCATTTATTTAATGGCCAGTAACCATACGCATGTATGGCAAATAGCCGCATATCGTGCGGTACCCTTTTTTCCGTTGCTTGTGGGGTACAGGGTTGGACAATACTCACGCACAATATACCATTGTTTTAGGATGTCCTGAAAGCATTTTTTCAGATCTATAGCCGTTAAAAAGTTATCCGGAAAAAACGGGCCTGGGGTCCGGTCGGAACCCCCCTTGGGCATTCGAGGGTTAGGGCCTATAGCGTCCTCAAAATGTGACACTACCTGTACTTCAAAATTCACACAAAATTAAATATGCATTGAAGATGCAATTTAATGTAGGCCTAATTGCCGTCATGGCAACATGCTGATAAAATGATTCTGACTCAAAATGCGCATCAAATTTTTTAATCGACTGAAAATTGTGTTTTTTGTCACCCCATTGACCTATTTTAGAAAATGTAAACATTGTGGACTTTCCGCGACTTATTTAAAAAATTGCGTGCGCATTTCTTCAGATCTGTCTTTGGTTTCACAAAGGTTGGTACATACAATTACACAAATAATCAGATAAAATCCATTTTTATCAAATGTAACATATGTATTTAATCACTGAAGCACTGCCCCATTTTTGAGGACGCAACGCACGAGAGGGTGCATGAAGTTTACGGTACGCTGTTTTGCAACATGGTAGTCTATGTTATTTAAGTCAAATATTGTTTAAAAACTCGCATAAACGGCGGCTTCAGGCAGGAGTATCACTCACAGTGAGTGTTAGCATTATATGATGCTATTTTACTCAAATATTTATTGACAACTTCAACTGTAGGCTACATCAGGCCTATAGGACCCTAACATGTAGGCCGGGCCGACCTATACCCCGCAGTCGATCGAATCGATCGTAACTCGGCCAAGTCGAGTCAATCAAAAACTCGTCGACTTGATCGACTTGCAAGTCGAGTCGATCGTTCGTTTTCCCATGTCTAGTCGATCGCTGTTTCATCGACTCGACTCGACTTAGAAATATTTTATTGACTATTTCTTGAAGTCTCAAAGTGTCTTACATGATAATAATGACGTAATTCGGTTTTTGCACACAAGTGCAGCTAATTATGAACCTTTTGGCAGCTGGTGCTTTCGTGTCAGTAGACTGTGAAAGTTGACTATGGACATACGTTTTCCATGTGAGTTGAAAGACTCAGAATGAGTACAGGGTCTGATAAAGAAATATTGGAAGTGGGGTCCAACATTTTTGGTCTTGGGTCGTCAAACATTTTCGCTGGTCTACCGCCGAAAATTGTTTTTAGTCTTCCCCTCCCCCCCAAAAAATTCTTAAAACCCTTGGCAACTCCGGTTATTTGAAATCTAATGACTTTTAGTCACGTGCTACTTTCTTTCTCACCTTCCTGTTCCCGTTGCGTTGATTTCCAGCTTCTTTAAACTCGATGGGAAAGGGGCCACGCCCTATGCAACTCTCTGAACAGTAGCGGCGCTAGGGGGGAATAGAAGGGCTAAGCTCCCAAAATAAGGCCATCTATTTTTTGCCCATGTAAAAATGAAAAATCTGAACGATTAACCCTTTAGCCCCCAAATTTTCAACGTAAAGTTACGCACGAGTTTGGCCGGACAGTTTGACGGATATAACAAGGTCCGTTTTTCAAGATTTCTACTAAATGACTACAGAAATTTTGGCGACTGAAAACGGAAATTTTCTCCCCGCAAATTCAGCCCCCACCCTTAAATTCTGGCGCCGCCACTGTCTCTGAAAGGGGGCATGACCGGATAGGTCCCGCACATGGATCCGCCTCTGAATGAGTATGATAAAGATTTACTCTTATAGGCCTGTTTAGGGCCTACATGTAGATGTTAATTTTTTTAATATAAAACAGGGCCGAATATGATCGACGTCTCATGACGACTTCACTTAAGAAAAAGTACAGAGCTGACAAGACACTTTCTAATCTTTACCTACATTACTGTGAACACTGAACAGTAGTGTGACATGACCTATGCACTATTTCACTCAAATATCTTGACAAGTTCAAATAAAAATTAACATTAAATGTTTTTTGACAGTAAAAATGCCGTTTTCGTCGTTTTACAAAACTTTGCATGTCTTGAGGTGTCACTAAAACTCACTGCATATGCCTATAATTTTGCACTAATGTTCCTGATCCCAAACAGCACCAAACTAGGGTGTAGCCCAATATGAAATGAAAAATAATTTGTTTCCCTACGTTGCTGAATCGGCCTAATGCTGGCTCATTATTCTCCGAATTCCAGATTCTTAGATTTTGCCAGATTAAGACGTTTCAGGTATGCGAGTTTCTTTATCGCTTTGATCGCAACGTGTAACCATATGCCTAAAGGTACTTTTTCAGCAAGGCTCTGAAATGCATCGATATAATAGGCTACTAGAAACGTCAGATTTGACGACTCAAAAACGAAACGCAAATGTTTTTAGGTTTTTTGCTAATATCATGGCCAGAAGTAAGAATTTCAAAATGAATCTTTGCAGGTTAAAAGACAATTCATATTTACACATGATGGCCAGATTTCATCAAAATATTTCAAACACAAGAAAAGTTATACCACTTTTAGTGAGGTCGCCCACCGTTTTTGACGATAAAAAAACGTCACGCAACAAAAAGTAACAAAAACCTGATTTTATCAAGTCATGTCTCAAATAACTGTTTGGAGCTGAACTTGATAGCGATTCACAACTTGTGTTCAATGTGCCCACCACCAGTGCCAAAACTTCTTTTGAGTCTCTTTGCAAAGTTCTTACTGGACCTGTTGATTAATCTGACAGATTTCTTATTTACCAATTTGATTGTCATCTTGCTAAGTGACTTCTCAGTGACGTGCAGCTACGCTTTTTTAAAAAGTAATAATAATGATCATCTGGCATTATCAAAGCCTATTTGAAAACAACTATTTGGGATGAGACTTAATAAAATCGTGTTTTTGCTACTTTTTGGTGCGTTACGTCTTTGAATCGTCAAAAAATGGTAGGTGGCCTCTTTAAAAGTGCCCTAACTTTTATTCTGTGTAGATATGAATTGTCTTTAAGCCTTTAAAATTCCATTTCGAGATTCTTTCTTCCGGCGAAGATATTGGCCAGAATAATTAAATTGGTTTTTTGTTACTTTTTGTTGCGTCGCGTTTTTGAATGATCAAAAAACGGTGGGTAGCTTCACTAAAAGTGATATAAATTTTCCTTCTCTTTCCAGCATCGACCTCGCAGGCTCCGCAGTACCATTATCAGATTCTGTTAAAACTCTTGGGGTTACCCTGGACAGTATGCTTACTTTTCGGATGCATGTAACTAACCTTTGTAGATCTTGCTTTTATCACATCAGGGCAATACGCCACATTAGGTCGGCTCTGACTAAGGATATGTCGAAGACTTTAGCTTGCGCCCTTGTCTCCTCTCGCCTTGATTATGCTAATGCGATTTTTGTTGGCATTTCAGACTTTGAGCTACATAGGCTGCAACGCATCCAAAATTCTTTAGCTCGCGTTGTGCTGCGTGTTCCACTACGATCAAGTTCCTCAGTTTTACTTCATCAACTGCATTGGCTTCCTGTCGAATTTAGGATTAAATTTAAGTTGTCCTGTTTAACCTACAAATCCCTCTCTACCGGAACACCTCCCTACCTTCAGTCACTGCTTACTCCTTATACATGTATTCCTCCTCGTTGCCTGCGATCATCAAACATGGGTCTTTTAATTGAGCCTCGATGCAGAACTGTTATGGGCTCGCGTGCATTCCATGCCTCTGCTCCCAAAGAATGGAATCTACTTCCACTCTCTCTTCGTTGCTCAAATTCACTCCCTACCTTCAAAAAACGGCTCAAAACTCACTATTTCTCTTTGGCTTTCAAGCACATGGACCTTTAACTGCATCTTCCTCTGGCGGCTAAGTATCCGCGCCTCAGATTCACACTTTGGTGTGACCTTGCGCGCGTAATAAATTTATGTAATAATAATAATAATAATAATAACTTTTGTTCTGTTTGAAATATTTTTTTTTAATTTGACCATTGTACGTAAATATGAATTGCCTTTAAGATTGTAAAGTTCCATTTAAAAATTCATATGTTTGGCCAAGATATGGGCTGAAAACTGTAGAGGATTACTTTTTTGGCGCACCCACTATAAAGGCATTCAGGCCTGGTATTTTTGTTGAAATTTTGCTTAAAAATTTGATTTTAAAAGATTCTGAGTTTCAATGAATAATCTGTTCTCGTAAATTGTCTAGTCCTATAATTATCAACTGTTTTGAGTGATATAACCTGTACATTATTATCACTGTGTAAATCTTCACATACCCATTCGTGTCTAGCGTCCCCAAAAATGAGACGCTTCAAAAATTTGCTCCTAAAGCATAACAGCTAAAATTTTGCAGAATTTGTGTTTAGGTATTGTCCAATCAATCAGTCAATCAATCAGTCAATCATCTTTTTATTGAAACCTTTGCCAGAAACAACAACAGATAAGGCACAGCAAAAGAAGTAGGCCTATCGCAAGGAACCAAATTGGCAAAAGGTTACACGGGATCTCAAAAGGGATAATAATCCTGCTAGGAAAGGGACCCCAATTACCATGATTCAGACAAATCAGATGTTAAACCAGGATCACTGACCGCGCAATTCACGTGAATAAAATAATTTAATGTTGGATAATAAAGGCATACAGATTGACTCTTAACCCTCATCCGAACAATCGAAAACGCGACTTAATTTGAACAAAGGGGCCTGGCCAGATGTGGGTTTGATGTGGTTTTTTATGGATAGCAGTTCTTTTTATATGCCAATTTTGCAAGATGACATCAGAGTAGGCCAACTCAAAACAACAATGTATCAGTCTCTCTATGCAATATAAATCATTTTTATGATGAATTTGAAATAAAATGTTTAATTACATTAATTGTGACGTTTGTCAAAGATGTTCATTCATCGTCGCAATAGTTGTCCGACTATAAAATTTTGAAATAAAAATAAAGAAACCATAATTTTAGTTAAATTAGTATGCCTACTAATTGCTCTTATTATCCGAGTTAGCACGACTGTTTTCTAGAAAATATTTATAAGAAATAATATAACAGGACTAAACCTAAAATGTAAACATGTAGGCCTATCATACATAGTCCGTTAGCTGATGCTTTCGAGTTTGTATGTCGAATGATGCTGTCTTTCATCTCGTTTGTTATCACACTGTCAAAACTATCTTGAATATTCTCAATGTGCCCGTATTATTTTATTCCACGTCTTCTGTTACTGCATTGTGCAACCGAGCACGTCCTCTTGGCCTTGCTTTTGACTGCCAATAATTACCAGGATCTTTACTTGTATTTAGGTCTCTCGGCTTCATCAATAATATTGATTTTTTATATTATAAACAATTTCGTCATCATTAACTTCACTAACAGATCCAGCCTCATCATCGTGCTTATCATCATCTTCAAATTCAACAGTGTCTTCATCATAAGAAACATCTGAGCGTTGTTCTTCAGGCTTTGACATCTCTTCATGTTCACATTCTTTATTGTTGCTCTCACTGTCCAAACTGTAATCATTATAGACTCGGGCCTCTCGGCCAGTAGCCTATTATCTTCAAAACTTCCTTATCACTAAAATCACTAAACCGATTTGGTCGTTTAGATGTGGTAATTGTAGCTCAGCAGTATAGAAACAAAGTCATAAATGCAATCTGAGAAAATATCACTCCTAAAAAGTTAGGCATTAAATATATGAAGAGGGGTCTCGCCAGATCCTTTTGTTCGGATGAGGGTTAACTAAAGCCTAACTACCAGACTTAACTACTGACAATAATATTATTGATCAGCGTAACACTAACAAGCCCGGCCTTAGGGCAAGGCGAGCGAGGCAGCCGCCTTGGGCCCCGCGCTTCCAGGGCCCCGTGCTGCTGACAATAATTATACTTTTTCTTTGTTGAGATATACTTGAGACTGACTATGGTGACGTCGCAAAACAACAATGCTGGCAGTCAATCTACCGCTAGTAGTGAGAGGCTGGCGATTTGACGATCACTTTTTGCAGGGTATGGGTACGAATAAATGGCATTTCTAGGAACGGCGACTTCTAGGAAAGGCGCTTCTAGGCTTCTAGGCTTCTAGGCCACGCCTACCTAGGCTTCTAGGCCACGCCTACCTAGGCTATAGGCTTCTAGGCTTCTAGGCTTCTAGGCCACGCCTACCTAGGCTTCTAGGCCACGCCTACCTAGGCTATAGGCTTCTAGGCTTCTAGGCCACGCATACCTAGGCTTCTAGGCTACACCTACCTAGGCTAATAGCGCTTCTAGGCTAGCCCTAATTAGCATACAGGCTACCGGCGCACTTCCAGGAACGCCCTACCTGGCTACCAGAGCTTCTAGGCTATACCTTATTAGTAATTAGATAGATATTAATCCTAATTAGTAATTAGTGCCCCCTAATTAGCGCAATAAAGGCCCGGGGAGCCCTAAATAGCGGCCCGCGCGCGCCCGCCCGCCCGGGAAGGCACCATGAGCGCTGGGGGCTGTGCCACAGCGGTATGCTAACTAATATAATAATTAAATATACTAATTTTCTGGCTCTTCGTGCTATAATGCAAGAAATGTTGCATCCAACCAGCATGCAAGAACCACAATAGCCCAGGAATATGCATCCAATCAGCGTGCGAGCGCCATTCTAGCCCAGGAACCTGCTACCAATGAGGGAGCGAGAATTGTATAGCGTATCCAACCAGCGTGCCAGAACTACAATATCCCAGGAATCTGCAGCCATTCAGAATGTGTGAATCTTGCTAGTAGGAAATTTCTAAGTGTGAATGAACAAACGCAATACTTTTCATAGCAATTCTTTATTATACAGCAGTAAACAATCTTTATTTTAATATGACTGCGCAATAACTTGCGCGAGAGCACAACGTCTTCAACTATTTACAATGCTCGTCACATTGACCAATTCAATTATCTACAATGTTCAATACTTTTCGCAGAGTTCATTATTTACAACCATCGACGACTTTTTCGCATAGTTCATTTCAAATATTTACAGAGTTCAATACTTTTCGCAGAGTCCAATATTTACAAACATCGACGACTTTTTCGCATTGTCCAATTCAAATATCTACAGAGTTCGACGACTTTTTCATACTTCAACTAACTATAGTGATCTTCAATTACTACAATTTCTCTATACATTATTTACACTTGGAATATTCACATGCCCATACGACAACGACTCTGAGGAATTTAGAAGATAACGCTTGTCATCATACGGAGAGAGAGCTGCTTTTCGCAACTCAACAGTGTGCAAATCATGTTTTCGACTTTGTATAACACAGAATTTGGACTTAGTAGGCTTTTCTTCAAGAATACAAGCTCTGTATTCAGCATGTCTGATGCATTTCTTGACAAATGCCCTTTTTATCCCCTTCGCCGTCTTCTTTTCCTTCTCCCCAGCCAACAGCAAACTATACAAAATTCAATTACAGCATCGCCATTGCATTCGTCCTTAAACTTTCCAATGACCTTGGCATTGGTTCGACTATGTAAAAAGTGCCCACAGGGATAGTCAGAAGTATCGTACTCGTCTAAGTTGTGCTGCATGTCAAGATATACATCGTTTGTAAAGATGTGGTAGCAAAGACTGTCAGTGTCTGTGAACAGGAGTTTGCAGGCAGATCCATAAATGGGTATTATGTGTTCGTAATGGAATTCATACATTTTTAATTTAGATATATCCAGGATACACATGCCGGCGTAAAGGGGCTTGTTGAGTAAAACATTAGAATTTGTTAATTTTATCACTGTCAAATCTTCGTTTATGATATTGTAGGACTCAAAATTTGGTCGGGCCACGAAACGTTTGGCTCGTTTCGCGCTGGTCACAAGCTTCACGGCAAGATGTTTCCTGTTATTTTGCATCGTCTTGCCGTAAATTGAATTGTTCATTAATTTGAAGAGATCTTTTTCAAAGGAAGATTTTGCAACCTGCCGTTTGGAAGTGTTGAAGTCGATATATGGCTTCAGCCATCGACTTTGGCGAAACTCGAGGATTTTATGAATTTTTGACAATTCCATGCCCATTTTAAGGTAGAACTGTAAATTTCGGTAATGAACGACGTACCGGGTCTTTGCCATGAGATTGGGCACCAATTTTGTGACACCGGTACCGATTTTAGCCGAAATTTTCTGTGAAACGGACTTTGCGTACGGGGATATCATGTCCGGTCGTATGTGAAGCGTCTCTGGTGCGAGGGGATAGTCATTGTGGTCGTCGTGAAGATGAGAAGGATAGTCCAAGTCCACGTCCAAAATATAGCCAAAATCGTCGTCTGTCGATTTCGAGTCCAAGTCAAATTCGTCAATTTCGTATTCGTCCAAAAATCGGAATTTACCCGTCGGGAGCGACTCGGACATGGCGTAACCGTACAGATTGTTACAATCCAAATACATGATGTAGCTATTTGGACTGCTTGGGTCGTATCCTTGAGCGAGATATGGGTTATTCGCCTTTGCATATCGATTGGATATCATGGAAACGCCGCCTCTCATGCCCCGCTCCACAAACAGGTAAATGTCCGGGTCGGTAATCAAGTCCAAATTTACATTTGTCATGCGCAAACACGCGTCGAAGCTAAGTCCGGGGCTGCTGTAATAGTGAAGCGGGTCCAATTTGTAAAAGTCCAAGGACATGGCACGAAAAGATTCGAAAACGTCCGCCAGTAAAATGACGTCTGTCTTCAAATACAGATCGTGGTAGTCCTGCATAGTTGACATATTAAAAGTCTGCCAAATTTTCTGGGCATAGTCGTAGTCGTCCTGCGATATGTCTTCGTCAGTCAGCTTGCTAAAGAAACAGCCTTTGGGTGGCAGAGTCCTTTCGGTCATTCTGCAGGCTGACGTCATATATTCGTAGGGAAATACCCCCTTACGCAAAAGCAATTTGTAGTCGGCCGGAAAAATTCGCCGCAAATGTTTGAATTTCGAATCATCCTCTTTCGATAAATTTTTTACCAACACGTCCAAACCGCAGTTTAGAAATTGGAGGGAATCCAAAAAGCGTATATTATTGACTTCGAACGAGAGATATTTTTCCATGTTGGTTGCAATGACATTTATTTCTTGCTCTGCAAACTCCTTGTTCATATTTTTGAGGATAAGGTGAGAGTCGTATCCTTTAAGGTTGTGAAAGATGACAGGCAGAAGATAGTTTGCAGTTTTCCCTTTCTTAGACTTTGTAGGTTTACGAAACTTGAGTTTTAGATTGCAAGGAGAGCAAAGAGCAGAAACAAAGTTACCAGTCATGTGACAGTGGTGTCGAACTTTGTTGGAACCAGAAAAAGCGATAGAGCAAGAAGGACATGCAGCACAACTTTCAAACTGTAACCGCTGCTGCTGGGTAAGTGGAATCATCGGTTTGTTGGTGGCCAAAATTTTATTTATACGATTTTGTTCCGATTTTATATGCGAAAAGAAATGCTCCATCACGTTTGGCCCAGAGTACGTGTACGGAAGAGCGTCGTTCAAATGTGGAAACGACGACACCGTCAAGCAGCAGAAGCCGCTAGGGGTGTGTGTGTCTATAATTTTGGTCGATTTTCCGGCGGCCGCAGCATCGCTTGGAGCTAAGTAGCTCTCGAAATCGCTGTAAATCGCGTAGGGCACAGGCATTTCATGTTGTGTGTTTGTGAAATGAAGGTTTGAATTTTCGTCGGACGGATATCGAACGGACTGCAAACCGTGCTTGCCGCATTCCTCCACATGCGCATGCTTCCCAGCAGCAGTGGTAAAACAGTACAGACAGTATGGGCAAGGAAAATTTCTGGGTCCAGTGTGAGAATTTCGAGATCTTAAGAGTGCAGAAAGATTGCGAATTGTGATATAATGGCGTTTAGCACCATCATCAAGAAGAAGAAGGTTGACAACATGTTTTCTACCCCTGTGAGCACTTGCATATAGAGGGGTAAAAGTTTTGTCATCAGGATTTGAGTACATAATATTAATTGCATAGTCAGGATTCATGGTTTCGAAGATTGGGATTTGCTCAATGGTCATTGGAAAGTTTATGCCTTTGGTATGAAGTTCGCCCAGATAGCGTCTGTAGATGGTGGCTCGCTGAGCATTATCTTTTTGGAAATGACTTACAGCCAATGTTGCATATAGAAAGCAGAACTCATCATCATTTTGTATGTTCAGCGTAGCATGCTTATTTAGTATATATTGCGGGGTGGGAATGTAAGTAGACGCGCCGATCGGTTCGTATACGGCATTACAAATTTTGAAATCTGCTACGCCATTAACCAACCATCCGGAACTTTGGCTGGTGAAGACATCTACCAATTCATCGATGCGATGTACTGCGTCTTGAAGCTGGTCGGCGATCTGCGACGGATGCAACAGCGTTGCAGGCACAGACTTGAAGTAGCCGACCGTCTGTGCGTCTCCGTCTGGCGTGGGTCGCTTGAAGTTCACATCGACCGCCACGTACCATTTCACCGGCCTAAAGAAAACATTGTGCTTAATACGAATCGGCTAAGTCCGAATCAGAGGAGTGAAAAATTTCTAAGTATATGAAATATAGATTCAAAAATTTTCTTTATCCAACATTTTTGAGCTAAAATTTTCTAAGTCCAAATCGCAGAAGTGAAAAATTTTCTAAGTTGCGTGCTTTAGAGCGAAAATTTTTCTAAGTCCAAGAAATACAGAAGTGAAAAATTTTCTAAGTTCATAATTTTAGAGCGAAAAATTTTCTAAGTCCAAGAAATACAGAATCAAAATTTCCTAAGTTCATAATTTTATAGCGAAAAAATTTTCTAGGTGTAAGACAGACTCACCCTTCGTAACTGAATGTATCCTCCAGAGCGGCGGTTATGCGCGATGCTTCACCCAGCAACAACCCGTGTACGTCGGTTGTTTCCGGCACAGGAAACGGCATATCGATGAATGTGTTTTGCGTCGACGTGCGTAGCCCCGGATTGGTCGCTTTCTTCACGCATGTAACACAGATCTCTTGGCCGGATCGGAAGAATCGCACAGGCCGGCGATTCTTGCATTTCGTACACTCTTGCCGTAGTCGGCAGGTTTCACAGAGCCCGTTCGTCAGATTGGTCACCTTGTACGCGCGACAAGACTTGCACCGGCCTACAGATATACAGCAAATTTTAAAGTATGAGATTTTGCATATACAAAATAATAATGTAGCAGAATACAAGCATAAAATTCTGTGTATATGTGTGGATATGTTGTGTATATGTATGAGTGTGTGTGTGTAACACACACACACACAGGAAGAATGTAAAAGTTAGATTGTTCAAAATGTTAAAGTTCGTAAAATCACTTACTCGAAGTGCCGGGCTCTGCTGGCGATGTCGACCTCGCGTTCCTGTCGCTGGAGCTGGCCGCGCCGCTGAAGCCGGAGCTGCTCGCCGCCGCAGCCGCACCGCGGCTGCCGGACTTGGATGCCGCTGCCGCCGCCGCCGCCGCCGCCGCCGCGTCTCTGGCCACGAGATCCACCATCTCTCTGCGTCCGGAGTTGGTTGCCGTCGCCGCGCAGATGCTGCCAGGATTGGGCGCCGCCGCCGGGCTCTGGATCACAGCGGCTCTCCTTGTGCTCAAGTCCAAGGCTGTCGAGTTGTTTTCGGCTGTTGGGCTCGGCGTCGTTCTCCTAATACTCAAATCCAAGGCCACCAGACTGTCGTTTCCCAACAGTTCTACATCATACAGAAATAAGATCTTATGCAAGATACTTTACAAAATGTTGTATTTGAAAAGTACAAGTTCGTTAAAATCGATCAACGCAGCACAAAATTCCGTATTTGAAAAGTATAAGTTCGTTGAAATTGATCAATGTATTGAGCAAGTTTAAAAGATTTATGGAAAGCAGACTTACTTGCACACTTTGGTGCGTGTCCAGTGTCCGGGTCTGCCTTTCGCTTGCCCTCTACAACACAAAGTATTCATCATGTATTATTTCTCATGTATAAAATGTTGCAAAGTGTTTTAAATGCAAGAATTATTTCACAGAAACTAAAAAATTTGTAGCAAATTTTTAAAATAATATATTTTTCAATATAATTTTTGCCTGTTTGCAAATTGTTCGAATTAAAACTTACCCATTTCTCGAATTCTTTCCTTCAGTTGGGCTTCGATCTTGAGCAATTCGTCAATTTTCGCACGTAGGTTGCTCGCTAAAGTAAATTTAAAAAAAAAATTTAGTTTTGAGGAATTGCACTAAGTCTAAGTTAACTAGACACATAAAGTTTAAGAAAATGCCCTACCAGTTTCCATGGCGTCTTCTTGTTGTAACGGAACACTTAAATCGGAAAAAGTTTTATATGGGTTCACAGGCACATATATCTACTACTTAATTCTTGTAGACACCGTCGCACACTACTTTCGCAAAAATGTCAAATATCAAATAAAATGTAAGAATTCAAGATCTGCTGGATTCTGAAACTGCTGTGTGACGCGTCCCGTCTGGCGGTGGACTTTATATGGTCGGGGACTACTTTCTTGGTATATTCCTACGCGAAATAGTTTCCTGTGCGCATGCGCGCGGAAGGATATGATTAAGGCTGTGATGCGGTCGCATGTGAGTGTGCGGGTATGTTTGAGTGTGTGTGTGCGTGTGAGGGAACTACTTTCTTCATGTCCTCCTATGCGAATTAGTTCTAAGTCCAAGCGAAATAATGCTAAGTGCGCATGCGCGCAGAATGTTATGTTGTTGCTGTGGTACATTTGAGTGGATGTGTGTGTGTGAGTGTGTGTTTGAGCGGGTGTGTGTGTGTGTGTGTGTGTGTGCGTGTATGTGTGTGTGTGTGTGTGTGTGGGTGTGGGGGCGTGTGTGTATGTGTGTGTATGTGTGGGTGCATGTGTATGTGGCACACACAGGGGAAGAGTTCGTGGCGTCCATAGCTTACTTGAATCGTCGGACTGTGCTGATGATGCTGATGATGATTCTGCATGTTGCTCTACCACAGATGCAGAGGGTTCTGTGCGCTGACCAGCGGTGTCAATCTCTGCAAGAGTTAATAGTATATACCATAAAGTGCGAATCGTTCGTCCATAATAATAATATTATTTTCTATTCATTTCAAAATACAACAAATTTTCCTTTCGTTCGACTTTTTGGCCTCTGGAAAAAAGTTCCAAGGAGTAAATGATTCTGCTGGCACATATGTAATGCGTGCTAATACCGCTCAGATCTATAGGCCTATGCAATGATATGATACAAAATAAATGCGCTTAGAAATTAATTATTATCTCAGATCTATAGAATTACAGCCCGATAGGCTGCAAAATAAATGTACATAGAAAATAATTATTATGTTCTAGCCGCATGTGCAGCGAAGTTACTACAAAGTTCTACCCATAGAAAATTTATTTTTAAAATAATTATACTCACGAGATGTTGAACTCATGTCGGCTGTAACGATTCGAGTGGGAAGGATTCTGATGTTCATAGAAGGTAGCTGTAGAGCTGGAAATCGAGGCTGGTCAGGGGACGTCGCCTCTGCTCTGCGCTCTGCCACCGCATCTGCTTGCAGCTCGTCATTTCTCAGATCTATAAGTTATGAAAAACGTGCCATAACGTGTGAACCTTTAAAATATCTCCGTAATCTTGCTGCTGTTATGCTAAAATGATCGAACATGGCTAGAAAATTCGAAGCTTTGCAGCTTCATAATCTATACTTATTTTTCTATGATGAGAATTTTAGTAGAGAAAAAAGTCTATTATTATTATTTACCATAGTCAAAAGCGTGCAAGAAAGCCCACTACAGAATTGCAGTATGCTAGTAACCGCTTGTTCTATTCTATCTGTGCCAGTCCCAAGCGTGCAAATGTCGGCGGGTGCCGCTAGAAATGCATCTTGCCCCTATATAGCATTAGAAAATTGTATTAAAATAATTTAACTCACTCGAAGCCATGCCTGTAGTAAAGATACGATTCGGAATGTAGATGCTGATTGAAGAATCTCGTGTGGCGATGTAGATCGTCTGTATCTCGTAGATGTTGAAGATGCTGCGCGTTGGTCGAACTCCAATTCGTCTAGACTTCGAAACCGCGTGTGTTTAACTAGTGCGTTGGCCGTCTTTTTATAAATGCCTGTAACCACTCTGATGATATCATCAAGCATCCTGTTCAGACAAGATCGGGCGAAGTCAGACATGTCTGGGGGAGGGCTCTGTTGTTGCATGCACGCACTGAGGATGCTGCGCCGGGCGCTTGATGAGTAATTCTATCATACTGGTCAGACGAGTCCAGACGAAGTCAGACAAGTTTGGGCGAGAATTCTGCTGATGATGTCAGACTCTTGCTGCATGCTCGCACTGAGGATGCTATGCTGAGTGCTTGATGAGTAATTCTATCATACCGGTCAGACGAGTCCAGACGAGATCCGAGGAATGCAGACGTGTTCAAGCAAGCCTGGTCGAGAATTCTATTGCTTGTGGGAAGAGGGAGAGAGATGGAGAGGGATGGAGAGAGAGAGAGAGATGGTGAGGGAGGGAGAGAGAGAGAGAGAGAGGTAGGAAGAGAGAGAGAGGTAGGGAGGGAGAGAGAGAGGTAGGAAGAGAGAGGTGGGAAGGTAGAGAGAGCGGTAGGAAGAGAGAGAGGTAATGAGGGAGAGATCGAGAGATATTGTGAAATAATAATTAATTAAAATTTTAGTTAATTAGCATAATATCTAATTATCATAATAGTTAGTTATCATAATATTTCATATGCACAGCCCCGAGCGCTCATGGTGCCTTCCCGGGCGGGCGGGCGCGCGCGGGCCGCTATTTAGGGCTCCCCGGGCCTTTATTGCGCTAATTAGGGGGCACTAATTACTAATTAGGATTAATATCTATCTAATTACTAATAAGGTATAGCCTAGAAGCTCTGGTAGCCAGGTAGGGCGTTCCTGGAAGTGCGCCGGTAGCCTGTATGCTAATTAGGGCTAGCCTAGAAGCGCTATTAGCCTAGGTAGGTGTAGCCTAGAAGCCTAGGTATGCGTGGCCTAGAAGCCTAGAAGCCTATAGCCTAGGTAGGCGTGGCCTAGAAGCCTAGGTAGGCGTGGCCTAGAAGCCTAGAAGCCTATAGCCTAGGTAGGCGTGGCCTAGAAGCCTAGGTAGGCGTGGCCTAGAAGCCTAGAAGCCTAGAAGCCTAGAAGCGCCTTTCCTAGAAGTCGCCGTTCCTAGAAATGCCATTTATTCGTACCCATACCCTGCAAAAAGTGATCGTCAAATCGCCAGCCTCTCACTACTACCGCTTGAATGGGATGGAATATTTTTTGAAAGAGCAAGACTATACGCTGAAACTACTGTTTTAAATACAAACTTAAATGACTGTAGGCTACTCGGATTATAATTAGGAACCGTACAGGGCTATAGGCCTACGACCTCGACTCTATCCAGTTTTCAATTGATTGATCGGGTAAGAGACTTCACCACCGCTGCCTGTTTGAATGGACGCCACACCAAAAACTTCAGTAGGCCTACCTTTGTACAAACGTAGGTTACATGGAGATTTAATTTGACCCAGATATTATTGACAGCAAATATTATTGTTAAAAAATGAGTCATGCTTCATTGGTTGGCCTTTGTTAGACCTAGCCCATAATATTATTATTCTTCAGATGGTCGCTTTTATATTTGCAATTAAATTTATTTAAACTATTGAATTCGATGGCAGATATTTAAATAAATAAATGAAACATAATTCCATAATTGCTTTCATAGTAAACTGCTAGACTCTGATTTGCATATAGCCTAGCGTTCATCAACCATAGTCCATTTACTTTAAATTTGCACATTGGCGCCCTCGAACATTTTTTGCAGAAGAGGATAAAACAAAATGGTCACTCCGATTTTTTTTAGCAAGAGCTTGAAAAAAAGTAAGGACACATTTGATATTATTCGCAGAGGTGCCTAAAATAATGTCAATTTCTTCGTTTCACTTTGTGATTCATAAACATCAATTCTTGGCGCAAGAAATTTGTCCCCAAAAACGTAGTTGTTAAAAAATTGGTGCTAATTTTCCATGGGCATGCAGGGACTTCTATCCCTATACATGGTGGGCGCAGCTTGAGCCCGGTGAAAAATAGGGGATCAGAAAACAGCCAAAATTCACGTCGGTAGGGGGGAAAAGCCGGCCATGGAGGACAGTGTTCAATCTCTCAGAAATTACTTCCCCCCACAGAAAATTTTGACAGAATGCTAATAGTTTTTAGCTATACTTTCTACATTTTTGCATCACATGAACTGATATAATATACCATAATCAAATTTATGATTATGTGATTATAATAGTATTATTTACTATTTTGATTAATGACACAATCATAATTATTATAATGAATATGATTCAATATTAATAGACCAACTTTTATGAATACTATTTTTGTACAACTAAAAGGCTTCTCTCCAGTGTTATATTTCAAATTTCAGACTCAAATTTCAAAATGTTGTGCTTAGTAAAACAACAATCATTATTACAAAGGAATACAACGTATTTTCATTCTATGGCATTAATCTACTCTTTCCATAAATTTATGTAATGCCTAGATCTCGCAGTGCACATCTATCGGAGTCGCTAAGCACGATGCATGACTACCCAATTTTGGCAGTTTGGTAGTTCCTGGTTTGTGTACCATTTGGAACACTTTCTGCTAATTGTATCTTGGTCAGCAATTCAGGACCGTCCTGGGCAATAGAGATATTGGCCCTAAGCTGGTTGAATTGCAACAAATATGCTATAAGCCGCTCTAATTGCTTATGGACCTAAGTTTACTCTCGTCAGCAATTATTCATTATCGCTAGTCCATCACCAGCAGAACTGAATTGCTGAACTTGATAAATAGAGACACTATTGTAATTATAAGTATATAAATTTTATCGAAATCTCAAACCACTCTTTTACTAGCACTGAAGTGTTAGAGTTATTTTGCTTGGATGATATCGTAAACAGCTACCATTAGGCCTACAATGCGGAAGCTAAAAAACCTATTACTTTAAGTATAGGCCTATTTATTAAGTCCTAGACCACTCTTGTCAGCAATCCCTCCACTGAAATATAGTAGAACTTTGTAAAAATGACAGCTTGAAATGCTGAAATTGCAATGGGGGAATTGAAACAATTCTTATGGGAAGAGAGCATCCATCCCCCAAACCCTCCCCATCTCAGAAACTTTCATTCACCAGAGGGTTGGACTAGATAACATAATTATTGCCGAGAGGGAAGGCCGACCCAAGAAGAGGGGGGGGGAAGAAGATGGATTGAGCCCGGCTGCTTAGGAGGGGATAGAAGCCCCTGTGGGCAAGTGCACCTCTTGCCCCATGTGCGAGCCCCATATGATTCTGCATTACCTAAATAGGCCTATATAATAATGGCAGGCGTAGTCTCAATGCCGTATTGACAGTAAATCAACTCTGTAAAATTTTGCTTGGGAACCCGCTGCTGCCTTGGGTCCCGCAAATCCTAGGGCCGGGCCTGAACACTAACTTTGTTTTTCAACCGTTAAATGAGATCGCAACATTTAAAAAAAAATATTAACAAATTTATGTTAAATTATGTTATGTTTAAAGGAAGTGAGTTAAAAATTGACGGACCCATGTCTAATGGAAATCTACGAGAGTTGGAACGTGCCTGTATGCTACGGTACAACCTGACGTTTCTAGTATTATATCGATGCTTATCAGAGCCTTGCTGAAAAAGTACCTTTAGGCATATGGTTGCACGTTGCGATCAAAGCGATAAAGAAACTCGCATAGGCTACCTGAAACTTCTTAATCTGGCCAAATCTAAGAATCTGGAATTCGGAGAATAATGGGCCAGCATGGCACCGACGAGGAGCTCCAGCAATTATTCAAACCGCTTTTTTGCAGTATTAGGCTACTAATATACTTAGTCGTGAAACATAATTGTAAGCCCATATTAGGTTGCAGTAGGGTATGAAAAATAAGGAGCGAATAATAGACTTGAGAGCCAATTTGTTTAGGACATGCGATACCCTGGACAAAATGCCAATAGCCTACTTTTCGCAACTTTCCTTTACATAAACTTGAAGTGGTCAGTCCACGTCAAGTGTTGGCCAAAATATACGCCAAGGAACTTTGTCGATATGACTTGGGGTAAGACTGACTCGTTAATTGATAGCGGGACCGATCCTGTTGGTGGAAATATTTTCTTATGCGATCTAAATAATATAGAACAGATCCCCCCCCCAAGTTTAAAGATAATTTATTTGCAACAAACCATTTAGAAACCAACCGAAGTTCGTGAAGCATGGGAAAAGAAAACATTTGTATCGTCCGCAAACAGAATGAACGTCAAAATGGAGGATGAGTTAGGTAAATCGTTTATAAAAAGAAGAAATAGAAGCGGTCCTAAATTAGAGCCCTGCGGAACACCATACTTGACAGGACGGTGATCGGAAAGCGCGGCGTTACAAGCAACACATTGATAGTCTAACGGTTTTCAAAATATTTTTTATCCAATTAAGGTGCCTACCTCTGATACCGTAGTTAGATAATTTACTAAGGAGAATGTTATGGTTTACAGTATCGAAGGCCTATATGAGGATTGGCAACAGTTGGATCAATTCCATCTACCCCGCTACTTAGATTTATTATTTCTTCCGATAAGTTGGTGTGAACCCAAAAGAATTAGGCTAGGTAGAGGAGCACATATGTATTGACCAAAGAAGCAACTTCGGTTTGGCATTTCTTCTGCAAGAGAATGGGCTATACTTGTGAAATATCTGTTAACCCGTTTTGGACCATCGTTCGTTTAACGAACATTTTTTTGAAGACCCCACATTAGGTGATGGCATCACATAATCTTCTGTACAGGTGTTTTTATGTCAGCAAGAAGTCTGATTTGTCGGATAAAACGTTAAAAAATTATTTTTTTAAGTTTTGAAATGTTTTTAAATTATGCCAAATACTGCAAAACTACGTATGTTCGCCGTCCTTTGTTTGCAAAGTTGTTCTTTTGGTCTGATGTGTGATATCGCAAAAGTTGATGGGCATTTAGAAAGTGCACATATTTTGCACAAAGCATATGTTATTTGCAAAATTCTACTGTAAAAAACGGAGTTGTAAAAAATTCATATCTGGGTCATGTTTGTTTTACGAACATTGGTCCAATAGGCTACTGATGCGTCAAGTCAAGTCAACGTTGATTTACACACGCCTATATCTTTAGCCACAAGTCATGTATCAAGCAACTTTCAATTGTGTATATATGCATGTATGCAGTTATGTATGTATGCATTATCATGTATGTATGTATGTATGTATGTATGTATGTATGTATGTATGTATGTATGTATGTATGTATGGATGTATGTATGTATGTATGTATGTATGTATGTATGTATGTATGTATGTATGTATGTATGTATGTATGTATGTATGTATGCATGTATGTATGTATGTAAGTATGCACGCGTGCATGTACGCTTGTATACATGTGTGTATCTATGTATGGATATATGTATGTATGTGTGTATGTATGAATGTATGATATACACACGCCTATATCTATGTGTGTATGTATATGTATGTATGTATGTATGTATGTGTACATGCATGCATGTATGTATTTATTTATTTGTGTATGTATGTATGTATGTACGTTTATATGCATTTGTGTATCTATGTATGTATGAATGCATGTATATGTATGTACTATGTATGCTTGTGTTCATACATGTATGTTTGTACGTAAGTTCGTACGTACGTACGTATGTATGTATGTATGTGTGTATGCATGTATGCATGTGTACATGTATGTATTTATGTATATATGTAAGTATGTATGTATGTACGCAAGTTCGTACGTACATTGTACGTATGTGCGTACGTATGTATGTATGCATGTATGTATGCATGTATACATGTATGTATGTATGTATGTAATTGGTCATGTATGTATGTTGTTATGTTTGTATGTATGTATACATGTATGTGAGTATATTATTTTCAGCTGAAAACATTAAATTTCAGACGATTTTTTCGGCATTTTTCCATTTTGAACACTTTTTTGTGTTTCAATTGCATTTCGTACTTGTTCGATATAGCGCATCTTGTCAGTAGCCTATTAGCCCAATGTTCGTAAAACGAACATATGCCATTTTGCATAATTTTATGTTATTTGAGATTTGTCAAAAATCAATATGCATACGTTCAGACATTATTTTTTAGGTCCATAATATCAACGCAGTTCGTAAAAATTGTCCTTAATAAAGTTTTGATCCATAATGGGTTAAGTTCATTTGCCATAATTATACTTTGGGCTATCAATCTTTGCACCGTTAATACTTAACGACATCACATTTTTGTCTTGTACCCTAATTTTATTATGGAACGAATGAGACTCCAAGTTCTTTTAAGACTGTGGCAGTTTTTACTAAATTCACATTCCTGATAATTTCTTTCAGCAGCTAGTCTAATTGCCTTGACCTTATTCCTATATATAATAAATTTGCTATTGTTAGCAGGGAATGGGTTTTTGACCTATTTAATGCTGGATGTGGGACCCGGTGTAAAGGTTTCAAATTACCCCCTCCTAAACATTACCCACCTGCAAACTGTATATTGCAACAATCGCCGCATTTTTTGCACTAAATAATCGGAAAAATCATCCCGCTTCTTGTTTTGGTGTCAAGATTCTCATCCGTCATCCCACTTCGTGATTTATTATCCATATTTTCATCTGTAACTACCGGTAAAATACTAATCGCCGCTGAAGTTAAAATGGAGAAAATGGCTTCGAGGCTATTATTTTTTCGGATCAAAATATTGATAGCAAAACACGGAGTGGGATGACTGATGATATTCTTCAGACCAAAACAAGAAGCGGGATGATTTTTCTGACTTTTTAGTGCAATAAATGCGATGATTGATGCAAATCTAGTTTCCGGGGGGGTAATCTGAAGCCGGTTTAAAGTTACCGGGAGGTAATGTTTATGAGGGGTAATTTGAAACCTTTACACCGGCGTTGCCCAGAAAATTTAGGGTTTTCAACACTACTCCTCTGGGATACCCAGCGTTGACCGCTAAATTTAGGGTTTTCGCCACCCCTCCACCCCACCCTCGCTCCCCAAAAAGCCAAACATGACCCGGGTGTGTGTTACTGACCATTTATTGCAGGCTGTCTGTTCTGTTAGTATAATTGATATTTTCGTGATCTGCGTTCTTGTGCATAATTGTATAGCCTACTGTAACCGGTTTCGGTTTGTCAACCGGATTGTTACGGAAATTATTATTGGACGAGAGCACATGGCTGATTAAATCTGATTAAATCTGATTAAATCATTGTATTGGCTTAAGAACCGTTCACATGCATCATTACCATCCAACATAAGTTGTGCATCATTAGCATCCCCACATTTACAAGCATCCATTATAGTGAGTCTAGGACAATACCCCCGGACAAACCCCCGGACAAAACCCCGGACAAAATCCCCGGACAAAACCCCTCGGTATAAAACCTCCCCGGACAAAACCCCCCACTCACAACTGTTGACAATAAAATATTGACTAGATAGTAGATAGTCTAAATAGATTTCAAGCAAGCGGTTACTTCATACTGCAAGTAATGTTGCAATGACATGTGTATTGTTTGGACAATTTTTTCCAGCTAACATATTTCGCCCTGTTTCTCTTTATTTTGTCTGCGCTTCTCACACTCGTACGATGTAATACCATTAGCTAACTGTTTCTGCTTTACAAAAACGTAGCCGTTATATATAACTTTACGTTTTCCCTTATCTGATACTACAAACTCCATGCCTGCTTTCTGTCTAACGTTTTGCAAATACTATACTGTCTATGAAATTTTCACAGCCCCTTATACTCAGACGGTCTTCAACTGTCTAGGCTCTGCTCTTGTTACATTAATTAACACCTGTTGATCAGAATCTCTAGGCTGTATACCTACCCTTATTATTTACTTGATTAATTAACACCTCTTCAATGTGCTGTTGATCAGAATCTATAGGCTCTACCTACCCTTTAACACCTTTTCAGTTACTTGCTAGATTATTTAACACCTCTTCAATTTGTCACCTGATTACGGAGCTGGTGTTTTTTATACCGATATAAAACCTTTGTGATTAGGCCTATGGTAAAGACGAAACCTATTTCTTTTACAATAAAACATACGGGGGGTTTATACCGGGGGTTTTTGTCCGGGAGTTTTAACCGGGGTTTTGTCCGGGGTTTTGTCCGGGGGTTTTGTCCGGGGAGTATTGTCCTGCTCCCCATTAGAGTGGTCCCATCAGCATATAAACGCATCACATGCAACTAAGTTTTTATATTTTGAGATGATTTAGAAAAATCAGGCACTAATAGGTTAATAAAAATTATTTCAGATGAAGACATTCCTGATGCTCGTGTTTTGTCTTCTGGCGAATGCCTATAATGGTAAGAAAATTGAACCATTTATACATATATATATATAATATATATAATATTATATATATTATAATATATTCGATTCTGAAAATTAAAAAATTGCCTTTAATTTAGCACAATCTCAAATATTATTGTGTTCTGAGTAGCCTAAGTCGCAAACAGCTAAATAATTTTCAGTGTAGGAGATAATTCACAACAAAACATTATAATTATTGGTAGGTCTATATCTGTCATGTGTCCAACTTTAGTTTCTCATCGTTTGACTTTTCCCGCTAATTTATCAAACTGACCAAACAGCATTCAAGAATTCCGATTAAAGCCGTGAGAATTGAGAAACACAGTTCTGCAATCATAGGCGAATTATAAAGTAATTTCCGAACAATTACACTGGCGATGATGTTAGCATCAACCGAGACCGATCATTTGGCTTTTGTTGCATGTGTGTGATCTCCTGTCAGGAAGGTCATAATCCCGTTCTGCAAACAGTCCAGAACGAGCTGCACGAACAATTGTACTGCAATTACTTGTCTGATTATATGAAGCGCTTTCGCGAACGTAGGGGTCATTTGAGAGACTTCAGAAGGCAGTAAGCCTAGGTCAATGATACCAAGGCTGCAGTGATTG
Source organism: Lumbricus terrestris (assembly GCA_949752735.1). NCBI lineage: Eukaryota > Metazoa > Annelida > Clitellata > Crassiclitellata > Lumbricidae > Lumbricus > Lumbricus terrestris. Next base: position 1,777,794 of record OX457050.1, read on the forward strand.
GTCCCGTGATGTAAAAATCTCTTCTGATGTGAGAGATGATGGTCTTGTCACGCAGGTGCGCCATGCCTTCTTGCAGGGGTCAGAGGAGAATCATGGATGTGACCATGATTGGGCGAAAGTTCACAGCTTCCACAGGATGAGAGTTCTAAGACACATGTGCTTTGATGCTTAATATCCATTGCTTCGGAACAATGGGTCGACCAGGGATGTTCTGTCTAACGATCAATTTTGCACTTGTTTTTTTTAAATCAGAAGATAGGATACAAAATTACATTGAAATCTGGAAAAAGTTTAAAGAGCTCGATAAAAACAAAGACGGATTCATTTCTGAAATGGAGTTTGCGTCACCATACGCAAAGTTTGGAACTAAGTTCCAGCAGGAAAAGTCAGAGGTCGGTATAAGAAAATTTAATATACTATCATTGTCATCGTCGTTGCTGCCATCAGCATCGTAATCATCATTATCGCCGTCAGCACTCTAATAATCATCATCATCACCATTATTGCTATCATCATCCTCACCACCAACAACATCGTCATCTTCATCATAACCACCACCAAAACCACCGCCACTTACACCGCCACCATCACCATCATGATGATGATAATCATCATCATCATCATCATCATCATCATCATCATCATCATCATCATCATCATCATCATCATTATCATCATGGTTATGATCATCATAATGATCATCATCATCATCATCAACAACATCATCATCATCATCATCATCATCATCATCATCATCATCATCATCATCATCATCATCAACATCATCATCATTCTTCTCCATCATCATCATAATCATCATCATCATCATCGTCGTCATCGTCATCATAATCATCATCATCATCATCATCATCATCATCATCATCATCATCATCATCATCATCATCATCATCATCATCATCATCATCATCACCATCATCATCATCATCATCATCATCATCATCATCATCATCATCATCATCATCATCATCATCATCATCATCATCATCATCATCATCATCATCATCATCATCATCATCATCAATCATCATCATGGCTAGCGCAGTCATCATATTCATCAGCTGCACAATCATTCTAATCATGATGATGATGATGATGATGATGATGATGATGTCTGGAATGGCCTCGTCTGGGATGCGCGCACTTTCTTTTGCGCGTGATTTTGACCTAAACTCATTGACTTTTGCTGGTTACCTATCATTTTCCGTTGTTTTGGTTTTTTGGTTGCCTTTCCGTGAGAACTTGGTTCAACTTCCTATAGAAGTTTAGTGATCATTTGGATGATGTTGGCCTCTGTTTATGCTCGGTTAGTCCGATTTCACCTGGCGTACGCGCGCCTGTGGGATGGAGGGGTGTGTCTGTTTACGTCCGCCGCGCACACTTGGTCTTATCCAGTCGAGCAGCAGGATTACGCACATTAGGCATTTTCAGCGTTTAGTTGTTTAGCGGTTTCTTTGAAATTGTTCGTTTTCAATAGTTCTAATTCCGTCGTTCAAGAACCTAGTTGAGTTTTTGAAATTCGTTAGTAAGTCACAACTCGACTTCCGAGTCGGTTTATTTTCCAACCTCAGCTATTTCTTATTCATTACGGTTTCTGCGTGAGACGTTACACTTGCGCGATATTTCTGATCGGTTGGCCTCTGAGTTGATGTCATATACTTACAAAAAATAAATGCATTCATTAGGGGCATATAGACTGTTTAGCAACAGCGCCTCAAACTGAGAAACCCCCGAAGGCCAGTGGCGCGTGAAACCACTGCTTGGCCACAAGACAATTACATTCTATGGGTAGTTTAGTCCTCTTGCATGGTCCCAAGGGCAGCCCATGCCGGGTTCCAATCGTCCTCCGTTGGAGGGTCAAAGTGGCGATGGGGCTACGTTGGATGCGGGGTCAACGGTGGTGGCGATGAGACACGTGCGCCACTCACTGAGTCGACGATTTTGTGCACCCTGTCTGGAACGGGCCCTGCTAAGGATTTGGCCGTGGTTATGTCTCACCCGCAGACTCGTGGACCACTCCTCAAGCACATATGCAAGCACATATGCAAAGGGGCCCGCCCTGCGTGCGCTCAAGCTTTGACGTCGACCTTGCAAGACATATGTAAAGCAGCACAGTCCATAGGGGCGTGGAGGCCCCTATTCGATTTTACTCTCTCTATCCTTGCTCAACCACATAGAGCGAGTAAAAGACGGAGCATGACTAAGATCATTAAGAATCGAACAGAGAGATGGCTATCCGATCCAGAGTCACCGAGTGGTAATATGATGCAATCGTGTGGGCCGTCAGAATCAGGGAGAGGTTAGCCTATGCTGGCGATTGCAAGCGCCAAATTGGAGGAAGGCAACATTAGGACCGCGGTCCGCATTTTGTGTGACGGAGCCCATCCGGCGGTCCCCTGTGAAGAAACACTCAAACTTCTGCTGGAAAAACAACCTCGGAATCTTTGCCCAGAAGCACTTAGGGGCCTACATGACCCTACTTCTGTGGTTGCAAAGCAGGTGACGGCGGCGGAGGGGCTGGAGGCGATCAGTTCTTTTCGGGTGGGTCTGCTGCGGGTCCGTATAGCTTCAAGTCAATTAGCTGGACCTGCTGGGACACAACGAGATGTCTCAGCCCATTGCTCACGCTCTATCAGGTTTCACAAACCTGTTACTTTTCCGTAAATGCCCTCCTGACCCCTGAAGTCATACCAACCTTCTTTGGAGGCCCTTAACAAGGAATCGGGGGGGGATTAAGTATAGCTGTTGGCTATGTTTGGGGAAGATTGGCTGCAAAATGCGCAAATAAGTACGCAAATCCAGGCTTCCAGCTCATTTTACACCCCTACAGCTGGGGATCGGCGTCCCGGGCGGCTTTGAGGCCGCGGTCCATGCTACGCGAAGATTTGTCAACGCTCTGCTAATGACCAGGTGTTAGTGAAATCGGACTTCAGCAACGCTTTTAATTCTTTGAAGCGTGATGTCATGCTAGATTGAGTTCACGAGATTGTCCCCGGATTTACTCGTTTGTTCAACAAGCATATTCCGTTCCATCGGTCTTAAAATTTGTTCACCTGCTCTTGTCATCGCAAGTGGGTCCCCAACAGGACAACCCGCTGGGCCCTCTACTTTTTAGTCTTCCTCTGCAACCAATATTGAATGCACGGGAATCAAACCTCAAAATAGGATTTCTGGATAGGCGGCGATGTGGAAAGCGTGGTCTGGGACGTACCAGGTGTGGCTGGATTAGGTCCTCGGTTAGACTTTCACCTCAATCCCGCTAAGTGCGAGATCCTCTTGGTATTGGTTCCTTCCTTGTCGGGCTACACTAGGTTGAGGTGGGCGAAATTATCTTATTGGGGGCCCCTCTATTTCGGTGTAGGGCGCTGGACGTTGCCCTGGAGAGTCATTCTGAGATGTTTCGTCATTCTCTGGGCAGATTGCGCCTGTTGTTATCACAAAACGCCTTGATTTTATTGCGTTCATCATTCGGCGCCTCAAAACAGAGCTATCTTCTACGGTGCTTCCCTTCTTTGGACACCCGGAAATTGTGACACTGGATGGACTAATGAGATCGCGTCTACAGGGAATTGCCAACTGTTCTCTCAATGACTATCAGTGACTGCAAGCCGCACTTCCTATCAGAGATAGCGGACTTGTCACCCGCAAAGTCGATTCGCTGCCTTCCTCTGCCTACTTGGCTTCAGCCGCCTCGACTCTCGAGCTACAGACCGCCATTCTTGCAACCGTGGAGGCAGCTCCCGATGTGCATGTGGCGGACCTGTTGGAGGCACGTCAAGACATTTTGTCTGCGACGATAGACCCCCTCCCCATAAGACAGAGCTCCTAAGATTGGACCCTGATCCTGAAAGATAAGGTGGAAGTCAGCAGGGGGCCGTCGATTTGGTCAACCAAACCCGGCTGATCGCATTCAGCAGTGCTCATTCAGCCGACTGGCTGACTGCGCTCGTGATTGCCGCGTATGCCTCGCGTTGGATAATGATGCGGTAGCGGTGGGATTGAGGTTGGGTCTGGACTTGTGCGGTCCTCATACATGCCACTGCGGCGTGGGAGTTGGCCCGGAGGGTCACCATGGCTTCGTTTGCAGGAGGGCCTTTGGACGTTCCTTGCGCCTCCACTCCATAAACGGCATCATCTGGCACGCCCTCCTCAAAGCAGATTTTCCGAGCCAAGGAACTTGCAGGCCTATTTAGATCTGACGGCACAAGACCCGACGGAGCAATCCTAATATCCTGGTCAGAGGGGAGGTATCTGGCGTGGGATGCCAGAATCATGCATACTTGTGCCGCCTCGTACAGTACTCAACCGGCCAGTCTGGTCGGATCGGCATCAATGCAGGCGGCTAACCGTAAAACCACAAAATATGCAGGTCTCCCCGCTTCTTGCATCTTCCAACCAGTGGCCATGGAGATCCTGGGCCCGGCCGGGTCTGCATCAGTGCAGGCGGCCATCCGGAAAGAGCAAAATACGTGGAGCTTCCCATACCTACCTCTTTCAGTCGGCGGCGATAGAGACATTGGTCTCGCTTAACCCGTCTGCAGCAGACTTCATAAATGAAATTGGCAGCTGCATCTCTTCTACAGGTATAAGTGGTTGCAGACGTGAAGCTTTCTTTCTTTTTCAAATTCTATCCATCTATATCCAACGCTACAGCCTGGTCGCTTTCAAAGGTATTTTTGCCTCACACCCTGAAGGCGAGGCTTGCCAGACGTTCATTCATGAATTAGTTATAATCCCTAAGTCCCTGCGGGTGTGAAGTACCTCGGGGCAAAAAATAATAGCAATGCCGTGCGCTAATATTATAAATTATTATTACTGATTATTATTATCAGCGTTGAAGTCATTGCCATCGTCATTATGATCATTATTATCACCATCACCACCACCACCACCACCACCACCATCCCATCATCATTATCATTATAATTATCATCACCATCATCATCATCATCATCATCATCGTCGTCGTCGTCGTCGTGATCATCATCATAATCATCATCATCACCACCACGTCATTATAAAATGTCAGCTCTGCATGAAATTACCATTTACTCATATTCCACAACACAGAGAAGTTCGCTGAATATTCACGTGACAATTCAGATTTTGAGAAGCACTTTAGAATTGTTATCTCGTACAACAACATGTTTACTTTTTGTCAACAGACTTTCTCACAGGAATGTGATAAGAATAAAGATCATAAAGCCAGTTTCATTGACTTCTTTCAATGTTTTCTGCGTCTCCGGATGATTAACCCGTAGTCCGTATACCCACATCTTCAGACAGTTAAGTCAAACAACAATTGAATTCTATTTAGAGTATGGCTATCAATTTAGATGGAATAATTAGAGGTAGGAATCGAGTGCGAGCCCCATTCGAGCACATGATTCAATCGTCCTTCAACTCCCGAGGGTTCAGCAATAAAAATTAGAAGCAGTTTCACTGCGCAGTCTACCTTGGGTCAAGGGCAAACATGGCAACTATTCGTGGATTCAGTTATGGCAATGCCACCTAAGGGCTGGCTTCCTGACACGGGAGATTAACACTGGATCCGATGTTCGCGAAAGGAGTATGGGTAATGCCTTTAACAATGGGGGTATGCGGACGTTTCATCCCCGGACGATTCATCCCCGGACGGTTCATCCAGTGGGCGGTTTCATAAATTTATATGCAAATTAATTAAGTCTGGTGCTTGCAACAACGCCATACTGTTATTCCTTCGGCTTTTACTCTTTTTCTCCAATATTCGTAGTTACCATGTATTAGAGTCCGCTTTCCACGCTTGGACTGTCCAAAATTGGTCGCCATCCGTTTATTTATTTAAAACAATATTCAAAACCTTCTGTAACAAGTCTCTACTGTTCGAACTTAAAAACGTATGTTTCGATATGTACGTGTCGATTTGTTAAATGCGGCTGTTCTGAGATGATTCCAATCTGCATTGGCATACGTACTGTGGTGTACAGAATGTGAAACAATGGCCAATTGAACGTACAACACTAAGCCGCCGACACTTGTATTGGTGATTATAGAACAATAGAATGGGTGACTCTTCATCTGGATGTTGTATTACCCTGCTGACATGTGCAGAGTTTGGTTGCCGTTCTTGGAGGCCGGGGGGGGTAAGCCCGGGAAAAAATACCATTTTCATGGTAACAAAGCTGAATCTTAGCCCGTGATAAACGCCTATGCCTGCCCGACTAATGTACAACCCATATTATTCTCAGTGGATGAACCGTCCGGGGATGAACCGTCCACTGGATGAATCGTCCGGGGATGAACCGTCCACTGGATGAACCGTCCGGGGATGAACCGTCCCCTGGATGAATCGTCCTGGGATGAACCGTCCACTGGATGAACCGTCCGCTGGATGAACCGTCCGGGGATGAACCGTCCGGGGATGAAACGTCCACTGGATGAATCGTCCGGGATGAACCGTCCGGGGATGAATCGTCCTGGGATGAAACGTCCTAGAATCAACAATGGCAATTGTTTATATTTAAGCCCATCAACAAATTGCATTTTAAAGTTTTAAAATTTAAACAGACACGGACATCTAGGCCTAAATATAAGTTGACAAAGTTAAGTGTCAAAGCGAAGATTCTTTTATTCATATCTGTAAATTAACTGTTTGACTGAGGTTTCAAGCGCATTTGCAAATAAACTGTATCTTGAGACGTTTTATGTTGCAGACGAGAAGTTGATGTTGAAAAGTCATTCGAATTGTCACCTGCATCAAGACTTAAATACGTCAATATCCGAGGTTGATCTCTAACTCAATATACTATTGCTACACAGGATCACATTTCCAACAAAGTCATGGACAGATATTTCAAACCCCAAAGAAGTCGCGTCTAGCAACAGTTTAAATTTAGAAACAATTAAATTCAGTATCCGTATGATAAAATGCTTATTACAGTAAAATCGAAAGCAAAGTCACCAGTGTGTCTTTCTTTATTTCACTCACTAACATGTGTTAAGCCTGACACTCAATGCTGCTCTATTATAGCTTTCCAACTCGAATTCTGCAATGAAAAATAGCTAGCAACTATGCTCAAACTATTCTCTGCGATTAAACTGTTTCTTAGTATTATTATTAGGCCTATTACATAAATTTCTTACACGCGCAAGGGGTCACACCGACATGTGAATCTGAGGTGCGGATAGTCAGCCACCAGAGGAAGATGCAGTCAGATGGTCAAAATTAATGCTTAAAAGCCAGGGAGAAAATGAGTTTTGAGCCGCCTTTTATAAGTAGGAAATGAATTTGAGCCACGAATCTTGGAATGTTCATAGTTTAAAAACCCGAAGTCCACGCGCGTAAGTTAAATGATACAATGAAGCATCTTTTAATTGTCAGTTATCTTTCAGTTGTAAGAAATCTTCTCAAAGAATTTCTTTATATTGTATTGACAGAAAATTATGAAGCTAAGTTGTCTTAGCTAAGTCAATTAGATCTATTAGTGGGTCGACCTTTTACTGAGCTTGCAGTTGACAAGGCTGAGAAATCAGAAATAATTTTCTTCTATAACAAAACAAGGATAGTCAACTTTTTATGCTACTAACTGAAAAGTTTCCAACTGGTTAAAAGTAAGAAAATTATCGGGCTTTTTGAATACCTCACGACGACCTCAGAGTACCAACGACAATATATAATGACGGATCCGAAGACAGAGCCCATTGGCTGACAATATTGATTAAGGACACGTGTGAACCTATAGTGGAGATTTGGGTTTCCAAAGGGAAAGGCCGCGTAGAAAAGAGATTATTCAGCCATTAATGCCTCCAGTCACACCAAACTAAAAACGCAAAAGCTGTAATAAAATCTTATGGTCTCTAACGCTGCTTGCAGAAGCTCTGAGGTTAATGATGTATAATTGGCCACATGCGTCCTTCAGGGTCAATTGCGCTTGTAGATTTATCCAAATTCCAATTTTGATAGCGTCGTTGTTGGTGTAGTCATCGTGAAAAATTGGCTTGCCGTAAAAGTTGAACCGAAGATCAAAACAAAGGATCCTAAGCGGTGGCATAAATGCTGTGTGAAATATTCTTGCTTCTGGACGATAGATGTAGTTGACACACACAATTTGCTTCCTTATTTAATTCCACTTGAAACTGTGAACTTACTTTTTCTGCCATGAACATTTTAAAATAAATATTAAGAAGCAGTTAGGGGCCGTCCATAAAGTACGTCACGCTATTTTTGACCATTTTTGACCCCCCCTCCCCCCTGTCACAAACTGTCACAAATCTCGGACCTCCCCCCCTAAAGTACGTCACACTTTCGGGATTTTTTTTTAAACATAACCATTTACCTAACCCTCTAAACCCTAGGATACTATCCCTAATCCCTCTGATAGTGACGTGTGTCCCTAAACGCTTTGATAGTGACGGGAAATCAACTTTTATCCCGCCAGGCCGGGTTTAAGACACGCCTGGCCGGGCCGGGTCGAATTTTAGGTACTAAGAACAAAAAAATTTAAAAGAATTAAAAAAATAAAATGTGTGACGTCACACATGGCCTGACCCCCCTCCCCCTGTCACAAACTGTCACACTTTCCTACACCCCCTCCCCCCTGGAGCGTGACGTACTTTATGGACGGCCCCTTAGTTACTACAGTTAGTTATGAATCTCGGGACGACGGGAAGGAACGCCATTGAGCAGCGTTGGAGCATAAATATATCACCAGCTATTGAGTAAAATGAAGGAAGAACGTTTGACGACTGTTACAGTACTTATAGAGTAAGTACTGAATATACGGTGGCTACAGTAATTTATTTTTAAAAACACAAGGGCAGTTCATTTTATTTATTCAAAGCGTTGCAGTTATTTCTGTATCTGGTTGTGTTGGATATGGGATCCTGTCACAGTGTAACACTAATCTAGTTCAAAATAAAATATGTCTTGGGTTAGAAATCAGTCTCGAATATTTTCTCGAATGTTTCGTATTTAGTGTAGCGGGCCGTTCGTATGGCTTTTCGATATCAACTTTCGTCTGCAACAGAAAAAGTGTCTAAATTCATTTTATATTCAATTGCGATGTGAAAACTCACAATTAATTCATAGATAGCCTATAAAGGAATAAAATATCATCGTTCTGTCCCTTAACCTTGTCAAATAACATTGCATGCTCTTATCTAGGAAACTAGTTCATTGATCGTTTTTAACTCTAAATAGAAAAACGTTACCATATTTCCTTTTACTAACCATGTCTATGCCGACAGTCGTTGCAATGAATGGCTCTCTATTTACGATCTACGAGCGTTAAAAGTGTATGCTTTGAATCAGGGAAGCAAAGAACTCATCGAAAGGGACTGTTCCATCACCATTCGCATCAATAGAATGCATGCCTGCCTGTTGACACAAAATAAGCATATTCGTTAAGTAGACCTACAGGGCTTTTTTAACGTGCAGCTCTACACAAAATGTGCAGTTCTAATTCCAATTTTAATTCGTGCAGTTGTAGAAGCACTTCCGTCACGTTCCGCGCAGTTAAAACTAGCAACAATAGGTCATTTTCCTCAGATTGGGAGTAATTTACCATGGAGGATAAGGAAGGAGAGAAGAGGATGTGCAGTTCTAAAATTACTTAAAAACAGCCCTGGTTAAGTAACCTATTTCTTCTTCTTGACGTTTTCTGCCCTCAGGCAGGTTCGTATGTCCAATGACGCCACTCTTCTCTGTTCTATAGATGCCCGGTAATGTTCAAAACATGAGTTTATGCGTGATTATTCAGCGAGCTGCTGTGGTTGGGTCTTCGTAGAAATCACAACGGTCCCACTCTCATGCAAACCATTCCACTAGTCTAAAATTAGTAGCAGAAGCAGTAGTAATGTCTTCTATTGAACGGTTTTGTGTATATATAATTTTATAGCACTCTCAATGTCGATCCAAGTAGCCTACGTGAGAAAAAGAGAGAGAAAAACGGGGTCTTTAGACATCGAAAAGGAGCACTCATATGACTTTGAACGATATTGATGAAGCTGATGCTGATGTAGTTGTTGTTGTTGTTGTTGATGATGATGATGATGATGACGATGATGATGATGATGATGATGATGATGATGATGATGATGATGATGATGATGATGATGATGATGATGATGATGATGATGATGATGATGATGATGTTGATGATGATGATGATGATGATGATGATGATGATGTTGATGATGATGATGATTATAATGATAATGATGATAATGATGATAACGATTATAATAATGAAAAGGATGATGATGACGAAGACGACGATGACGATGATGATGATGATGGTTAGTACTGTTGGGTGATGACGATGTATTTCTTACAGCGGCCGCTTCTTTCTCCTCTTCCGAAACTGGTCCATCGTTCGCATCCAACACTCGTAATTGCTCCTCGATTTCCGTTACATCAATTTCACCACTCTTGTCCGCGTCGTATCTGTCAAAAATCTCCTGATAATAGGTTCTGAGTCGCGCTTCAGTTTCTGCACTATATCCTTGGACTGGATCGATATGAAAACAGCAAATGCAATAATTGAGAGACAGATGGTACAGCTATCGAACGACTCTTACCGGACAATAGGCTACCAGCCATTAAACATTGGTGATACGATCATGCATGGTAGAACTTTAATGTCACGTAATTAAGTTCAGCATATGCAGCAACCTGAGTCTTGATAGTCTACAGTGTGAGCCACTAGAAATGACAGCACCACATTCAATTCAAATAATACGTTCAGTTAATTCTGTACTTGTCAAAATACAAGTTATTTACTTACTTGTAAATGTTATTTTTAATGGGCCTATGTCCTCATCGGGTCTAAGCAATTTCTCGTTAACTTCTGCGAAACTTCTATGATCCTGTCTATGAATTGCTGGAACATTATTTCGTCGCGTCTCATCAGTTATCAACTTCAGCAATTATGCTTCAGTAAAGTAGGCTAACGACCAAGATATAGGCTACTTCTCTTTTAGGGCACCACACATTAGGGACCGAAATTCATAGTTTTATGTATCTATACAGGGTTTATTCTGGACTAATTGTGGGTAACGTGTCTGGTTCGATGACATTCTCCTGGTGAAGGAACTTATCGAGGTTTCTTGCTGTTCATGTTTAGTTTTGTTCCAGTAGCCTTAGGTCAACCGTTTACAGTTTTGAATTCAAATGCGCCATCTACACCAATTTGCAAAAATAAATCGGATGATACGTAGCCTACCTGTTGGACCAAAGTTTTCAATGGGAAGGTCCTTTATTGTTCGCAGTAGGCCTACATGTAGTAGTAGTAGCAGTAGCAGTGCCTTTTCTATTCTCAAAATTTTAATCGGATTATCAAACGATTATCTGTTCTGCTTTGTCATTTCATTAATGATATAATAATATATGTAGGCTAAATATATTGATTCTTAGATATACAATTATTGATTTATTTTCTTATTTGATAAGTTAATACTTCGTAGAATAATTTTGTTTTTGCAATTTATTCACAGCATTGTTTGAAATTGCACTAAGCACAACTAATAATAATATTGATGGCGATGGTTTCTTACCATTAGCAATCGCCAGAAGGCAGCGCACGAGCACCAGTAATGTCTTCATCTGAAATATTATTGCAAAAATCATGTGATATCATCATTTTCATATCTTGGCTTGTGTGCCTTGTCTTAATTCAAACATATCACAACACTTCGACTCCGTAGGCCCTATTACTCAGTAGTAATACCATCGACAACTTGCGAGGTTATAGAATCAAATCATGAAATAAGCTTATGCAATACCACACTAAGTACGAAAAACAATTTACCCTGTAAGTTTTCTGCCTATCTGTGAAGATTTGTCAAATGGCTTGTAACTAGCTCTCACCAACCGTTGCAAATGAATCACAAACTCACAACTGACATGCTTCAGTGGTGGCCTTTTATTCAGCTTAATGAAATAGGCTACATAGGCTACGGTGTATGCTTATACTTCGGAAATCGGGCAATATATCTGTCATAAAAATTTATAGCGACAATTTTAATTGGCAATAAGCTCACGTGTCGCAGTACGTTATAAAGGAGCTCTAATAAATCAAATCAAAACAGGTGTTTAGGTCCTATCTACACAATCACCCATTCCTATTAATTTCCCTCAACAAAGAGCAGAATTTCTAATGTCAAACCTAGATTTAATATAGAGATTGACGGCAGATTTACGATAACGTTTACTCAAACACGATGAATCAATCCTACAATATTTCTTACATTGAAAACTAATATCAAAATAAGTAGCCTGATATCATTATAAGGAGGTTATTTACCGCGTCTGCCATTCTTGTGTGTTTCCTCTTCTTATTGCAATTTGGCGACACTGAGGCTACTCTGGGTAACTCCTTCGACTAATAAATGCTCCTGGTCATTGTGCTATGCAATCTTCAGAATAGATGAGGAAATAAAGAAGGGCTATTGGATTTAGGTCGAATCAAACACAAACCAACACTTTGAGCCGTCCTTCCGTGTTATTGGTATGCCTGAATTTTGAACTATAGGCCTACTATAGTGAAGAGTTATGTTGAACCTTGTGCAACTGCGTTGGTTATTTTGGCTACTTCTACTGCTCCGAAAGAAGACACATGTGATGTCTAAACAGCACTTAGCCGATTTTAAAAATATAATTGCAGCGTCACTTGGGGTTATGTCTACACTGACCATTGTGACCAATGACCATGGAGTCCTACAGCTGACCATCGTGAGGAAGCAACTACAGTAACTGTAGGCAATCACCTGCATTTATTTAAGTTGATTTATGTGGATGCTCTATTCTATGACTCTTCTGTATGTTGTGACAACAAATAATAATTTACCAACTGTAATCGTAATTGTAATTTCCAAGCCTCTAAAGCTCTACTCTAAAGACAAGCGCGAGGTTCCAGGTTATTCACGAGCGCGGCGAGTCAAAAAATTTCCATTAGAGTGAAAAATAGGTCCGAGTTAATTTTATAGTCGATATAATTTTCGATGGCAAATCTGTCAAACAAAGTCTGGTAGGCCCACAATATACACCAGGACTGTTAGAGCAGATAGCGCAAAATCATCGTAAAACTTATCGAATTTAGTGTGCAAACTAAGAACATTTTGTTAAGTGCATCTCTACAGGAAATTCCTGGTCAATTTGGTATCAATCAGGGACACGGGACGCACACGGCTGATTTCAGGACTGTCCCGGCGAATCCGGGACGGTTTTCAGTCCTGTAGACACAGGGCCGGCCATAGGCATAGGCAAAGCACTCAGTTGCCTAAGACGCCAAGTTCTATAGGGGTTGACATTTCCACAAAAGTATATTTTAATAGTTTTTCACGCAAAATGTAGCATAATCCAGTTTTCAGTGTATTAATAAAAAATTATAATAAATAAGTCAGTTGAATGTTTACAAGGCTCTGGCTAATTCATCTTTAGATTATGACGTAGGCTTAAAAATTGAGTGCGAATCTGAGGGCGTCAAATGTAGACAATACATAATGCTTTGTCTGGGGCGTCAAAATTGCATACTTTGCCTGCTGCGCCATTTGGGCTAAGGCCGGTGACACGAAACGGAGTATCCCCATGAAAGCTATCCGGGGGGATGAATTAGTCTATTCCCCCGGATGGAATTAACCGGTCTATACTATCCGGGGGGATAAACCATTCTATCCTCTATTTTGAAAAGTGCGCATAATAAAAACATTTATGCTGTAATCAAAATTTAAAGTGACACTAATTGTTTTAAGTGCTCAGATAAAGGCAACTCGAATTTATTTAGTGACTCTAAGTGTTGTTAAGTGTTTTAAATGTTTTAAGTGCTCTAAAAACAGGGCAAAACAAATTATCTAGTAGGAATAAACAATTTTAAACATGCCTGTTAGTGTCATTGTTCAAAACAAAGCATATGAAAATCAATTTGCAAACAAAATACAGGCGGAAACGGTTTTTCGACTTTTTTCTAATTTGGGGGGATACAATTAATACGGGGGATACTCTATTTCGTGACACCGGCTCTGGCTAGACACACTTTAAATGACAAGCTCCTGACACTCATTTGTCTTGTATGACCACGAACGCTACCTGTGGTTAACCCAATTACAATAGGGCCTGTCCATTTTGCGACAATATTAATTATGTCAATATTAATGCCAATTATTTATTTGTTTATTTAGTGTTCTGCCCTTAGGCAGATAGTCCAAGATTCCAACGACACCATTCTTGTCTATTCTGTGCTTTTTCCCTGATTTCGTTTAACTATCCTCGTCCCTTTTCGTTGTCCATCAGCCAGTCCATCATCTGATGCAAATATCAGCGTCAATATCAATGTCAATATTAATGTAAACATTAATGTCAATATTAATGTCAATGTTAATGTTAATATACAGGATGGCTAAAAAATGTAGGCCTACCACCGGATAAAATGCGATATCTTCGCAACCAATAATATTGAACTTTTTCTGCGAAATTTTCCTAATTTGCATGGAATAAATTTCCAACATTCCCTGAAAGTATCAATAAATTATTATTAATCTGCCGTGTAGATCATACTATTATGTCACAGTTATAATAATATTATTTTCCGTAGAATCGTGTAGGAAAATATAATGGCTGTGGATGAAGACTATGGACATTTCTAACCAGCTGTATGTCAGTCGGATGGAAAGCCGTCGACTCTAGTGGATTTAGTGACACGACAAAAGACAAATGATGCGGTCGCTTTAGCAGAACGTAGTTAATAATAATAATCTAGGCCTACTTGAAGAGAGCGAGACCCTTTCACTACCGGAGGTAATAAATTTATTATACAGACAGCGCAGAACCGCCGGATATATCCGGCGCCATAGTGAATACGATTTATTTCCTCCACCGGATATATCCGGCGTCCTAGGTACCGAATGGGTTAAGTCTGATGTTTGGGCGACTACGCATCCTCCATAACGATTTCCATAAACTTACATTACTTAGTAGGCCAACTTACCTGGTCCGTCCCCAGTTGATTCGGTTGATTGTCGCCTTGCTCATCGTCTGGATAAGACACCCGCGAAAGAAAACCCTGGCTAACCTTGCAAAATAGACACAATTTCTTCGACCTTAGACCTTAGTCCTTCCCGTGCAGATCTGCACATCGGGCATCGCAACTTCCCAACTCTACTCTGTTCATCGCCACTTCAACTGCATCGTTTAAATAAATATTTTCCCGGTTTTATCCGTAGGTTTTTTACCCACCCTGTAGAAGCCGACCACATAGTTGGTTAGACACAAAGTTTGGCTGCTGTTGTTCAAAATTCAGAAAAACTAATAAGAAGTACGGCTTAAAGTGTAGCCTTGTCCCTGATTCGGCCCATAGCCAATAAATCTTTTCTATTTCCTCGTCTATTCTGCAAATTTGTATAGCAAACTGACCAGTGACCAGGGCTAAGTCGGAGGAACTACGTAGCCTCAGTGTCGCCAAATGTTAATAAGAAGGCGACACAAAAGAATGGCAGGCGCAATAAGGACCATAAAGTAATATTTCTTTTGGTAAGACTGGCCCTTAGACCCTCTATATGTTATTTATGTTAGAAAAATCGTCGTATTTCAGTCGAAATGAATCAATCACATTTGAATGTAGGCTATGTTATTGGATTCCCAAATCTGTCGTTAATCAATAATTATAATAAATCTATGTTTGACACTCAGAATCCTGTTCTTTGTTACTGGGAATTAATCTAAAATTTTCTCCAAAGAACACGTGTTTTGATTTGCTTTAATCGCATCCCTGAATCAAACTGTCGTGCAGAGAGACGTGAGCGTATTGCTATTATCAAAATGGCTATTAATTAACATGACATGACGACAGATATATTGCCCGATATCGGACAAAATTGCTATATCCTGCAAAAGTAATTGCATGAATGTATTTCGTTGAGGTGAATAAAAGACCCTCACTGCTTCGTGTTAAATGTGAGTTTCTTTGCCACTTTGTGAAAGTTTGGTGAAGTCTTCCTGAAGCTTTTCGAGAACGCTTGCTGAAGTCGAAAACTTGGAGTGTAAAGTGCTTTGTTCATACTAATGTGATATTAGAAATTTCATTAAATTTCTTAAACTATCTTTCAATGAGCCGATTTAGTGGAAAATTGGACAGTAAAGAGTCGACAAAGGCATTATGTGCATAGACGGTGTCCCCCTAAAAGTCTCCCCCCAGAGATATTATTTCGAAACAGATTCTCCCCCGCCGGATCTGTTCCAGAATAAATTTTCCCCCTGAGATTATAATTCTGAAATAATGTCTCCGTGGGTGAGGTAATAATTATTATTTCCGCTGTCCCCGAAATAAAGCCTTCCACGTTGAGCGTGAAATGGGACACAGTTGCATCAAATTTAGAGATGAACAGGTTAAACCAGCGGTTTCCAACCCGTGGCCCGCGGGCCAAAAGTGGCCCGCCAGGCCTCAGAAAATGGTCCGCCAGGTCTAAGAAAATGGCCCTCATCTCTCAAAGAATTTCAAGAATATATGAAAAATTAACAATTTGGACCGAATAAAACACACTATTATTTTATATTAATTATTATATTATGACGTCGATAAATAACATCAAACATTATATTTTTAAGCAATTATTTTAAAAAATTATGCTTTTAGTTACTACAATTTTAATGTCCTTCAACTATGAAAAAGTGGCCCTCGTGTCCTCCAGCATAGAAAAAGTGGCCCTTAAGTCAAAAAAGGTTGGGAACCACTGGGTTAAACGGTTAGTTTACGTTGCCAGATAACATAACAAGAAAATATAATTATATACTTTTACATCAGAGAATGTCTTCCAAAACAGGGTTTCAGCCAGAGGGAGACTCTGTTTCGGGGGAGACTTTGTATCGAGGGAAGACTTTATTTCATGAATCGTGACAACGGCTCTTATTACGCTAGGTCTTAATAGCCTAATCAAGGACGGCTCCAGCTGTAGGCTGTAACAATGTCAGCAGGTTGTGCCAGTCAACGGTGTTATACGGCAGGGCAAAGAAATGATTATGTAAAGAAAATAATTATATGAACTATCGAAGTCTTTTGACTGATCATAGTATATCTGAGTGCCTGATGAATCAACTCAAATGACCGTCCTCTTATTACTGGTCCGTCGCCTCTGTGAAAATAATTATTGTTGAGATGATTTAAATTGGAAACAGACCTTGCTTGAGTGAGCACTTGTCTGATGTCGGCCACCTTTCATCGCAGATTGGTCTTTTTTGAAAAGCATTTAATTGTTTCATCCGATCATAATATTATATTTTGGCGATTTTACAATTTCTTAATGAAAACTATTTCAGATGAAGACATTCCTTTTGCTCGTGTTTTGCCTTCTGGGGTTTGCCCACGGTAGGTCAATTGAACTAAAATATATGAATAATAAAAGTACGTAGGCTATATCTATACCTATAAAATCGAAAATCTCATATCGCCTTCAATTTGAAAAATCTCAAATTATATTCTGAGTAGTCCTAAGTCGCAAACACCTAAATAATTTTTCAGCGTAGGAGATACCTCAAAAACATAAACATATCAGTTATATATCGCAAACTTTAGTTAGTCATCTTTTGACTTTTCCTCTTATTATTAATCAGACTGACCAAACAGCATTCCAGAATTCCGGTTAAATCCTTGAGAATAACATTGAGACAAACGTTGAGCTTGGCGAATTATAACGCAATTCCTGAACAACAGTTATGCTGGTGTAGCTGTTAGTGGCATACGAGACTAACCAGTTTATTTTTGTTGCATGTCTGTGATCTCTCTGCCAGGAAGGTCACAGTCCCATTCTGCAAACAGTCCAGAACAAACTGCACGACCAATTTTATTGCAGTTATCGGTACTAGTCTTGTCTGATTAAACGAAGCGCTTTCGTGAAAATAAAGGTAATTTATTTTGAGAAGCTCTAGAAGACCATAGGTTAATGATGTAAAGGCTGCAGTGATCCATCCATTGCGGTAGACATCTATTCTGATGTGAGAAAAGATGGTTTCCCCAGGAAGGAAAAAGTGGAAGGTGCGCTATGCATTTTTGCGGGAGCAGGCGGAGAATGGATGTGACCGTGATTGGTCGAAGGTTCACATCGCACGCATAAATGACGGATCCAAGGCACCGTTGTTTTTATGCTTTATTTGGACTTCTTATGGGTCGACAACCAGGGATATTTCGTCTATCGCCAATGATTGTCTGCCCTTTTTGTTTTTAATCAGAAGTGTGGAGCCAAGATGATAGTGGAATTCGGTGGGCAGATTTCATGAAGACTTATTATAGATACGATACAGATCGCAACCAATACGTTGATGCAACAGAGGCCGTGGCGTATTACACAAATTTTGGTGCGTGGAACCCGGAAATACATGGACCCGTAAGAAAAACACCAACATCGTTATACTCATCGTAATCGTCGCTGCTACCATCGCCATCATCATCGTCATCATCATCATAATCATCTTCATCATCATCATCATCATCATCATCATCATCATCATCATCATCTTCTTCATCATCACCACCACCACCAGTATTATCGTCATCATCACCATCATAAGCATTATCATCGTCATTCTCACCACCATCATTATCATCATCATCTTCATCATAACCACCGCAACCACCATCACAACTACCACCACCACTACTACCACCACCACAACCACCACCATCATCATAGCCACGTCATTATAAAATGTAAGTTATGCATAAAATTGCCATTTAGGGATATTCTACAAAACATTGGTTAATCAGAGACGCTCGATGAATAATCAATCATTAGACAACTCAGATTTTGAGAAGCAACTTAGAAATTATTGCAGGAATGTCTGAATGTAAACACGTAAGTATGTGTGAATACACATAATATGTATGCATATAGTACGTATGTATGTAAGCACGTTCCTACATACATACATACAAACACACACACATGCATAGGCCTACAAACATACATATAGAAATTATTATCTCGTAAAAGAGCATGTTTACTTTTTGTCAACAGGAATTCATCAAGAAATATGATAAGGATGGCAATGGAAAAGTCTCCTTCAAGGAGTACTCCGTTCATTTTATTCCCTACAGCTAATTGAGTGTAAGAACGATTGAATTCTTTTTATATATAGGCTATGTCTATAAATAGAGATGGAAGAAAGAGAGTAAGGAAGCGAGTTCGATCCTCACTGGATCAGAAGGTTCAAATTAATTCCAAAGATGCGTGTATTATGAGCTTGAAACCTCTGGCCAACAGGTTCCAGACTTCAACTCCATAGAGTTCAGCAGTAAAATTAGAAGCGGTTTCATTGCGTAGTCTACCTTGGGTCAAGGGGAAACCTGGCCACCTACCGCCGATATAATTATGGTAATGTTTTCCTGAGACGGGAGATAACTTATTAACACCGGTGTAAAGGTTTCAAATTACCCCCTCCTAAACATTACCCCCCCGGTAACTTGAAACCGGTTTCAGATTACCCCCCGGTAATCTGAAACCGGTTTAAAATTGCCCTCGGGGATAATCTCAAACCGGTTTCATCCTACCCCCTACGGTTTCAGGTTACCCCCATATAATACATTCATCCAGCTTCTATTTCACCTCTAAAGAACCTTTATCCAGCTTCCATTTCACCTCTAGAGAACCTTCATCCAGTTTCCATTTCTCAACCAGAGAACCTTAATCGAGCTTCCATTTCTCAAGCGTTGTTTTCGTCAACACAGTTTCTATTTCACCTAAAGAAAACCTTCATCCAGCTTCTATTTCACCTCTAGAGAAACTTCATCCAGCTTCCATTTCTCAAGCCTTGTTTTCGTCAATCCAGGTTCTATTTCACCTCTAGAGAGCCTTCATCCAGCTTCCATTTCTCAAACGTTGTTTTCGTCAATCCAGCTTCTGAGTTTTTGACGTCTGATACTTAGTTAATTGGATTGACGAAAACAACTTTTGTGAAATGGAAGCTGGATGAAGGTTCTCTGTATGTGCAATAGAAGCTGGATGAATGGTCTCTGTAGGTGAAATGGAAGCTGGATTGACGAAAACGACGCTTGAGAAATGAAAGCTGGATGAAGGTTTTCTGTAGGTCAAATAGAAGCTGGATGAATGTTCTTTGTAGGTGAAATGGAAGCTGGATGAAGGTTCTCTGTGGGTGAAATAGAAGCAGGATATACGGAATTCATTCGGAACTCAGAGGGGGGTAACCTGAAACCGGGGGTAGGATGAAACCGGTTTCAAATTACCCCTTGAGGGTAATCTGAAACCGGTTTCAAGTTACCGGGGGGTAATGTTTAGGAGGGGGTAATTTGAAACCTTTACACCGGGCCCGAATTTCGCGACGGGACTATTTACAGTGCCTTTAACAATGGGAATTTGTTTACGTTTATACCTATCAATAAATTGCCTTTTCTCAGTTTTTAAACAGACAAGGGATTCTAAATATAAGTTGACACTGTTAAGTGTCAGAGCGAAGATTTTTTTATTCATAAATTATCTGTAAATTAACTGCTTGATTGAGGCTTCAAGCGCATTTTCATATAAACAAAATCTAGAAACTTTTCTGTTGCAGAAGAAAAGCTGATGTTGAGAAGCCATTCGAATTGTCAGCTGCATAAAGGCTTAAATACGGCAATATCCGAGACTGTTCTGTAACTCAAGAGATGGATGTTTTACATTATACAATTGCTACACAGGATCGCATCTCCAACAAAGTCATGGACAGATATTCAAAACTCCAAAGAACTGCAACTGTTTAAATAACAAAATTAATATTTGATTTCTAAACAATAGGTCACTTCAGTAACTATCTGATAAAATCCTTACTCCATCTTACAATAAAATCGAAAGCAAAGTCATCATTGGTTCTTCTTTTATTTTACTCACTAGCTTTTGGGAAATTTGACATTCAATGCTGCTCAAAAGCGTTCCAACCCGAATTTGGCGATGGCACAAGGCTTGCAGCCTACTCAGGCTATTCTCTGCGGTTAATCTGTTTCTTAATTTGGTTCTTGGATTGTTAATAGCTTAAAAAGTGAGTCCAATCATAAGTGGAATGATACAAAGAAGCAATTGTTATTTGTCAACTATCATTCGGACGTATGAAATCTTCTCAAGGCAATTCTTTGTATATTGAAAGAAAATTCTGAACTGTATACGTGCCAAGCCAATAGTAGGCGTACCTTTTATTGAGTTTGCAGTTGACAAGGCTGAGAAACCATAAACCATTTTCTTCGATCGTAATGTGAGGATACTTTTTTATGTTGTTCACTCAAAGGTTCCCATTGGTATGAAGTAATAAATTTTTCAGGCTTTTGAATACCTGACGCCCACCTCTGAGCACCTAAGCCTTCTGAGCGCCTTCTTCTAGCAGGGCCATCCTTGACTTTTTCCAGTCGCCTTCAATAGCGGCGCCAGGGGGGTCTGGGGAGCTAAGCCCGTCTAAAAAAGACCACCCGGTTTTTTTACAGGTAAAAATGAAGTGTTTCCATGATTAGTCCCCTCCCCTAAAACTGATACGTATATATGAGGTGATTTCGACATTTCTACCAAATGATTAAAAAAAGTCGTCATGAATTTTGTCGGATTAAAATTGAAAATTTCAAAGAGATTTCGACCAGATGACTAAAAAGGTGTCAGAAATTTTGGCGAATGAAAATGGAAAACCCCTCCGAGAGGATTCAGTCCCCCTCCCCAAAACTGAAATCCAGGCGCCGTCACTGGTCGCCTTAGTCGAAAATTACACGCTTGCGTAGTCTGACACACTGCCAGCGGCGCAGTTAACTCATGCCGAAGCCTATCGAGCAAAATTGTCGAATATAGAATATCCAACTCCACTATCAAAATCCTCTTAATCCTCATTACAGCACCAGAATGTTGCCAGGGTTGAACGTGGTTTGAAAAATGAGCCGGGTCTGAGATATTCACCTGGGAAATGAAGGTATTGGGACGAGCAAACGGCCGTATGACGTTCGCTGAGGGAAGGGTGTGCGCTGCTATAATAAAATATAATATCTATACGGGTAAAATGCATGTTATGTTGCTATGCTATCGTAGCATTTTAAGTCGTCATGTGAACAAAATTGCTATAGTATTTCCATGCTAATAGAAAATGGTTCAAACGCAATATTTCAGAGCTAATAGAAGTGGTATAAACGCAATATTTTAGTACTAATATAAGTGGTTTAAACGCAATATTTCAGTGCTATTAGTAGTTGTTTAAACATAGAGACGTCGGATAAAACGTTCTTTTGCAAATCAAAAAGAAGCAGACACTTTTTGCTGCAATTCGCTGACCGGGGTCGGTTCCATATTTCCTTTAAAAATGTCAACGCCTACATTTAAAATTGAAGAGACACATTTAACTCGAATTAGCTTTACAAAACTGGGCACATGGAATATAAGATAAAGAAGTTCAAGCTTTGACATCAAAATGGATGCATACAATCACAAGCTTCCCAAGTAGGCCTGTGATTATTACGGTACTCTCTCGGGGTCCATTGAACTTCGGTATAGGCTAATCTAATGTAAATTATTATATTCCCGTAGTATTCAAGTATTTCGTAGATTAAAATACAAATCGAGTTAATTTAATACTATAATCAACAAACGAAAATGTGATAAATGCAGAGGTCTAACATGTTAGACATGCAACCCGGCTGAGACCCGGCAAAGGCAGGACTGTGGCGAAAATGAATGCCAGTTCACAGACTCTGCCAGCCCCGGACAGACCCGGATCACCTTCAACCCTGAACGTATAATAATGTAAGCTATGTGGCTTTTCATTCTATATCGAAGTAAAAACGTCGGATTATTTAATTGATTTCTCGTTGTGTGTTGCTCAAAGATTTTAAGTTGACAGAGATGAAGATGGGTCAGCAATGACAAAACTGCAAGAGGTCGCGTGGTGCATTCTGGTCTATCCAGAAGTAACAGGTAAGAACCGCCGCCGTGGTAAAATTAATCAGTTAAAATTTGTTTTAATCAAAGAATTTATGAAAATTTATCATTGTTACCTGAGTAGAAAGTTGGGCAACACGCGCCGACCTACTGTGCAGCATGCCAGCACAAATGTTTTTTAGTCGATTATACCCGCTATTGGGTGTAAGATTCTACGGATGACGACGAAAAACGTTGAAACTATTCAGTTCAAAATTATACGCTGAGTGCCCGGATAGACGTGACGTGCATAGCCTGTGACGCATCGAAAAGATGATCTTTGATTGGCTGACAGATTACTGCTCATATCTTTTCGATATTGGTCCCAGATATTACTATTCTTTTCTTCTGGATAGACCAGCATGCATCACGCAAACTGTTTCGCACTGCTCCCACCCATTATCCTTTAGCTGCGCCATCTTCCTCCCTGTTAAAATCTGTGACAGAGTTAATTAAACGAGATCGAACTCCGCCACTGGTTGTTTTCTGCCAGTGCCAGTCTCAAGCCTGGATAAAGGTGGAGGGTGACACTGATCATCTTTGTTATGGCAGTGTCGTTAAACATGCAGCAAGCAAGTAAGCGAGATCAAAGAATCTAGTAGACTTGGTGACATAAC
>OX457050.1:1811324-1813824 GCA_949752735.1 Lumbricus terrestris
AATACACAAGTGATTATGTCTTGCTTAACATTATAATTATTATTTGATTTTTTCCATTTATATAATTTATAGAATTTAGCCCCATGACAGAGTTAACACAGCTTTATAATATTACATGTAAGCTTATATCGTTTTAGAATTGGGTATTTTTTGGATTCTTGCATAATTACGTTTGTAGTGACTGGCTATTTTCTAACCCATTGTTTAGCAGTGGCCGTTGCAACTAGCAACCAATGACTTTTTCGCCGTTTTCAATAGCATTTTTCCTAAGAGCCATCAGAAGATCTATTTCCTCTTCTGTATTTAAAATGCTTCTATGCTTTTATTTGCTGTCAAATTGACTACTGCAACTCATTATTTGCTGGGCTTCCCACAGTTCGCTTATCCTCCCTTCAGTCAGTTATGAACTCGGCACCCAGACTCATTGCTTCGCTACTCCCACATTTCTACCTACATGACTGATGTTCTTCACTGGCTTCTTGTTGCCTCTCGTATCCAATTCAAAGTAGGCCTACTGCTCTTAGTTTCAAAAACTCAAACTGGACAATCTTTTGAATACCTTTGTGACTTGATGCATAAACCCCTCTCTGCAGTCTCTTCCCGCCCTCTCCGGTCTGCTGATCGACTAGATCTCTTGGTTCCAAGGGTAAGGACTGCCATAGCCCAACACCGTGCCTTTGCCATTGTATGCCTTTCTGTGTGGAATGGCCTCCCTCCCTCTATCCGTTGTAAGATCTTATTGGGGGTATCATCTTCAGCTCTTCGCTACTTGAAGTCTTTTTTATTTCCTCGGGGCTGTCACGCTGAGAGCGCTTCTGAATAGCTATAGTCTGTAGGAAGCGCTTTCTAAATGCTTATATACAATAAAATTATACACAATATAATACAATATAATACAATACTTAGTCCTTCTCGTCCAAGCATGTCTGAACATCGGGCAACGCATCACCTCCGCTCGTCTATGTCCATTGGCAGCTCCACGACTTCGTCCCAGGAACACTCATACTATAGGCCTATCTGTTGTGTTGCTTCTATTGCGAGCGGTTTTTTTACTCGGGTGGGTTGCAGGCATATCGCGGAATCTTCCTCTTTATCATGGCTTGGGACAGACTCGGGCTATCCTTAGATAAACTGAAGTGGAGTTTACATTCACATCACTTGCAATAAACTTATACATGTAGGCTACTGTTTTCAGCTAGTTGTCCTTTTAAGACGGTGCATGTGGCTTTCTAGATCGGCTAAATTCTGCTTAGACGTCATAGATATATTTTATTCTAAACATTAGTGAGACGCTGAAGTAGGCCAACGTCAGTGGCGACGCCAGGATTTCAGTTTTGGGGAGGGCTGATATTTTCCATTTTCATTCGCCTAAATTTCTGACGACCCTGTTTTTGGTCATTTGGTTAAAATCTCAAGAAAACATTTCATTTTTCCATTCAGAAAAGCTGACGTCTTTTTTAGTCGTTTCGTCGAAATCTCATGAAAATATTTCATTTTCGCTACCCCCCCCCCCAAAAAAAAACCTGATGACCTTTCTCGGGGTGGGCTTAGTCGAAATCTCATGGAAATATTTCATTTTCTCTGTGCAAGAAATCCTGATGATCCTTTGGGGGACTTACACCCTCTAGCCCCTACGTCCAACACAATTATTAGGTGTTGGTTCTGCGGTAGGCCTATCATACATTTGAAAGGTTCCCATCGAAAATGTCGCGAAGAAAATGTCGCGGATAAAAATGACGTTGATATAATGTCGCCTTACAAAATGTCGCGACATTTTCCTCGCGACATTTTGACCGTATGACCGTATAACACTAAACTATGAAGAACGAAATTCGAAGACAATTTAAAAACTTTGACCGTTTAATACTAAACTATTAAGAACGAAATACGAAGGCAATTTTAAAACTAGAATGTTCGTACTAGAAAAATAGAATGTTCGTACTAGAATGTTCGTATTAAGAAACTAGAATGTTCGTACTCTAATGTTCGTACTAGAATGTTCGTATTAAAAAACTAGAATGTTCCTACTAGAATGATCGTACTAGAATGTCCATATTCAAACATTTTGACCGCGACATTTTCTTCATATATTTTAGTGTTATACGGTCATACGGTCAAAATGTCGCGGGGAAAATGTCGCGACATCTTGTAAGGCGACATTATATATCAACGACATTTTTATCCGCGACATTTTCTTCGCGACATTTTCGATGGATGCCCATTTGAAACAAACCAATAACACAGAGTCGGGTCAAAGTGTATGTGTGCGCTTTGCTCGGCCCATTGGAATTGCAAATAGACTATAGGAGCCTACCTGTCTTTATTTCCTCATGTATTTGGAAAATTTGTATAGCGCAATGAAAAGAAATTTGCCGGAATAGCGGCCCACACAAGTCTTCAGTGACATCAAATGTAATATTAAGGAGAGGGCACAGAAGCTGAGGGGCATGAAAAACTTACGACGACAATAATTTTATTAACGCTATAAAGAATGACGCCT
>OX457050.1:1818824-1828824 GCA_949752735.1 Lumbricus terrestris
CATGCTGTAATGGTAGAATTTTAAGCTGTCATCCTTACAAAAATTGCTCACTTTTCAATGCTGTTAGTCGTGGTTTAGGACTTCAGAGTGTCCCCTCTCCGTTGTTTAAATTTGTCCGATTTGCCAACTGTAATGGCAGCATTTATAGGTTGTCATCATTATTGATGGGCAGTGGATGATACTTATGAAATATTTATGAAATATTGGTGATACAAGGATTCCGTCCCAACCACAAATTGTGGGGCCGTGTCCCTGTCCACACCCTCTTCCCCCAAGTCTCTTCTTTGGTTGAAGGACAATGCTCTATTGGTTTGCATAATATTATTTTGTATGATTTGCGTTAAAACATAATTCGGTGCGTGGTTTCAGGAATGAGCAGTCATGAAAGGTATAATTACCTGCAGCTACATTTGAGGCCCTTTGCAAACTTGAGATCAGACACATACCAAGGACATCTGGGACCCTATACACAGGTTTTAATGTTTGGGCCTCACGCAGGTTTTATTTTGAGGCCTCATCCAATTAGCAATTATAGAATAAGTTACAATTTATAAACGTTGTGTTTGAGAAAGTGGACGAAATTGCCTGAGTTAGTTTAATTGGCTTTATACTTACGCCCAAAATCAGTATGATATTTGCATTAGGTCTGCTATGGCAGTGCCATATGGTTAGTTGAGGCATGGGAGGCATGCACCAGACCGGATCTGTACAGTCACAAATAGGCATAATGACCAGCTAAATTTGGGGGCCCCTTTCAAACTCTAGTGGCTTTATACTTACGCCCAAAATCAGTATGATATTTGCATTAGGTCTGCCATGGTAGTGCCATACGGTTAGTTGAGGCATGCACCAGACCGGATCTGTGCAGTCACAAACAGGCACAATGACCAGCTAAATTGGGGGCCCCTTTCAAACTCAGTATGATATTTGAATTAGGTCTGCCATGGCAGTGCCATATGGTTAGTTGAGGCATGCACCAAACCGGATCTGTATAGTCACAAATAGGCATAGTGACCAGCTAAATTTGGGGGCCCCTTTCAAACTCGGCCCCCCCCCCAGCCGGGGGTACGGGGGGTGCTAGCGCCGGCACTGATTGTGTACCGTAGTCTATGTTGAGTTTTCAAGCGCATTTGAATGTGAACTGAATTTTGAGACTTTTCTGTCGCAGATGAAAAGATTATGTCGAAAAGTCGGTATATGCGGACGGTTCATCCCCGGACGATTCATTCCCGTACGGTTCAGACCGGACGGTTCATCCAAGGACGGAAATTCAAGGCACGAGAACACTTAAGCCTATGAAACTCGGAATTAGGCCTAGGCCTGCATATATTTAACACAAATAAAACTAAACCTATAAAACTTGGAATTAAATCGATTTAATAAAAGAAGACTTAAGCATATCGGTCTAAAACTTGGAATTAAAAGCTCTAAATAGATGTTGTGTTAAGAAAAACTCGTCAGTAGGTTTGTTTGCAATGTTACTTGTGCGACAAACTGGCAGTTGGACGTAGATATAATCAACACATTAATTTTGCTCTTCTGGATCGGGCAACAGCACTTCTCACCCTGCCGACAAAATCACGATATTTCTTGATACCGGTTTCTTTGATTCCCCTTTTCATTGGTATTTGTATTGTGGCGAACAGACATTTTGAACAATGGCCTATTGAACGTACAACACCAGAGCGGGCATTGCATCGGAGTTTCACGCTTCGGCGTGAAGCACCGATGCAGTGTCGGCTCTGCAGTCGGGAGCGCCTCTGAGTAGAGAGCTTGAAGGGGCGCTATAACAAGTACGCATACAAACAAACAAACAAACTTTAGCAGGTGATGATGGAACAATGGAACAGGCGACACCTCACCGGGACGTCATAGGCCTTTTACCATGCCGACTAATAAACAATATTTTATACTACACTGTGCCCGGATAAAAAGTAGCCCCACAAAAAGTGTAATAACTCGGTCAAAACTTTTAGGATTTGTCTGAAATTTTAAACAGAACAAGAAGGACACTTTGAGCACCATATATAGCTGAATTTCACTTCTTTTCAGGTTTTCCATGTTGGAAAGTTCAATTTTTTGGTGCTGCATTTTAAACGCTCATAAATTTGACAAACTCACGAATATTTCTAATCGGCTTTAGTATCTCGTGTAAATATGGTCACTGTTGCTCTGTTTAAAATTTCAGACAAATCCTAAGAGTTGTGACCGAGTTATTACACTTTTTTGTGGGGGCTACTTTTTACCCGGACACAGTGTATATGGACCGTTGGGGGATGAATCGTCCTTGAATCGAGAAGTCATACGAAAATGATCGTCTACATTAAATGGAAAATATTTTGATTCCAATCTTTAACTGAAGACCTAATTAGGTGACTCTTTGCCAGCGGTTCCCAACCCGCGGCCCGCGGGCCAAAAGTGGCCCGCCTGACCTACAAAAATGGCCCGCAGCATCTCAATGAATTAAGAAAAATATATGTGAAAGAATATATAATTCTTTTTTATTACAAATTATTTTATTTCTACGTTAATAAATCGCATCAAACATTCTATTTTGATTTAATTACAACAATTTTATACGCCTTTAGTTAATTAAATTTTAGCCTTGTCAACCTTGTGGCCCCCAAATATTCTTCAACTAAGAAAATGTGGCCCTCCTGTCCTCCAACTTATAAAAGTGGCCCCACAGTCAAAAAAGGTTGGGAACCACTGCTCTATGCGATTGCTAGGCTTGACTGGATCGAACAAAGCCATGAACAGAAATTTAAAACTTCAAAGACATTGCTTTGAATAAAAATTGCTGTTCATTTTTAAACAATTGATTACTTCAGTGACCGTTTGACAATGTGATTGTACTATCTTACAGAAAACTCTAAAATGAAATCATCGATCCTTTTGCTCAGTAGCAAGCGATACATCTGGCACACAATGCTGCTCAATTATAGCGTTCTTTCCCCCAGGTTCACAGCCAACTGCACAAAGCCTGAATCCGACTTCATAGATTATCTGAAGTGTTATCCTGGTTCTTAATTTTGATTAAGCAATTTTCATAGTTGAAAATTGAGTTCACAGTGGAAAGTTGAATGAAACAAGGAAGAGACATCTTTATGAACTCTTTCCAGAAATTAGAACACTTCTCAAAGTGTTTTGTTTGTAAATTAAATTAGAAAGTAGAGTTGTCTTTGATTATTCATTTGATTGAAATTGCTGTTGACACTTAAGTTTCTTAAATTATTTTGACCCTAGATGTTAGTCATGGTCGGAATTTGGCTTCAGTTCTCAGGGGGGGAAGCTAAATCAACTCCGTATATGATGTTAGTAGGCTAGTTGAAAAATGTATGTTTTCTGTGGAAAGTTGGGAAAAAACTGTTTATCAGACTTTCGGAAAATAATCTTAATTTAATTTGAAAATTGGACAAATCCAAGTGACACATCGCACCCAA
Organism: Lumbricus terrestris; assembly: GCA_949752735.1. NCBI lineage: Eukaryota > Metazoa > Annelida > Clitellata > Crassiclitellata > Lumbricidae > Lumbricus > Lumbricus terrestris. The sequence goes on from OX457050.1 coordinate 1,822,268, forward strand.
TTACACGTCAAAGCACCTTAATTTTTTTTAAATGACGTGATCACGACAATGTCAATAATTCGCGGCAAAGAGAACCCTTGGAATAAAGTTTTCAACATCCTTAAATGGTAGAACAAAATGATGCAGTCTAGGGCGTAAGTTGCTGGTTGTTTTTGCTAGAGATTGAAAAAGGCTCCCCAGAATTTGATTGACACTAATTTTATCATTACAGCACGAAGCAGCCTAGCATCAGCTCCAGCAGCTAATTTCACCTTGTTGGGAACCAAGCGGAAAGCAGAGCCGTTTTAACGCCTAGGCACGCCAGGCACATGCCTACATTGCCTAGGGCCCCGCGCAACAAGAAGGCCCCGCGGCGGCCAAAAACAAAAGCTACCTAACGGAACGTACTGTTAAAATATTTCTACAATTACTATTTTTGTACAACTAAAAAATGGCTTCTCTCCAGTGCTATCTTTTGATTATCAAACTGTCAAATTTCAAGATGTTTTCCTCGTTGAACATCAAGTAAACATGATGATTACTAGGTGGCCTCCCGATTTTGTACCGGCAGTTTACTACTTCTTGGTTGGTTTGTGTACCATTTGTCATGTTCCAGTCAGAAATTCAGGACCGTCTTGGGAAACAATGATAATTATGCTGATTCCAGTGAAGAGAAATCCGTCTAGGCTATAAAATAATAATTATTATTATTCTCACGTCCGTAGTTATATTGACTTTATCCAGAACCGAGCCGCTGAGCTCAATACATAAAGAAATCATTAGGCTATTCTAATAATAATTAGCCTATATAGCCTAGTACATAGTCTACATTAACAGATCAATATAAAATATATTGAAATTCTAAAACACTCTCTTTTTATTAGAACTGAAATAGTTGAGCAATTTTGCTAAACAATTTAATGGCATCTTAAAAGGGTAAGATTACAATGTGGAAACTCCCAACAATATTATTATTGTGAGTAGGCCTATGACCTATATTAACGTTATTGAAGTCTTAAGCCACTCTTATCAAAGTTATCAGCACTGAAAAAGTACATACTATATACTACAGATAAATCAATAAGACGTACAATGAGCGTGAAAAAGTAGAAGAAACCCACGTAGTTCAAAATGACGTTTCGCTACAGAGTGGTTCATAATTCAGACATATCAATAAGAAGGTCCACTCTAGGTGTAGGGTTGTGCTTGCTTCGACCCATAGCCAATTACTTTTCCTTATTTCCTCATCTAGTCTATTCTCAGAATTGCAATGAACTGGAATAAGTCGAAGGAGCTAATCACTAGGGTGTCCCACGATTGCACAGGAAAAATATTTTTCTTGAAACTTGAAATGCAGTCCCTCCAAAAAGTTTCCTTATGGTCCTATGATAGTACCTGCCAAATTTCTGGACATTTTGAAAATATTTAGAGGCCGCTCAAAGCTCACATATAATATGTGTAAGTTGTCACAAATTATACGTGCGACATATAGGCCTATGAGTTTGAAATTTTCGGAGGTCCACACTTTGATCCCACTAGCGTGCTTATGTATTGCTTAATAACCTTATATTGCTCTGAAATACTAAAATCTACAAATATGCAACCTTATTGTATTTGCGAATGAGGTTTTTCAAGCATAAGGACGACAGTTAAGCTCTCGAGCAAACGAATGATGTAAATGTCGTGCACTAGGATTGCAGGTCGCTACCTCCACATGGCAATCATCAGTGGAGTAGAAATGAATAAGGTTAACAGATTGTCAGTCTGATTTTTCTCTAGTTGGTGGAAGTAGCCTACAAACATGTTGGTGTGCTAAAGTTGACCTCTGGACCAGGACAGGAATCAACGGTTGCAGTTTGAACCTTTTGAAGTCGTGAAAGTGTGATGCATTAGGCCTAATTATTGGCAAATGCTTTGAGACAACGGCTTTCAATAACTGCATATTAAATAGAGTTTGCAATGCCTTGCACCCTTCTACATCAGCCATCAGTCGTAACATCTTGTTAACATCACAGAAATCTTTTAAGTCCAGTTGCCTGGTGCATTCTTTGTGTCCTTGGTAAAAATGTGTCCATCAATGGTCTGTAATTAAGCTCTGCAAGCCATTTAAAGATGAATGCTCCAATCTGGTTCACCATCAACCAAACCCTCGACCAATGCTACTGCAGTCTGCATCTAACAAATCATAAGAATTCATTACTGAACAGCTTTAGCGTGGCCATACTCGAAATATGACTATCAAGAATTTTCAAAACTCTTGGTATTCATGGTTGGATTGAACAATTCGGTAGCATTTCGCAAGCCTGTTGCCATCACAGAGCAAGTTGGATGGGTAAGGCAATATAGATCTAATTGCTTTATGATGGAAACGAATCACATATACAGTTGACGACCGTGAATTACAGGGCATCCAACCCAAACAAGTCTCAGATTTGTGATTGACATCTACAGTCAGGCGGTGTTCTCATGTAGAGTCACTGCTCTCTTTGAATTAATCCATAGCTTTATAATTCTGGCAATGCTGCTCTAGATGACAAGTCTGAAAATGATGCAACATCATTCTTGGTATACCAGCACCTAAGATATAAGAGATAGCAATTCTCTCTGTTCTTTCAGTGAGTTCTTATTAATGTGGAATAACGGGGTTATCTCTTCCTAAAAGTTTTTCCCAAACCATGCTGCGTTCAAATATAGTTTTCTCGATCTTTCGGTGAAAGAGTGGCGAGATAGCCAATCGTATAAGACCACGTGTGATTTTTCATAACGTTGGTCTGTGTAAATGACTGTGCTGAACAAACATGACGCAGCTTTGATACAGAATTTCAGCTCAACGATAACGAAGAACGTAGATCGGAGACAATTTCTCGTACAGGTTGTCGAAAAACACAGGCACATGTTTTCTAACCACAATTGTGACAATCTTGTTGACATGTGTAAATGTAGAACGTAGAACTGAAGAACAATTTGAGTGCAGTGATGTAGAATCAGCAGATCAGTATGAGAATAGTAAAAAAATAACGGTCCAGACGTTGATTTGTTGTGTAGCTGCATGGGGTGTGCAATTAAAACTTTACTGTGTGGTCCTAGGACAAATAGGGGTTGAACCTCACAGCCCCCTCAGAATTTCTTACTATGAAGCAGATGAAGGTATGGAGGAGCTAAAACCACGACTTGTTACATTATCAAGAGTTTGTAATGACTACTCCCAATGATTAGTTGTGTGTGCACTGATATTGTGTCCAAAGTTCAAAAATCTCAAATTTTTCTCGATTTTGCATTTTTTGAGCATAAGACTATGCCCAAAATATCCATTGTATCCAATAAAGTTAAATACCTGTTAATTCTACCATTCACGAGCTTTCCAAGGGTAGTAAATTTGTTATAATAGGATCAACGATTGGGATATAAAGGCATTTAGAAGTTGGACACATCAGGCGCAAATTATGCCAATATGGGTTAAATTTTGGCGGCTTGAGCCACCCCTAAATATTTTTTTAGTGTCATAAAACTTTACAGGTGTTATTATGGGACCATATGGAAACTTTTTAGGGGGACTGCATTTCAAGTTTCTAGAAAAATATTTGTTGGGACACCCTACTAATCACAGCTGCAGCCTCAGCGTCATCAAATAATTATTGAAAAGATGGCACACCAGAATGCCAGGAACGCTAAGCTTAACAGATGACGAAGTCCTTATTAAATGCCATAAAATATTATTTACGTAGGTAGGCCTGTAAATTAATATTTTATGTCAGAAACATCTGTGGGATTTCAGTCAAAATTGATTGGTCGTATACGAATAAATGTTGTCGTAAATCTATCGTTAGCCAAATGATCCCCCTAATCTCTAGGCCCTATATTAAATCGAGGTTCGACATTCGGAAGCCTGCTCTTTGTTATGAAAATTTAATATCTAAGAACACGTGCTTTGATTTGATTCAATGGAGTCAAGTAAATCAATTCTCGTGCAGAGAGACGTGAGCCTCTAATTGCCAATTCAGACAAATCAATATCCTAACCAATCATTTTTCCTATTTCCTCGTCAAATTTGAAAATTTGCGAAGCGCAATGACCAGGAATTAGGCGGAAGACCTCAGGGTAGCGAACCATTAATAAGAGTAGAGCACAAAAGGATGATGACTTGGGCAATAAACGCAATAAAGTGTTAGCCTATTTCTTTTGGAACAGTCCCATTTGTTTTTGATGTCAGAAACATTGTCGGATTTCAGTAGAAATTAATATTACTCATCGTATTTGAATTAACGATATTGCAATCGTAAACCTGCCGTTAAACCCTTGTTATTAAATTTAAGATTGAAATTCAGAATCCGGCTCTTTGTTACTGGGATTTAAGAGAAATTCATCCGTCCAAACAACACGAGTTTTGATTTAATCGCGTCACTTAGGCCTATTGTAGTTCTTGTTTACTGCAAATTATAACAATGCCACTATATTAAATTCCATGACGTACAGGCATTATATTTCCTGATTTGAAACGAAATGAATTCTCCTTTAGGATGTTTATGCATTGTGGTGTATTTCGTTGAGTGGAATAAAAGACCCCCTACTGCGACATGCTGTCATTCGTGAGTTTCTTTGCCATTTGGTGAACGTCTGGTGAAAGCTAGTCGTTGAAGCCGTTTGACAATTATTCACAGAGAAGCAGAAAACCTAGAAGGTAAAGTGCTTTTCCTATTATTTTAGTCTGATGCTGGGTCCCACCAAAGCTCGAAGGTACGTACCATACGTATTCTATTTTGTGAACGGTACGGGCGTATTTTAACGTACCCTATTTTAGGGTAGGCCCTACGTAAACAGTAATAAAATACGTTAGCATCGTCATTGCCCATTATAAGAATGTTCAATTTAATGTTCAATTAATTGAAGCATATAATCACAGCCAAGTAGGCTACACAGCGTAGTGAATTGCTGCAATGTGCTATATTGTAGGTCTATGTTTATCCAGCATACATTGCACTTAATGCACTAATTAATGTCAGTTAGTTGACTCAGTTCTGCTGCAGCGCTTAAATGTCCAACTCCAAGAAAAAATTGAACAGTTGCATTCAATCAATTATAACAGAAGAATTTATCGAATTAACTTTACTACTCACCTCACCTGGTGCCGTCAGCTCTTGGAGCTCTGGCGACAGTCGTGATGTATCCTCTCCAGTGTTGGATGCATCATGTCTGTTTTCTTGGCAGGAGATAAGCGGTGTTTGCCATTGCCTTCCCCCCGTTTGCCATCCGTGCCCGTCCGTTCACCCCTCCATACGGAGGGCTACTAACAGGTTGCCCCACGAGAAAGTGGGCACGGTGGACTTTGATTCACCAGCCCAGGTCGGTTCCAAGTCTACGCTCCAATTGGAGTCATCGGTCGGGTCTCCTCCCTGCTCTACTCATGTGAATGAGTGGCTGACGAACCTTTGCGACGAAAATTTTACTACTACGCTACCGGAAATACCGATTTCAATTACGCATACTGCTGACTGCATGTATACGTACATGTAGGCTATGGGTCGCCGAGTAAGCCATAGACAAAATTTTCCTGCACATGTATGGTGCGTACCATATGCGTTAGTTAAGGTTTTTCTCGGTACACCCGAAAGTCTAAAGAGGTTCTTTACTTAAGTTTCACTTCGTCGTAAGCCTGTTACTTCGTCGAAGACGTTTGCGGTTACTTTGTTCGCCTCTGAAGGAGCGTTGTTTCCGGCAACCGTTCTGTTCTTCGGTTTGGTAACTGTATTAGTTCCGTTATTCTTCGGATGTCGCCGATTTGTAGAAAGGCTGGGCAATAAAGAGTCGAAAGTAGGATGATATACTTGCAATCGGATGATATTGTGGTCGCGGTGGTGAAGTAGGTTTGTTCATAGCATTGCAGCCAGAGGGTTGCAGGTTCGAATCCACCTCAAGATACCGTGTTGGGACCATGGGCAAGCCCTTCACTAGCAATTGCTCAGCGCTTCGGCGTGAAACTCCATTTCAGTGTCCGCGCTGTAGTCAGGAGCGCTTCTGACCAATTTTGAAGGGGTACTAATAGCAAGTGCACATGCAAACTTTTGGGGTTCACTAATTATTGACACTAGAGTGACTAGGAAGCTATGTCTACACTGAGTCGTTAAGTTAAAACTATTTTAGATGATTTATATTAGTCTCTCATAATTTTTTTGCCTCAGATGTACATTGGGCAGTAATCACTTTTTAGCCTATTTCGGTGTGATTCGTAGATGACAAATTCATAATTCTCATGATGATAATATTTAATAATTTTGCAATATCTAAATATTTCAGATGAAGACATTACTTGTGATGGTGTTCTGTCTTCTGCCGATTGCTTATGGTAAGAAACTATCGCTATCACTGTAGGCCTATTATTGTGCTTAGTGCAATATCAAACAGTGCAGTGCGAAAATCGCAAAACTCTAAGCTATTTTAAAAAGTATTCACTTTACAAAAAAATCATCATTTTGGCGACATCAATGATTCATCTGTACAAATTGCAGTTAGACATATATATTCGTTTAATGGCAAAACCAAGTGACACACCGCACATGTTTACATGAAGAAATATAGAATAT
>OX457050.1:1833824-2096324 GCA_949752735.1 Lumbricus terrestris
ACGACATCCACAAGTGCAAATCGTGGCAAAGGGCCTCAATACGGTGAACTACATGTAATATGAGTTGCGTAGACGTAGAACCATGAACATAGGCCTGAACATCATCAGCAAAGAAGTGACCAGTAGCAGAGTGACTTGGACAGAGAGAAGTAACATCAGCCGTGTGCAGAATGACAAGTAGGGGTCCAAGGACTGATCCCTGTGGAACTCATAAAATTACCGGCACCCAGTTAGATCTGGGATTACCAGCTAAAACCATTTGGGTACGACCAGACAAGTAAGATTGAAGCCATAGGAGAGGGACACCTTTAATGCCATAGGTGCTCAAGGTCTTTTGGAAGAAAAGACAGGTTGGAACTTGGAAATAGGCCGATAGTTTTGACAGTGGCTAGGGTCAAGATTAGTTTTCTTAAGTGAAGGAAAAACCAAAGCACGTTTTTGAGAAGCAGGGATTGAGCCCGCAGCAAGTGATCTGTTATTGAAGAGAAAGAGAAAAAGGAGCAAGAGCATCAAGTAGGCCCTATGTTAATAATAAAAAACGGGGAAGGTCGGTCAAGATCACATGATCTACGATTAACACCTGAAAAAGCCGTTCGTAGTTCGGCATCTGTAATTAGCTTAAAGCCATAAAAAACAGAAGACGTAGTTGTGGATTCAGGTGGTGACGAATAAGCTGTAGCCTATCAGCACGGAGAGAGTTTGTGTTGTCTTTGTGTTGAGCAAAATCATCAACAGAGAAGGCTGGAGTCTCAAGCGGACGAGACGGACGACCAAAAGTCTACATCGTCATCATCATTTAATTAGTCTAATAACCTGATAAGATTAAATGTCAGAACGATGATTTTGGTTGTATTAATTTATATACAATATTATGAATTAACTCTTTAGACCATATTTGAGTTTTCATGCGCATTCGAATAGCCTATGTAAAATGAATTTAGTGTATCTTTCTGTTGCAGATGAAATACTGATTCGTTAAAGTCAAGATATTTTTGCTTCACACGAATGTTACAGAGGATCACATCCCCACCAAAATGAAAACAGAAATTTCAGACTCCAAAGAGACGCGTCCCGCAATGCTTTACATAAAAAAATACATTTGTGTTTTTAAAACAATAGGGCCTAGATAACTGCAGCGACGATAATAGTAAATAAATAATCACACTGTCTTACAGTAAAGTAATCATCAAACGTCTTTCGCTCGTTTTACTCAATTGCTGGTGAAACAATTAGTTAGCCTATACCAGGCACTTCTAAAGTCCTAATGCTGCTCAATAGTATTCCTTCCCGACGTTCATAACTTGCTGCGCAAAGCCTGTAGCGGACTCTATAGATTCTGTTTGTGGTCGCGTTGGGAGGTCTTGTAGTCCGTATTTGCCAAGGGCAACGGTTTGGCGTCTATGAAGAAAAACTGAAAATCGAAGGTCGGGTATCATACTCAGGCCACTAAGAAATCTAGGGCTGTTTTCTTATTTCTGTCTCAGCTGAGTGCCTTCGTGATAATAATAATAATAATAATAATAATAATAATAATAATAATAATAATAATAATAATAATAATAATAATAATAATAATAATAATAATATAAATAATAATAATAATAATAATAATAATAATAATAATAATAATAATAATGACGACAATTTCTATGGCGCCGTAACACAGCACATGCCGTTACAAAGGCGCCTCTACAAACACAAACGCAATATATTCAGTCAAAGATGCGCCTTAGTAAACAGATAATATGTCTGCAGTCGAGTTTTTAGAAGCCTCAACAGAGTTGGCAGCACGAACTGTGGAAGGCAGACTGTTCCAGCAGCGGGGGCCAGCAGTTGAAAAAGCACGCTCCCCGAAGCGTGTCTTCGTCCTTCGCACATACAGATCTCCTTTCACACTGGCTCTCAGCGTAAGACCAGCACCTGACGAAGCCATCTGCGCACAGGAGGATTTGAGGTAGTTCGGCGCTAAGCCACGTAGTGACTTGTAGACGAGCAATGAGAGTGTGTATTCGATGCGGTACGGTATTGGAAGCCAATGAAACACGTCACGCAGTAATGGTGTCACATGATAATACTTCGTGGGGCGCGGTGGTGTAGTGGTGGCGTCGTTGCCTTGAAACCGGAAGGTTCGAGGTTCGAATCCACCTCGCCGCGTAAGGACCTTGGGCAAGTCCTTCACTCACAATTGCTCAGCGCTTCGGCGTGAAACTTTGATGCAGTGTCCGCTCTGCATTCGGGAGCGCCTCTGAGTAGAGAGCTTGAAGGGGCGCCATAAGAAGTGCACATACAAACAAACAAACTTCCGCCGATTACACACGCGAGCGTCGCAGCTGCATTCAACACAGACTGTAATAAGGCGCCGAACTCACCACTACACCACCGCGCCCCACATAGCTTTAACATTAAAATAATTAATGCAAAGATTGATGTATTTACTTCGAGTTTATTGTGAGATGGGGTGAGTATTTACTATATTATTGTCGTGGCAGGGATCTATTGTCTTGAAAACACAATGGTATTTTTTAAATGAAGCTTTGCTAGATGTGTCTTCTATGGAGTTTAGAATATCTGTCCATGACTTTGTTGGAGATGTGATCCTGTGTAGCAATATTATTGTGCAAGACAACACATGACTTGTATTGAGTTGGAGATTTTCCCCGAATATTGTCGTTGACTATGTAGTGCAGGTGACCATTGGAATTTGGAATGACTTTCGCGACTTCAGTTTTTCGTCTGCAACAGAAACACCGTCTAAATTCACTCTAGGCCTATATTCGAATGCGATTGATAACCCAAACACATGGTTTAAGGACTTTAAGGTCATTCGTAGCAGTGGCGGCGCCAGGATTTCAGTTTTGGGGGTTGAATCCACGCGGAGGAAATGTTCCAATCTCATCTGCCAAAATTTCTGACGACTTTTTTAGTCATCCGGTCGATAATCGTGGAAACATTTCAGTTTTGCATGTAATAAAAACCCGGATGGTCTTAGACCTCCTAACCCCTAGCGCCGCCACTGATTAGTAGATCTAGATATAAATGAATAATAAATATAATCGATTTGACACATAGCCATGTCAGATTAAATATTTAGATACGTTTGTCTAGTTGAAAATTTAAGAATGCAGTTTATTGTAGGTACTGATAGAGTCTATAAAAAGTCCATCATTTTTTACGTACCGATAATAATTATTATCTCTGGCGACCGTTGGAGCATGCCTGAGAAATGAAGACCTCATTTTCTTTAAGGATTGAAGTATTCATCAAAGAAGACCTTTCCATCATGATTTCTATCAAGGCTCATGAATGACTGTTGACAGATTGAAACAAACATAAGATTATTCGTTAGCCTGACAATTTCAAAAGCGCTGATGATCAAAAACGTCTTTCAAAAGTGACTAGGCCTATTCAGCGAGTTGCTGTGGTTCAGTTAGACAGAAACCACTGTCAGTAGCAACCGCAGTAGCAGCAACCGCAGTAGCAGCAACCGCAGTAGCAGCAGCAGCAGCATTAGCAGCATGAGCAATAGCATTAGCATTATCAGAAGCAGCAGCAGCAGCAGCAGTTTAACAGTTACAGTATACGCAGCAGAAGCATAGGCGGCTCTTAGTAGTAATAACAACAGAAAAAATAGCAGTATTAGTTGTTGTTGTTGTTGTATTAGTTGGAGTAAAAGTAGTGGTTGTTATTATGGCAATGGCAGTTGTTGTTGTTGCAGTTGTAATAAAATTAGTAGTAGGCCTAACTATAGTAGTAGTGGTAGTAGCAGTTGCAGCAGCAACAGCAGCAGTAGTTTAGTGGGCTTAGATGTAGTAGGTCAAATAGTAGCTTTTCATCTTTCAGTCACACCTATTGAATGGAATATTATTGCACACCAGATGTGGCATTTGTGGCAGCCAACCTTGGAACTGGGTTCTACCGATAATTCAAATTCAACAAACTCCCACATTTTGACATTATTATTTGACTTCTGATGACGATGACACAGATGTTAACTATGATGATGATGACGACGACGACAACGCCGATGATGATGATGATGATGATTATGATAACGATGCTGCTGCTGCTGATGATGATGATGATGATGATGATGATGATGACGATGATGATGATGATGATGATGATGATGATGATGATGATGATGATGATGATGATGATGATGATGATGATGATGATGATGATGATGATGATTTTAATGAAGATGATGATGATGATGACTGTGAGTAGGAGGATGGACGTGTACTTCTTACATTGGCCTCTGCCTGGTTCACTTCGTCCCGAATGTTCCAGTCGAACTTTTTGTTATCCGCCAGGACCTCCGCCTTATCAATGTAACCGTTCTTGTCTTTATCTATCCTAGCAAAATGATGCTCTGCCATACTTTTGCGCAATTCAGGTGGAACACCTCCTTGATCGGGAGCAATTCAAAAACAGAAAATGCGGCAATTAAGACGCTGGGTCACGTAATATTATGTAGTTGAACAAAAGCATAAAATCGGTAGCTTAGGCAAATTACCTAAATATTGTGAGCCGTTAAAAATGTAAGCACGACGTTCAGTCCAAATAAAATCTGATCAATTCTGTTCTTGCCAAAGTACGATCTATTCAATGTTAAATGTCGTATTCAGCAATTATGTCATCTTCGGTTCTCAATTTTTATTCTTAAATGCCTGCGCCTCTTCATGTAATAATTGAAGGGCTTGGAGCAATAACAAGGTATGTCGAAAATCATGAATGTTGGGAAATCGACTTCAAAGATTTACCACTTCAAACTGCTGTATCTAAGCCATTTGACAACATATCAACAAGCTGTTTTGAGCAATATGTGCCTTAAAATTGTCTTTAACGTAATTTGTAAATTTCTCAATGCGAAAGATGAAATTATTATTATTTTTTACACATTTCACTTCATATCATGTTATTGCATCGCGAATTCTCCGTCATTAGCATAATTTCTGGTGCAATAACAGGTTATGTCGACAAAATAGTCCGGTAAATAATAAATTATTATTAAGTCTTAAACCCGGACATCTACTCTGACAAGCAAATTTTTGCACGAAAAGTTTTGAAATAGACTAAGGAATATATGGTAGAAATCCTAACAAAATGCGATATGTGGAAATAATTAAAGGTTTGAATTTAGTTTTGAGCATACGACCAACAGCTATGCCTAACGAGTTTGTTTACATTTCAAGGACTGGCGGAAATACGATTTATCTGCTAGAGTCACAGGGAAAAATTACCGATTAAAAGAAAAAGATATCGATTAATATATTTATTATATGAACTATGTACATGTCGATTTTGGAGAAAAAAATTAAATTTGAGGCAATAATTAGGCCTAAGTGTGATCGATAACAACCCCGCACTCAAGGCCACGCCCATGATGCATAGGCGATGACTAAGCGAAACGCTATACGCACCACCTAGATACGCACGGTCATAATTTGTACCACAGTAATTAATGATTTAAACATATTTCTCCATGTTGGAATTTATTGGGATCTTTGCTGTAGTTTAGTAGTGTATTTACGTACAATATTCTGCCAAAAAAGGTCTGCCATAGTAAATGTCCGGATTCATGATGAATTTTCCCGTATTTTTGACTGGCCTAAAAGTGTTTTCTAGACGCTGCAATTCCACGCATATATGATACAAGTCAACATACCTTGTTATTGCACCAAACTGTTTCTATTAGAGAACGCGCATGATTTAGCATGCAGATTGTAAGTTATGTCAACAAACCTCATTATTGCATTGACTTTAATACGCAGTTTGAAAGAAAGCAAGAGCATGTATGTCGTCATACCGGGATATTGCATTAGAGATATGGACGAAATCTGCCGTGGGAACAATAACATGTTATGTCGACATAACTTTCTTTTGCGAAATGACGCTCAAAAATATTCAGATCTGCGCAAAATTCACAGGGTAGATAAATTACTGTCTTCCGAACACGCTGGCATTCTGTTTCGCAAGACACCGGTATGTCGACTTACCTTGTTATTGCTCCAAGCCCTTCAATTATTGCTCATGGAAATATAAATGCCTGGGACATTTTTCGCCACTGCTGAGTCATCATCAACATTCAACTTCAGTTGTTCTATTTCTGTGAAGTAGCGACGAAGGTAGACGTTTGATTTAAGGCACAAAAAGGGTCGAATGCAAATCAATACTGGGCTAATTATTAATCTTGGACACAAGTCTGGTTCGACGACATTCTCCTGATCAAGGAACTTAATGGTGTTCTCCCATTCTGAGAATGTCGCTCTTGTTTAGACAGATTTATTGCGACCGTTTGCAGTTTAAGTAGCCTACAATTGCACATCTGTACCCGTATCAATTTGTAACAATAAGTCGGATGATCCGAACAGGACAATAGGTTTCACTTGGACAGGTTTTTCGTTATTTGCAGAGCACCATTATACTGCTTGTCAACTCTCAATTTTTTACATTTTTGTTATTTCTTAAATTTGGCCATTTTAGAAAACTGTTGTTCTAACAGTTATTTACACTGATCGGACAATGAAAGAATTTAAAAGCAGACACTGGACTGGACAGTGGACACCGGCGGATGGAGGAGAAAACACGGAAGGCCAGGAACGACTTGGCGAGACACGATCACGCAAGATCTGGATGACAGTGGAGCGACATGGGAGGAGGTTGAGAGGATTGCGGAGGACAGAGTTGTATGAAGGAGATGTGTTATCCGATGTGCTGATAGAGCGTGGAAGGACTAAGGTCTAAGGTTGTTCTCACAGAAAAAATATGATAATCCTGAGGCCGACGAAATAACTGGCTTATGATTTTATTTGGAAAGGTAATACTTAGTAGGCTACTACTAAGTATTACCTTACCAGGGAAATGGATTGTCTGACTTATACAGATTCCTGACTTGCACAGGCAACGAATCACAAAAATCGTCAAAGTGTAATCATTTTCGTTCTGAAAATAATTTCTATTTCTATTCATATTGATGTTCTCTGAGGCCTATTTCAGTTCTAATTCTAATCTCGTTCTCAAAATAATTTCCAATTTTCGTTCTTATTCTTGTTAACGAAAATTTATCATTCTACTTCTAATTTCTATTTCCGTTAACGAACATATCACTGCTTAGTAGAATCATTTAGGCACAAAAACGATATAACCTACTTACATCACAGTTTGATACCACATTCACTAAACGCAATTGGTAGCGGTGGTCTCTTACCATAGGCAGTCGTTATAAGACAAAACAAGAGCACCATCAATGTTTTCATCTGAAAAATAAGGCATTGCAATATCAATAGTAACACACATCTAAAGTGATTGAAAGTTTACAATGTACATTGATGCAAACAAGTTCTGATTGTAATAATTCCAAATCATCTCATATATTATTAGGACTTCAGATATAGTGTTGGAATAGTAGAATAGCTGTTAATACCTTTTTCGACTCCTTGTTACTCAACAATCATACAATCGTCGACTTGCGAGTCTATCTATCTATCTATCTATCTATCTGTCTGTCTGTCTATCTATCTATCTATCTATCTATCTATCTATCTATCTATCTATCTATCTATCTATCTATTATAATTAGGGTAAAGTACCCTATTATGGGCACCTTAAGGACGTCTGCCTGTAGTTCATGGTCCAATGAGGGTCAAGTAAAACAATGTTTGTCAAACTAATTTTCAACACTTTAGCAACTAGAAACTCACTGAAATGACATTAAAATGTTGAGATTTACCTACAAAATATTGAAAATACAAAGAGCTTTGAAGTGCCCAAATTAGGCAGTGGTGTCCTAATGATGTGCACCCAGTTCACGCATAATGTAGTGAAAGGTACATGTAAATGTCATATGATTGCTCTTCACAATAATATTCCAAAAGAAATCCGTAATTGTTCATCCGCTACTAGGCCCACACAACACAGTTGTAGTCTAACACTAGAGGGATCTGAAACCTTATGGAAAAACTTTAACCTAAAAGTGAGTGACCACGTAAGAACCTGCTGTCCATTCAACGTTTTCATGTATGCATGTATGTATGTATGTAACTATGTATGTATGAATACATGTACGTACACACACAGAAAGGTTTGGCTTAGCATATCTAAATTTTCTTTTTTTAATAGTATTTATTTCCTTACAATATACCTACATATATAATATACAGGTAATTATATTGTTTATTTTATATACAATATATGGCCTATAAGCAATAGACTTAATATGGGCATGCCCATATTCGGTCACATGTTCAGACCATATATTAGGTGCCCTTATTCGGACATGCAAGTGTGTCCATATTAGGCTCTCACCTATGACACACTTCAAAGTCGGTTATACAAATAATGCATTACAGGAATCACCAGTCAGCGCACACCAGCCTGATCACAAAACAATTCTCAAAACAGAAAAATTTACCTTCAAAGAATCCATTCGATACACGTGATACAGTACACGAAAACAGAATTATGGAAATCGTTAACGTTTTCGTGAAATTTGATTTATTCTTGATTAAATTATGTACAAAATTGCACAATCACAATCCAGATGAAATTTTTGGGTAAATCCAACGATGCACTGCAGTTCTACTGGAATCCAAGAGATGGCGCTACAGTAACACTTTATAATATACTTTTCTTGAGGGGTGCCCATATTAGGAGGGTGCCCATAATGGACTACCTTGCCCTATGTACAATATCTAATATCACACTAAGTAAGAAAACACTTTACCTTCCAGGTTCTCTGCTTCTCTATGAAGATTTGTCAAAATTGCTTCAGACAGTTTTCACCAAACGTTCCGCATATGACCATCAACTCACGAATGACCTGCTACGGTATGGGCCTTTTATTTTACTAAACAAAATTCAATATATTATGCTTATTACGATATTCACATTTAAGAGAAATCAATAAGACTCTTATACTATATATGCATTTGCGATATATCTGTCGTGAAATTAATAGTGATTATTTATAATTGGCAATAAGCTGACGTCTCAAGAAACTTGATTCAGAGGTTCTATTGAATCAAATCAAATCAAAACACGTGTTCGTACAATCAACGATTCCTATTAATTCCGATAACAAAAGAACAGGTTTCCGAATGTCAAGTACAGAACTAATATCGAGATTAACGAGAGATTTACGACATGGTTTATTAAAATACGACGAATCAATCTCAAGTGAAATCTGACAATATTTCTGACATCAGAAACCAATATCAAAATAAGTAATACATTATAGAAATTTAATTTTCCCTCCTGCCATTCTTTGTACGCCTCTTCTTGACAACATTAATTTTGGCGACACTGATCTGTGGGCAAATCCTCCGACTATTATACTAATAAAATTTAATATTTCTGGTCATTGCGCTATGCAATCTTCAGAATAGATGAGGAAATAAAGAAGAATTATTATTGGCTATTATGCCGAAACAAGCACAGAGCTCTATGTATGTCTGTTCAGAATGCACGCCCACAGTTTCGCAACTATTGATATGAAACTTTGTCTCTAGACAGAGGGGCATTAGTACCACCCAGTGGATGGGTTGGTGAATCTCTCCCACTATGGGGCCAGTTCAGGGGGTGTGCCACCTGGACCACCACGATCCAACCCAACACACACCTCGCCCTCTGGGGCCGTGTGGGGCAGAGTGTTGTTTGGGTGGAGAAATTTGCCGGTAAACCGAAATTTCACGGGTGGCATACCGGTTATAAACCCCATAGGAGTTGGCACCCGGTGTAGGTTGAAGTGTGGTGGGGTTGAGTGGGGTGGGATTGGGAGCGGGCGCCTGGGGTCGGTTTGGAGGGCCAAAATTGAAGTTTACCGGGAAATTACGAGTGCCCCTTTGAGGTGGAGGCAAGTTGGGCCGGCGGACTAAGTTGTCGTGTACGTCTTGTCTGGAGACCAGTTGTCGTTGGACCAGTTGTCGTGACACCGACCTATCATACATTGGAGTCAAACCAATAACAGAGTCAGTTCAAAGTGTAGGTCTGCGCTCAATTCGGCCCATTGGCATTGTAAAAAGACTATGGACGTACATGTCTTTACTTCCTTATGTATTTGGAAAATTTGTATAGCGCAATGTAAAGAAATTTGCCGGAGTAGCGGCCCACACAGGTCTCCAGTGACATCAAAATGTAATAAATTAAGAAGAGGACACAGAAGACTGAGAACCTGACGGCGACAATTTTATCAACGCTATAAAGAATAATGTCTCGTAACATAAATCTTTGATGAAAGGAGACTGTCGAAACTGTCGGATTCAGTTGCAATTAATTTCTCGTATTAATAGGGTCTAGGACTTTACCTCCCCGGCCCATGCATATATACACACAATGTCATGCATTCATACACACAACATATATACATACATACACCCATACATACATACTTACATGCATACGTACATACATATACACATACATGCATGTGTAGCGGATAGAAATATAGCTCTACAACAAGTGCAGTTAAGTCGCCCGAAGGTCAAGCGTACGTGAGCGTAGCCTACGTGACCAGAAGAAGGGATGAGCAAAGTTAGGCCTACAAGGGGCGTTGTTGAAAGGAGTTCAGTCGACAAGAAGGATCTGCTGAAGTGAAGTTGAGCAGACATTCAGGCTAGGGAGAAGTAAGTGAATGTTATTTGCATTTAATGAAGCAAGTAAATGAATGATATTTGAATTTGATGAATTATAGATATATATATATATGATATTAGTTGTAGTGAAGAATGTACTGACATTTTATATTGGAACAATGTGAATTTAAACTAATTGACAAAGGAAATGGTAGAGGGGAATACTGTGCAATTAGTTATTGAAGTTGCGTCATTTATATGGATAGACTTATGAACAATAGGTGATATTTGCGATATAAACCTATGGACTATAGGTGATAGTTAATAGTGAATTTTCTTATATAATGTGCTTGTAGACCCTAGCGGTCGGTGTTGGTAAAGAAAAAGACAACGCTGAAAAGAAAAGACGAGTGTTGAATCATTTTAATATTTTCAACTCGTCACAAGTGGCGAGCCTGCCGAACTTTGGCCTACGCCTATTACTGCCGTCTACGACGAAAGTCTGGCGCTTCCGAAGCCGGTGTCTCATCATCCGTGTCATTCAAGAGCCAGTTACCTACAACTGCTCGTCCGTGTCATTCAAGAGCCAGTTACCTACAACTGCTCATCCGTGTCATTCAAGAGCCAGTTACCTACAACTGCTCGTCCGTGTCATTCAAGAGCCAGTTACCTACAACTGCTCATCCGTGTCATTCACGAGCCAGTTACCTACAACTGCTCGTCCGTGTCATTCAAGAGCCAGTTACCTACAACTGCTCGTCCGTGTCATTCACGAGCCAGTTACCTACAACTGCTCGTCCGTGTCTTTCAAGAGCCAGTTACCTACAACTGCTCATCCGTGTCATTCAAGAGCCAGTTACCTACAACTGCTCGTCCGTGTCATTCACGAGCCAGTTACCTACAACTGCTCGTCCGTGTCATTCAAGAGCCAGTTACCTACAACTGCTCATCCGTGTCATTCAAGAGCCAGTTACCTACAACTGCTCGTCCGTGCCATTCGCGGGACGGGACGGTGCCTTGCTTTTGCGGTCTGGAACGCTACGACATTCGTCACGATCATCTCTCTGGGTTTGCTGATTCTGAGACGAGGTTTTCTTTGTCCTTATTCATAATCTTGCATTGAGCGCTCATAAGGTGTTTTCTTATTTTCTTGTAACATTTTGTCTGGGTGCTTAAAGTTGGGCATAACCATGACTTCTCTAGCGCAATTAAAAGAGGTGGGTGAAGGTATCGGGCTTACTGGGGATTCCCTTCTTGATTTTGTGCGCCAACAGCAGGCTCTAGAGAGAGAAGAGCGGGCTAGAGAGAGGGAGGCTAGGAATGAGAAGGAGGAGAAGGAGAGAGAAGAGCGGGCTAGAGAGAGAGAGGCTAGGAATGAGAAGGAGGAGAAGGAGAGAGAAGAGCGGGTTAGAGAGAGAGAGGCTCAGAATGAGAGGGAGGAGAAGGAGAGAGCAGAGCGTGAAAGGGAGAGAGAAGAGCGTGCTAGGGAGAGAGCGTCAAAGAGTGAGAAGGAGGAGAGGGACAGACAATTGGAAAGCGAACGGTTACGCAGAGATCAGAGGGAGTTGGAAGTAAGAGAGGCGGAATTGAGAGTAAAGGAGATGGAAAAGTCGACAGACTTTGAAAAATTTAAATTAGAAAAGGAACACCAACGGTTTGAATTGGAAAGCAAGCGTCGAGAGATGGAGAAGCCTACGACAGAAAAAGACGAGACCTTTTCGTATGAAACGTTTTCTGGAAAGCCGTATCGGGTAAAGGGACCAAAGATGCCTCCTTTCGAAGAGGGAAAGGACAACATGGATTCGTATCTACAACGGTTTGAGCGATATGCGGAAGTTCAAAAGTGGGATCGTGCGGAGTGGGCGATATTTCTTTCCGCCTTATTGAAAGGCAGAGCCTTGGATGTCTACTCCAGATTGCCTGCAGCGAAGGCTACGGATTATGATTATCTGAAAGATGCATTGCTTAAAAGATTTCAACTGACCGAGGAGGGATTTCGATCAAAGTTTAGATCGGCTAAAGTGGAAACAGGAGAAACGCCAGCGCAATTTTTGACAAGACTGGAATCGTATCTTCATCGATGGATGGAACTTGCGAAAGTGGCAGCGACTTTTGAAGGGTTGAGGGAGTTGATGGTTCGCGAACAGTATATTAACACGTGCCCAAGTTATCTAGCAGTGTTTCTGAAGGAAAGAGCTCCAACCACCTTGGCGGAGTTAGCCATTTTGGCAGAGAAATTTTTAGAAGCTCACGCAAATGAGGCAGCGTCGGGTTATGGTCGAACGGAAGGAGTGGATAGGGTGAAACCAGTGGAGAGAGGAAAACCAGCGTTTCAACAAAGAAATCAAGAAAGACGATGTTTCATCTGCGGAAAAGGAAATCATATCTCGACCAATTGTTTCCATAAGCATAAAGCAGGGGCGATGGCAGTTAATGGATTTCGATCTGGGTCATCGCATGGAGGTTTTCAAAGACAAGAGCGAGAACAGGCAACTGTTTCGAGATCGGAGGAGGTAGTCCCTTCGAGGGTGGAAAGACCAAATAGAGATGGAAATATATTGGAGTCGGAGTCGGCGCGTTGCTTCGAACATCGTGGAGGGACAGTGTTAAATACGGAGGTGGAGTTGGTGTGCGGGTGCAGACTGCCGGTGGTAGCTTGTGCCGCATATGCATTGGAAAAGTCGATGCCGGTGACGGATGGGTTTTTGGGTGACAGGAACGTTAGAGTTTTGAGGGACACCGGGTGTTCAACGGTCGTGGTTAAGACGGATTTGGTGAGGAAAGAACAATTCACGGGAGAAAAGGTGACTTGTGTGTTAATCGATGGGACAGTGCGGCGGACACCGGTTGCTGTGATTGATTTGACTACGCCCTATTTTAGGGGATCGGTAAAAGCGTTGTGCATGAAACAACCACTGTATGACGTGATTGTTGGTAATGTTCCGGGGGCGAGGAGTCCGGATCAAGTGCTCGATGACGCCAAGACGACGAAGGAAGCAAGGGGAGTGGAATCAGTGGAAGAAAGTCAAGCCGTTGAAACGAGACAACAGAAAAAGGGAGTGAGGGTGCCTCCATTGATAGTAGCCGGGGAGATAGGAAGTGATGTGTCAAAGGAAGAGCTAATGAAGATGCAGAAAGAAGATGAAACGTTGCATAAAGTGTGGACGGAAATGACGACAGGAGAGGGAGATAGCCAGTATCTTGAGGTGAACGGACTCGTTTATAAAAAAATGGAGTCTGGAAGAAGTCGGGATGGCTTGAGATTGGTGGTTCCGAAAGTGTTGAGGGTTCAGGTTATGACATTGGCCCATGAAGCTGTTTTCAGTGGCCATCAAGGTATCAAGAAAACGGTTGACCGCATAACAATGAGTTTTTGGTGGCCCGGGCTTCAGGGTGATGTGGCAAGGTTTTGTCAATCATGTGATGCCTGTCAACGTACGATTTCTAAAGGCAGAATACCGAAGGTTCCATTGGATAAAATGCCAATCATTGATACGCCGTTTGAACGAGTGGCAATGGACCTGATTGGTCCCATTCGGCCTCCGTCTGAAAGAGGAAATCGTTACATCCTAACGGTTGTAGACTATGCAACAAGATACCCCGAGGCGACACCTCTTAAAGAGATAACGACAGAGTCGGTTGCAGAGGCTCTACTTGACATCTTTACCAGAATGGGCGTGCCTCGAGAGGTGTTGAGTGACCAGGGATCACAGTTTGTGTCGGCGACCATGAAAGAAGTAGGACGATTGTTGTCGATTCGACAATTAGTAACGACTCCGTACCATCCGATGTGTAATGGCCTGGTCGAAAAGTTTAACGGGACGTTGAAATCAATGCTTCGGAAAATGTGCGCGGAAAGACCTAAAGACTGGGACCGGTATATTGCCGCGTTGCTCTTTGCTTATAGGGAGGTTCCTCAAGAGAGCCTTGGTTTCTCTCCGTTTGAGTTGTTGTATGGACGATCGGTCAGAGGACCAGTTTCAATTTTAAAGGAGTTGTGGACCAAGGAGGAATTACAGCCAGAGGTGAAGTTGACATATCAATATGTACTGGATTTAAGGAATAAATTGGAGGACACGTGTCAGCTGGCACAAGAGGAGCTTAGGAAGTCGCAGATGAAGCAACGGAAATACTACAACATCAAGGCAAGAAATAGAGCTTTTAAAGTAGGGGATAAGGTCTTGTTGCTGCTACCGACAAGTAGCAATAAGCTTCTCATGCAGTGGCAGGGACCCTTTGAGGTCGTGGAGCACGTGTTTGAACACGACTACAGGATACAACTTCCGAGTAGAGTGAGGACGGTACATGCGAATCTGATAAAACTTTATCACGAACGTGAAAAAGAGGATGTAGGGCAAGGTTTCGAGATCCTTAATGCCGCGGTCCTCGAGTCGGATGACGAAGATGGAGAACCACTCATGACTTTGGGGCCAAAGAGAGGTGCCGAGACGTATCGGGACGTTAAAATTGATCCGGACTTACCAGAAGAAGAGAAGGATGAAGTGATGAAATTGCTGTACACTTACCGGGATATTTTCACGGACGTTCCAAAAGTTACCAATTTGGGAAAACATGAAATTAAGTTGACGACGGATAACCCTGTTCAAAGCAAGGCTTATGTTTTACCGTATGCCATGAGAGATGTGGTAGAGAAGGAATTGGATGAGATGATGGAGTTGGGGGTGATCGAGCCATCGCAAGCCCCCTATGCCTCCCCTATGGTGTTGGTGAAAAAACCCGATGGAAGTACCCGGGTGTGTATAGATTTTCGAAAATTGAATAACGTCACGATTTTTGATCCGGAACCGATGCCAAATGCCGGGGAGATTTTTGCTGGGTTGGCAGAAGACCGGGTCTTTTCAAAATTTGACCTAAGCAAAGGTTATTGGCAAGTAGCAATGGGAGAAAAGGATAAAGATTTGACTACCTTCATTACCCATAAGGGTCTTTTCCGGTTCCGGGTCATGCCTTTTGGTCTTGTAAATGCTCCCGCTACATTTTCAAGAATTATGCGAAGATTGTTGCAAGGGTTAACGGGCTTAAATAACTACCTTGATGATGTGTTATGTCATACGAAAGACTGGAAGGAGCATCTGTCTGCGTTGAAGGGGTTCTTTGAGCGTGTGCGGGGGGCTAATTTGGTGCTACGACCTTCAAAGTGTGAGATTGGGAGGACATGGATTGGGTTTTTGGGACACAGAGTGGGAAAAAACACTTTGGAACCTAATCCGGAATTGGTCAATAAAATCCTTTCGGCTGGTAGACCCCTAACAAAAAAACAGCTGCAGTCCTTTTTAGGTCTGGTGGGATACTATCGGAAATTCATTCCAAATTTTGCGGCCATCGCTGTTCCACTGACCGATTTAATCAGGAAAGGGACGCCTAATAAGCTTGAGTGGGGCTTGGCTCAAAACAGGGCATTTGGGACTTTGAGGTATTTTGTGGCCCATCCTCCTATCTTGCAGTTGCCTGATTTCAGCCGGGGATTTATTTTACAGACAGATGCTTGTAATGAAGGAATTGGTGGGGTCCTGATTCAGGAGGGAGACGAGGGATTTAAACATCCAGTGGCTTTTATTAGCAGGAAATTGCTCCCAAGGGAGGTAAGGTTTTCTACCATTGAAAAAGAGTGTCTCGCAATTGTTTGGGGGATAACAAAGTTCCAGGAATTTCTGTATGGTCGTCATTTTATCCTGGAGACGGATCATCAGCCTCTTCAATATTTGGGAAAGTCCCAGTACCAAAATGGGCGATTAATGAGGTGGGCCCTCTCATTGCAGCCTTATCGCTTTACAATCAGAGCGATAAAGGGGAAGGATAACATTGGAGCTGATTATTTGAGTCGTAGTGTTTGTACGTAAGATATTTTTTAATTAAGTTAACAAAGGACAGATATAAAAAGTGTCTGTTTTTATGTTAGGAGGTTGATTTGATTATTAGTGCTTTACAAATTGTCTACATCTTGTGTTTATACGATTTTTGTTTGATCTGAGGTGCATAATTATGTGTTGTGAAAATAGTTAAGTTGTCTCTTCGTAGGAAAAGCACTAAAGAAGTGAAATTTGTTTAAGTGTATCGGAAAGTGTACCGATTGTATTCAATTGTGATTGTTAGTTAAAGTAGAAGCAGTTAGTGAGTAATCAGATGTGATTGTTAGTTAAGCCATAAGTAGTTATTGAGAAATCTGATGTGAATATTAGTCAAATGTAGAAGCAGTATTGAGAAAACAGGTGTGATAAAGTAAAAGTAGTTGTTGAGAAATCTGAGGTGACTATTAGTTAACGTCGAAGCAGTTATTGAGTAATCGGATGTGATTGTCAGTTCAAGAGGAAGTAGTTATTGAGGAATCGGGCAGGATATGTATTAAAGAATAAGTAGATGTCGAGAGAATTTGATGTCTCTCTTGGAAAAGAGGGAGGAGTGTAGCGGATAGAAATATAGCGCTACAACAAGTGCAGTTAAGTCGCCCGAAGGTCAAGCGTACGTGAGCGTAGCCTACGTGACCAGAAGAAGGGATGAGCAAAGTTAGGCCTACAAGGGGCGTTGTTGAAAGGAGTTCAGTCGACAAGAAGGATCTGCTGAAGTGAAGTTGAGCAGACATTCAGGCTAGGGAGAAGTAAGTGAATGTTATTTGCATTTAATGAAGCAAGTAAATGAATGATATTTGAATTTGATGAATTATAGATATATATATATATATGATATTAGTTGTAGTGAAGAATGTACTGACATTTTATATTGGAACAATGTGAATTTAAACTAATTGACAAAGGAAATGGTAGAGGGGAATACTGTGCAATTAGTTATTGAAGTTGCGTCATTTATATGGATAGACTTATGAACAATAGGTGATATTTGCGATATAGACCTATGGACTATAGGTGATAGTTAATAGTGAATTTTCTTATATAATGTGCTTGTAGACCCTAGCGGTCGGTGTTGGTAAAGAAAAAGACAACGCTGAAAAGAAAAGACGAGTGTTGAATCATTTTAATATTTTCAACTCGTCACAGCATGCATGCATACATAGTATTACATACATACGTACTTACAATGTACATACATACATATTACATACATACATACATACATGCACACACTGGACCTAAATGCATGAGACGGAGGGTAATGGCAGGGGGTAATGTTCTACGGGGGGGGTAATGCGCGGGGGTAATGGCGGAGGGTTATGGCAGGGAGTAATTGGTTGGCGGGGGGGGCAAAGTCCGGATACCTTTGAAAAGGTCCTACATGTTATTGGGATCGTAAATCTGTCGTCAATCTCAATATTTAATCTACGTTTGATATTCGGAATTCTGCTCTTTGTTGTGTAAAATTAATAACAACATCTAGCGTCTACGAATAGCCTACGTGTTTGATTATTTTGACTGAATCGAGTCCGTGAATCAAGTATTGTGTCGTGAGACTTGCGCTTCCTGACGATCAATTGCCTAATTTTCCAATTAATTTAACATCGCTGAAATATTGGTCGATTTAAGAGGAAATTAAAATTTCCTTCGAAATGTTTAAGCATATAATATGTATTCCAGTGAGTTGAATAAAAGACCACACATCAGCAGTTATTTTGCCATAGTACGGTGAATGTTTGGTGGAAAAGTCCTGATGCTGTTCGACAATTATTTAGCTTGTTGAAGTTGAGAACTTGCAGGGTAAAGTGTTTTGATCATAGTAGTGTGATATTAGAAATTTTATTATATTGATTTAATGGTCTCGCAAGGAACCGATTTAAATGAATGCTAGAAAGGTAGCAACACCAATGGACAATTTGTTGCACAGCTGAATTATTAATACAACGCAGCGCTTGCTGCATTGGACAATATTTACTAAAAATAAAGAAATAACACTCGAGACTATGCTGGCAATCTTATAGAGCCTACCTGTGTTCAGCGGGGCATGATAATACGCATGTGAAACATGGATAATGACCAAGGAAATTGAAAGAAAAACACTGGTTTCGAAAGAATATGTTATCGAAAAATACTAAGAGTCAGGTGGAGAAAAAAGTTGACAATTTGACAAATGAGCAGCTTTAAAATCGAATTGGTATAAGAGACACTCTGCTGAAAAAGTAATCTGCAGGAATTAACAACTGTTTAGACATAATATATGCAGAATGGACGACTCCAGAAAACTCAAGACGTTGGTGTTTGGTATTATGGAAGGGACGAACAAAAGGGGACATCCCTTCAGAGAATGGAAGAATGACATCGGGGATGGTGTGGAAACATATCACTGCAGCAATTGAGCCACATAGCAAGAGAAAGAGACAAATGGAAGGAGATGATAAAAAGGCAGCATCAAGCACCTACGGGCGATGAACCAATGGACATTGATGATGATGATGATGATGATGATGATGATGATGATGATGATGATGATGATGATGATGATGATGATGATGATGATGATGATGATGATGATGATGATGATGATGATGATGATGATGATGATGATGATGATGATGATGATGATGATGATGATGATGATGATGATGATGATGATGATGATGATGATGATGATGATGATGATGATGATGATGATGATGATGATGACGATGACGATGATGATGATGACGACGACGATGATGATGAAAGAATCGACAGATGTGCAGACAGCTATTATAATAGCGCTAAGTCTTAATAGTCAGCTACAGTTTCAATAATTATTGTAGGCTACAGTTTCAACTTTCAACAGGTCTCGTCAGAGTCTTGTGAGTTACACAGCAGGTCGAATATATTAAATACAAAGAAAATATCTAAACTTCCAATGACTTTTGACTGGTCACAAGACCTAGGCAGGTGATTATGACCTGCCTCGATTTATTGAGGCTATGCCACGGTTAATAATATGTGAGAGTTTGAATTTCAATCAGAAGATGTTTGCCTCAGATGAACATTTCGTTCTTATCTGATGATGATGACTTTTCTTCGCATTTCAGTCTCTTTTGATGTGTTTTCTACGAGGCATAAATAATATATAGCCTGCCTCACTTGATAAAACTTGAAGATAATTGTATCATCCTGATAAAATTAATTTCAGATGAAGACATTTCTCGTGCTCGTGTTTTGCCTTGTGGTAACTACCTATGGTAAGACAATCGAACTTTGTATATAATAAAATTATATTATGTTCATTCACTCAATCATTCAAGAATTAATACAGGGCCTATTCAAAGGGACTATTTTGAAAATGAGAACATTGCCTTCATTTCCATTTAATTCAATCTCATATCGATTTCTGCGTAAATCTTGAACCCTAAACTATTTTTCAATGTGGATGCTACTTCAGAACTAAACGAAAACATATTACGGTTGTTTCGTCAACTTCAGTTTCCCATCCTTAGACTTTTCCGCTTGATCAACAAAGCAAACAAGCAGCATTCCCCAATTCCGATTAAGATAGAGACAGCTCTTAGTCCCAAGCCTGGATAATGCAGGAAGGCAACACTAATCAACGTTCTTATGAGACATCTGTGTCGTTAAACAGCAGCTAGGGGAACCCAAAGGCTGCAAGGGAAGGCATGGCCAGGAGTAGAAGAAGTTTTAAACGAGGGAGACCGAGATGCGAGGCGGAGCTGTCGCATTTGATAATAAAAAAATAGGTATCTAATAGGACACCAAGGTTTCGAACAGAGGTAGCTAAGGCGACAATGAGAAACTCATGTGCTAGGTTTAGGGCTGCCAACTTTTGATTTTGCCATTCCGGGACGCCTTCAGCCACTCGATGTGCCATTACCAATTTACACAATCCTCAGAATCGCACAATGTAGGCTAACAAAAGTTGTCAGCCCAACTAGTAAGCTTATATAATCTATATCTACAATCTACTAAAAAGTTCTTAATAATTTCAGACAAATCATCAAAAGACATAATTCTATAGTCTAATTTCAAGACAAGAGTCAGCCTCAAGAAGAAGCATTTCAAACTCCAGTCACCTAGGCTCATCAGAGTAGGCCTAAGACTTGTGCACCCAAATTGAGGGAAGTTCGTATAGGTATCGTAGGCTCATAGGTCTGCGACATGAGAGCAGAATTTATATTAAACTTAGGGCCTATACCTAATAATATAATAGGGCCTGCGTATGTGCGTCAAGCAGTTCCAGAACACTGGACACAAAGTCGCAGAAATCAGCACAATGTCATGGCATGCTAACAGTTGTGCTTTAATAAGGTCGGTGAACTCCCGGTGCTCTCAGGTAATTGCGATTGCTAGACAACAGATCATTCATAATTCTGAACGCTCTCCCGCAAAAAAGCATTGAAATTGGACACAATAAAGCTAAACTGAACACCGAGTGTCAGTGATTTGTAGTGTTTTGAAGAATTTAACTCCCGATGTTCAGCCAACAATGTAATGTATATTGTATAGGTCTGATAAAGAGCAGAACGCAAAAATCATCGTACAAATGGTTGAGTTTAGTAAGCAACAATTAATAGGAACGGTATTATTGTGCCAAGTGGATCTCTGGACCAAATTCCGGGACAATTTGAGATCAATCCGGGACACGGGACGCACAGGGTCGATTCCGGGACTGTCCCGGCGAATCCGGGACGGTTGGCAGCCCTAGCTAGGTTGCAGCTGCATAGACGATGTTCCCTCTGGTTTCTTTTATTCTTGCATTTTCTGTTTGTAATCTCTATGCCACAAGGGTGGAATCTAGACGATCCTGAAGAATCGGCGCTTGTGCATGAATTTTTCAACGATTTCGATGCGGACAGCAGCGGATACATTGATGCAGCGGAGGTCATGGTGGCTTACACACCTTCCGGGAATGAAAACTATTCGGAAGAGGAGAAAAGGATGGTAATCAATGTAAGAAATACACCACATCATCCCACTAATCGTTACCGTCGTTGTCATTATCATTATCATCACCATCGTCGTCATCATCATCATCGTCATGGTCGTCATCGTCATCATCGTCATCATATCGTCATCACAACCACATCACAAAATGTAAGTTTTACTGGAAATTACAACACGTATGCTTCATTATTGCTTATCTCACATTTGTAAAATAAATCATTTGAATACTGCAATTTTAATGAAACGCATCACTAGTCAAACCGCATGTAAAAACTAAAAATTCTTTGGCACCCCAAATCCCAAGCCGCATTATAGTATGGTAAAATTATTTAAAACATGTTTTGGTCATTTTTCATCGTTTCATCGCTCATCCAATGTATAATTCTATAACAAAAATCCGTTGCCCATCCAACTTCTACTTCATATTGAAATATTTTGATCGTTCATACAGCCTCTAGTTTTACAGTTACAATTTAGCATAAAACCATGATTTCCTCGCTCATCCAAACTTATACTTCTGTTAATGAATTTTCTCATCCAACTTCTAGTGATACTGCAATACGTCAGCAGTAGTATCATGTTTTCATCGATCATCCAACTTCCAGTATACGGAAACAAAATATCTCTGAAGTGCTATACAAATTGGGATTTGGGCAAATAAGCTCCCTCCCGGTGGTGCATTGGATAACATACTGGCATGAAGATCAGCGGAGTTGAGTTCAAATCCCGAAGCGCCGTCGGATAGATGTGCTTTGTAGTTGGCTATTAGAGCCCTTGTATTGCACGCTTTCTGCTCTGCTGGTTGGTTGATGTCTGCGTAACTGTATACTGAAATCGGTTGCTATCATTCTGTCATTCCGGAATGTTGAAAAAAAAAGAAAATTAATTATTTTTTGTTCCATGTAAACTAGGACATTGTGGAAGAATTGTAGACATTTGGAATGGTTTGGATGAGATTTGGATAGACTGCACGGCTCAAAGGTCCAGGGTTGTTTTAAAGAAATTTTTAGAACTGCACAAGCCCCTCTTTCCTTTCCATCCTCCATGGTAAATTACTTTCAATTGGAGGACAATGGCCTTTTTTGCTAGTTTTGACTGAACAGAAGTGCTTCTACAACTGCACAAATCCATTTAGAAATGCACATTTTGCATACAACTACACTTTAAAAAAACCTGCAAAGTCGCCAATTGGCTGAGAGGAACCGTGGCCGTTTGGATAGAACGGTTGACCTGTAAAGTGAAGAGTACGGGTTCAATCCCCTCTGAGGCGGTAACTGTTTGATTGACCTTGAGCAGGTCCTTCACCCACAATTCCTGTTCGCCTTTGAGGCGTGTGCACGTATGAACATTTTAAAGAAGAAGGGCGATATTAAATTGGAGTTTTATTGTATGATTAATTAGATTGCATTCGACCATGGTAGTGACTTCGTGGACCCTATACCAGCAGCAGCTGCATCACATGCCATTAATCTCGTGTTACACTCAGCCTTTTACCAGCGCTTTGAAAATCATAATAGTTTTAACGAAAGTGTTTACTTTTTGTCAACAGCGTTTCATGATCACGTTTGATGCGGATGGTGACAAAAAAGTCAGTTTCGACGAGTTTAACAACCCTACGTTTCATTTTTATAATGATTATTACTAGGCATCCATAAGAACAAGTGAATTCTCTCTATGTTTGTTTCATGATAAAAACACACTGCTGTGGTCAAGGTGGTGTACTGGATTGTTCGTTGCTTGGAACCGGAAGGATGTGGGTTTGAATGTATCTCAAGTCGCCTAGTAGGGACCATGAGCATTGAGCAAGTGCATCACTCACAATTAAATTACACATGCGCTTCGGCGTAAAACTCCGATTCATTGTCCGAGCCATAGTCATGAGCGCCTCTGACTAGCAATCTTCAAGGAACGTTTAAATAGGTGCTCATACGTACATACAAGCTGGCACAAAGAGCAGCAGGAAGCGAGTTCGAGCCCCGTTGGCCCTCACTGCGCAGGTCACATTGGGTTAAGCGGAAGAACCTGGTCACCCACCGCCGACGGCCTACATGTATATACCGCAATGCCACCGAGGGGGCTGGCTGGAAGATCAGCACCTTAGCCAGTATGAGCAACATTTTTTTATATTTATGCCCAGCGGCGACCCCAGGATTTTTTCTCGTGCGTACAGCAGCTACTGCTTGCACAAATATGAAGCGAACGGCGATCAAAGCGAGCTACATGTACATGTATAATTATATTGGCGATTGTGAGGTATCGCCAACATATTAAGCCTTTTTCTGCATTTGAGCATTATACGCATGGAGCTAATTTCGGAAGTTAATCGTGGTGGCGCTCCCATTGTGTCGCGATAGCTCGTTTAACCTGCCTATAGCCTATTACTCTGCTGAAATTTTATGACTGGCGTTGCTACTGGGATACTAAGGGCCAGGCAGGTAAAATAAAGTATAATTTTCCATACAAGGGCAGACAGCTGAAAATCATGAAATAAATAACTGGAACGCATCTTTAATGTAAATATATCTAAAAATTAATCGATTCACAATACCACTTTCTACGATTGTATTTAAGAGCATACGTGTGATCAAATTCTTTCATAAACAATAATTAAGCTGTTAAACTACTAGAGTCTATAAAATCTTTGTTGGATATCAAAAAGGGAGGATAAAGATATTAGGCCTAAGTTTCCGAGGGGGGCGAATCTATTCTGAAACAGATCATCCGGGGGTGTTTCGACATAGAGTCTCTGGGGGAGACTTTTAGGGGGGTAGACTCTGTCACGCGACACCGGCCGTTGATGGGTGATGACGAGGTCAAATTTAATTATGCCAAATGTGCTCGCCTTTCATTGTTAATTAAAAATAGACACACGCACACATACAAAGACACAGACAGATACAGAGACATACAAACACAGGGACAAAATTTGATTGGTAGGTTGTCGCGCATATTACTTGATTGACAGGTCACGTGACAATTTGGAGGGTTGCCATTGGTACTAGCTCAATTAACGATGATGGAGGGGTTGTTGAGCCAGTAACCCACGAACTTTGGCCTACTCGAGCCAGTAGAGTATACGCGGGAATATGGTGTGTACTCACGACCGGCGAAAAACGGCATCGTATTCTCACCTCGCGAAAACCATGGTATCAGTGGTGTAGTCCTAAAAAATGAAGTGGGGGGACG
Organism: Lumbricus terrestris; assembly: GCA_949752735.1. Classification (NCBI taxonomy): domain Eukaryota; kingdom Metazoa; phylum Annelida; class Clitellata; order Crassiclitellata; family Lumbricidae; genus Lumbricus; species Lumbricus terrestris. Next base: position 1,858,405 of record OX457050.1, read on the forward strand.
CCTGGAAATTGAAGTGGGGGGACGCCATGGAAATTGAAGTAGAAACTGTATCAAAAAGTGCAATCTTGCAAGAATTTTGCAAAAAAGTGGGGGACGGCGTCCCCCCGCGTCCCCGCCCCACAACACCACTGCATGGTATAGGCGCTTACGTGGTAAAATGCAGCGTATTCGCGGGTAGACGCGAGTAAATGAGGGTGCATGACTAAAAAAGGTCATCGTGTAGGCCTACTCACCTGAAAATTTACCAGTACAGCCGTGGGTATAACTTCAATTTTAATCCATACAAACCAAATTTTTATGCGGAAAATCTAAGGGCAGTAAACACGCTCCCCCTTTAGTAGCCCGAGTGGCAGAAAATTGATCTAAGCGGTGGCATTATTGGTCCATGCTTTGAGAAGTATTTTTACCTCTGGAAGAAAGTTTACAAACAAAAGTTCCTTCTTTGTAATTCACCTTACCAGTGTGGACTGACTTATTTAACTGCTTTATTGACCATGAATAATATTGAAGGGCTTAGCCTATTTCCAAAATCTGGTATGTCCACGTTTTGAAAAAAATTGTGTATGAGAATATAAATGCGGCAATGCATGTTTTTCTGTAAAGTGTGGCGTCAAAATCGCTTAAATCCCATTTCATCAGCAACCTGGTAAAACTCGGTGTTGCTTCGAAAAACAGTTATGTCCTACCTTTTTTGTTTTCAAAACTTGTTTTTCTCAGTTATTCTTGAGTGGACTTAACAGGTTTTGGAAAAAGACCTTCACTTGAACAGCTTAGAGCAAAATTACGAAACACGTTATGACAACATAGAATCTATGACAACAGCTGCGTGCTTCATGGACGGGGTTTATCAGGGGCTAGGGGGCTAAGCCCCCCAGAAAACCCAAATTCATTGTTTTGCCATGTAAATTGTATCTTTTCCCGGGCTTAGCCTCCCCCAAAGAAGGCTTTAGCCCCTCCAAGAACGGAAACCAAACTCCGCCTATGGCAGCCTTTGTTCAGTTATTTGGGAACATAGAGATTGAACGCCAATGAGAAGATGATTATGATATATCAACAGTAATAATAAAATAATTGAGTCAATTAATTTAATTAATTAATTTATTAATGAGAACGATCGATGTCTTTACTCCGAGTTTACTGTAAGATGGGGTAAGTAAGTGTTTACTTTAAAATTATCGTCACTGCAGTTAGCCTATCTATAATTGTTCTGAAAACACAATGGGATTTTTTATTTTAAGCTTTGCTGGACGCGACACCGTTGGAGTTTTGAATTTCTGTCTCTGACTTCTTTGGTGATATGATCCTGTGTAGCAATTGTATGAGGCAAAACATGTTTCGAGTTGAATATCAGTCCCGATTATTGTCGTATTAAGTATTAGGTGATCATCTTGACATCAGCTTTTGCTCTGCAACAGAAAACTCTCTAAATTCACCCTATAAACAAATGCGATGGACAACTCAAATATGAAGTTTTCTTTTCTATAACTTCACTCGACTAATTTAACTTGTAAATTATTATGACCAATCAGCCTATGAGCAATAAGCCTATGACCAATAGACCCTATGACCAATAAGCCATATGAGCAATAAGCCTATGAGCAATCAGCCTATGAGCAATGGTCCGTACACCGTTTGCTCATATATGATGATGATGATGATGATGATGATGATGATGATGATGATGATGATGATGATGATGATGATGATGAGTTCCCTGCCCGAAGGCAGGTTTCTTGGCTTTATGCCCTGGGGACGAGATGAGTGAGGTGGTTTCCTGTAGCCTTCCTCACAGACAGTGGCTTGAGGTAGGTTCGAATCTGCGACCCTTCAGTCGCAAGGCGACGAACTTACCGATACACCACCGCATCCCACTACTCCACCGCGTCCCACTATGCATAATTATCGTCTGTTTAGAATACAAGGGTTCTAACTTCACTTTTTGAAATTGTTCAGGAGAGCAAAATCTAAACTTTCGATGATTGCCCCAAATCCAATTGTTGTCATATCAATGTGAATGTGATTAATGGAAATTTGGGCAGCAGATTAGGCCATAATTATCCTTAGTTGGGATAATAAAATCTTTAAAAAAAACTTTTATTCTACCGCGGATAAAATAGTAAAGTTTATGACGGACAGGAAGCAAAATTGCTGCAATAGAACCTTTGCGCATTTCAAAATATTTTTGAATCTCAAGATTATATAATAATTTATACAATCGTTTGTTGCATTTGATACAGAACATAGCCCTTCATTGACCATCAAAACAGCAAAAGAATCAAATAATTATTGTTGCTAAGGAATTTTATGGCGCAAACGTTCAAAAACTTTGAGATCGATTTTCTCACTTGCTGTGATTTTACAAATTGCAGAATCAAACGAATACAACTTCAGCTAGAAAAAAAGATATTTTGGTTCGGTAAAAAGAATTTTAATTCAGATCAAATGTAGAATGCGACTGATTAAAAAAGTTAAAAGTCAACATGTGACGGGTTTTGACCACAGGCGTCACAAATATCATCGCTCTGACACGTGACCTTCAAGAAAGCATTCTAGTTATATCCTATGTATTAATATATAAAATCGTTTTATTACTTACCTATATCTCTGGCGACCATTCGAGCATGCCTGGACATGAAGAGCTCAGGGCTTAAAAAATTCATCGAAGGCGAGTTTTCCATCACCATTAGAATCAAGCTTCGACATTCTTCTCTGTTAACAGAAAACAAACATAAATCGCATAACTGGATAATTTATTAAGGGCAGCAGCTTATTTTTACAAGTGGTTATTCAGCAAATTGCTGTGGTCTAGTAGGCTACTTTAGTTTAGCTCGAAACTATTCCAGTTCAACTCTCATCCAAATGCTTCAGTACATCAACAATTCTTCCCTCATTATAGGCCTATCTCATTTAAACTTAATTTTGGGATGCGTTTTAAAATGCATCGCTTTCCATTTAACGAGATGAGTTGAGCCTCCGGTTCTAAAGTCGTTCGTCGTCGATTTTGCTGTTTTTATTAAATCGACGTTAAAGTTTAGGCCTGCTCTAGTAGACCTCGTTCAAATTGGAATGAAAACGTTTTGGCGAAAGATTGATATGATAAACTGCTGTGATGCGTATAATCGGCATGGATAAAGCCGGTATCGCGTGACAGAGTCTCCTCCCCTAAAAGTCTCCCCCCTCCCGGAGACTTTATTTCAAAGCAGATTCTCCCCCGGCAGATCTGTTCTAGAATACATTTGCCCCACCGAGACTATATCCTGAAATACAGTCTACGGGGGGGGGGAGGAAGAGAATATTTCCTCCTCCTACGAAATAAAGTCTCCCCCGTTGCTCGTGAAATCGGCTACAGTCGCATGACATTTATAGATGAGCATATTAATCCGTTAGTTTACGTTGTTGAATTATTTAACAGGAGCATATTATACTTCTGCATTAGAAAAAGTCTTCCAATGCAGATTTTCAGCCAATGGAGTGTCTGTTCATGGGGTAGGGGGACACTCTATATCGTGACACCGACAGTTAATATTACTGAAAAGCATTTTATAACTTGTCCAGTAATGAATTGACAAGCATATTCATAAATGTGACGGCAAATTGAATCAACTTGACTTGATCGGTTTGTGAACTGAACGTTTACAATTTAAAATATTGTTCACGCGAATTAACCCTTAGCATAATCTCTGAATAAAGGTTGCAAATCACATGCAAACTCAATCATTTTTCAATTATTCTATTTTAAAAAAATATTACTATTGGAAAGTATAAACACGCAAAGAGGGTTTTCTAGGTAAATGGAACAAAACGCTACACTTCTAATTGTTCAGCCAACATTTTGCAAGCACACGCAGCTATGACAGTCTCCTGCATGTAGGCTACAGTTTGCACGCAATGCTGCTACTAGCATTGTTGAAGAACATCTTCCTCAATTTTCCGCATTCATGAATTCATGGCTGTACATTGGACAACTTCACGGGCTCCGTCTTTTCTGTCCGTATGCAACTAAGGATTTCATTGACGGAGAAGAGAACTAACGAATCGGTGCGCGGGGAGCTCGGAATAGAGAGGGAGGAGACACTACAGCAACAGCAGCTTGGAGGAAATTGAGCTACTTCGGGCATGCGATGAGATCTAACGGCTTGGAAAAGGAGCTGATGACGGCATGCGGTGAGGGAAGGAGGAGACGTGGAAGACCGAGGAAGAGACGGCTGGATGAGATACAGGAAAAGTCTGGCATGGGCATAGAGGAGCTGAGAGAGGCAACAAGAGAGAGGAGACACTGGAGAAGATACATCATGAATGTCGCCAGAGCTCCAAGAGCTGACGGCACCAGGTGACCAAGGGATACAACTGGAAGTTGTTATTTTTCCGCAAAAGTTAATCAAGCCGGGGAACGGACACTTATTTCCGAAATTTATTTATTTTTATTTCAGAAATTTATTTATTTATTTCGAAAATTTATATAGCGCTTCTTCAAGGTGGTCTATTCAGAAGCGCATTTGATTTAGTGGCAAAGTCGTTCAAGGTGAAAATCATCAAAAATGGAGTTGAACCGCTTTTGAACAAGATGGCTCAGTTCTCGTTAAAATATAAAATGAGCATAACTTGAGTTTTTCTGACTTTACAATGCGACGGTTAAGCTGTTGATAATGATCATAATCTTAGGCCAAATGGCAATAGCAATAATCGGGAATTATAACAAACAATAACGGTGTACGGACCATTGCTCATAGGTTGATTGCTCATATAGGCATATTGCTCATAGGCTTATTGCTCATATGGCTTATTGCTCATAGGGTCTATTGCTCATAGGTCTTTTTGCTCATATGGCTCATTGCTCATAGGCTTATTGCTCATATGCTGTCACAATTAGTCACATTTAAAGGAAACTGTTAACGAAAAAGATTGATCGCTGATGACTATAGATGTAATTGTTCAAATATAAAGAGCGTTCAACTTTTTAACAACTAGATTGTTCAATACTTCAGATGTCAAACATTTACTAGGTCATGTAATTGATCAAACAGTTAAACTTTTTAACTACAAGAGTGTTCACTACTAAAGATGCCCAATACAGGATTGTTCACTGTCTTATAATATTATGTTCACTACTTCATAATTTGTTTGATTGACAGAGAATGTCTTGTTTCTACCACCTGTGGTGTTATGGACTTTATAATTGAGCAATGAACGGTTCGAACAAGTCAGTTCACGCCTACATGCATATATATATATATATATATATATATATATATATATATATATATATATATATATTTATATATATTTTCGCAAGTTTCGTCATTAACACATTTTTTTTATTAGTCTAATAACTATTAACGCTAATTGTCTCTAATTGATGAGCACAAGCTAAGGCGTGAAGAAGGTCACCGATATAGCATATGGTATATTTGTTTTAATCCTAAAGGCCTAAGTTCGTTTATTTTGGACATATTATGATCAATGAGCCTATGAGCAATAGACCCTATGAGCAATAAGCCATATGAGCATAAAGCTTATGAGCAATCAGCCTATGAGCAATGGTCCTAGAGCCACAATAACAGCAATATTATCCTGATAATAATTATTTGTAATTGCAGTAGCAGCACCAGTAACATTGGTAATACAAGTGGTAGCAGTGTTAGTAGAATCAGCTTTAGCGTTAACAGTTGCAGAAGCGGCAGTAGCATAAGTAGTAGTAGCAGCAGCAGCAGCAGCAGCAGCAGTAGTAGTAGTAGTAGTAGTAGTAGTGGTAGTAGTGGTAGTAGTAGTAGTAGTAGTAGTAGTAGTAGTAGTAGTAGTAGTAGTAGTAGTAGTAGCAATAGTTGTTGTTGTAGTAGTAGTAGTAGCAGCAGCAGCAGCAGCAGCAGCAGCAGCAGCAGCAGCAGTAGTAGTAGTAGTAGTAGTAGTAGTAGTAGTAGTAGTAGCAGTAGCGACAGCAGCAGCAGTAGTAGTAGTAGTGGTAGTGGTAGTAGTAGTAGTAGTAGTAGTAGTAATAGTAGTAGTAGTAGTAGTAGTAGTAGTAGCAGCAGCAGTAGCAGTAGTAGTAGTAGTAGTAGTAGTAGTAGTAGTAGTAGTAGTAGTAGTAGTAGTAGTAGTAGTAGTAGTAGTAGTAGTAGTAGTAGTAGTAGTAGTAGTAGTAGTAGTAGTAGTAGTAGTAGTAGTAGTAGTAGTAGTAGTAGTAGTAGTAGTAGTAGTAGTAGTAGTAGTAGTAGTAGTAGTAGTAGTAGTAGTAGTAGTAGTAGTAGTACTTAGTAGTAGTAGTAGGGGTAGTGGTAGTAGGCAGCATGGGTTCTGCTGTTCATCTTTCAGTCATCTCTTTTGACTTGAAGGCAGGGAAACCACATAGGGTAGCTAACTTCGAATCTGCCATGGGTCCTTCTGATCATTCAAATTCAACAATTTTCCGCTCTTTTGTATGATTGTATTACGACTTGTAACGGTGATGACTATGATGAGGGGCAAGAAAAAACCGGTAGAAATTTTGTAAATTAATCCCCGCAATTAACTTCTTTCTTGCATTTTCAACTGGACAAGCGCATTTTTCTGTCACGATTAAGTGTCAATGCGATTATCTAGTTCTCCTAATGATGATGATGATGATGATGATGATGATGATGATGATGATGATTATGATGATGATGATGATGATGATGATGATGATGATGATGATGATGATGATGATGACGACGACGACGACGTCTACGGCGACGACGGTAATGATGATGATGATGATGATGATGTTGATGATGATGATGATGATGATGGTGTCGGTGATGGTGATGGCGATGGCGAAAACGATGACGACGACGATGGCGATGACGGTGACGGTGACGATGACGATGGTGATGGTGATGATGATGATAACGAGGAGTAGGAGGAGGAGAATGTCGATGAGGAGGAAGATGAGGCTGTATTTCTTACCCTGGCAAATGCATCGTCCACTTCGATCGCAATCATCTCATCTAATGAAATGTATCCGTTCTTGTCCGCATCAATTCTTTTAAACACGTCCTTTGCTTCTACCTTGTGGTGCTCAACTGAAAAACCTGAATAATCGCAAGCGATTCAAAAATTGAAAATACATCAATTGAGAAACAGAGGGAAGGGTTGGCGACATTTTATCTGATGTAGGCTACCTGTGTTCCCCAGCCATAAACAGCGGTGATACGAGCAGAGAATAACTGATTTACGTAAGGTGGATTATGATAAATCTACGGTGAGACATTAAAAAGGAGAGCAAAAGTTAAACTCATATAATATATTTAATTTATTCTGCTCTTGGCAAAAATGCAAATTATTTATTGACAAATTTCCAATTCAGTATTTCCTACTCGGTTCTCAAAAATTTCAACTAAAGTCTGCACCTCCTGTTTTAACAATGTTCTTGTTGTTAAATCGCTTGCCGCTCCTCACCATCGATCAACTTAAGTTATTCAATTTCTGTGAAGTAGCGATGAGGGTAGACATTGCTTCAGGGTAACAATAATAAAGGTTGGAATAGCATACTACATCGGGCTTTGGTCAGGGCTTATACTGCAGGAAAGTGGCTCGATGACTTTCTCTTGATGAAATAACTTGATGACGTTTCCAGAGGAGGATGCTCAGTCCTTTATAAGCAGACTTATGACGACCGTTTACTGGTTCACGTCAAATGATTTTTGCCATCTGTATTATGGATGATGCGTTTTTGGAATAGTTTAGGTCCTTACGATTTACACGCTGTACACTTTGATATTGCAATAAACAGAATTCATAACGATGCTCTAATATATTTAATCGGAATCATGAATAGCCTATAAAATAGTATTCGGCCTTATCATATATGTGTGGCCCTTGTGTGGGTCATTGAAAGAAAGTACAGCTTAGGCCTACCATAAGTAGTCGCCAGAAGGCAAAACCCGAGCAACAGAGATGTCTTCATCTGAAATATAAGGATAGCCTATTATTATAGGTCTATTGCATTATCAAGAGATATCAATATTATCAGAATTAGGCTCTGTGTAGCCTACATTGTCTTTTAGAAAGCACATCCAAAGAAGTTGAAAAGCAATGAAAAGTCATTCACGCCAGATAATTTTCCTATGTACACCTGATACAAACAACTTCTGATTGAAATCAATTCAAATCGTCTGATATTATTATTACGACTTTGCGTTAGAATAGCAGTTAATACATTTGTCGAATTCTTATTACTGAACCGTCCTACAATCGGCGACTTGCGAGGCCATAGAATCAACTTATAGAATATCTAATAATTATTATCACACCAAGTTTTGGGCTTATATGCAGGATGTTTAACTGCAGCAGAAAGATCAAGATAGTTGTGCTTGGAAGAATGGAGGGATCTAACAAGAAAGGATGACCACACAAGGAATGGCTGGACAACATAACGTAATGGCGTGGAGCACTACTGCAGTACCTAACGCACTCTGACTTGGAGAGACAAACCTGGGGTGGAATAACAAGAATGGCATCGGGTACCTACGGGCACTGGTCCCTCGGTTGATGGTGATGATGATCACACTAATTAAGAAAAATACTTTACCCTTCAGGTTCTCTGCTTCTCTGTGAAGATGTGTCAAATGGCTTCAGAGAGTTTTCATCAAACGTTGTCAACTTTGTCTAGCAACTCACGAATGACCTGCCACAGTATGGGCCTTTTATTCAACAAAACGAAATATATTAATGCTTATACTTCCTATTGGAAAATTCATTTCCTTTAAAATCGGACAATAGATCTGACGTGAAAATTAATAATGGTCATTTATAATTGGCATTAGGCTCAGGTCTCAGGAGACTTGAATCTGAGGCTCGATCAAATCAGTTCTTTAGAACAAGTCATTTCTATTTATTCCCAGCAACAAAGAGCAGGATTCCGTACATCAAACATAGATTTAATATAGAGATTAACGACAGATTTACCTATGCTCAATTGTTTATAGCCTACATCCTACAGGAAAATTCATTTCCTTTGGAATCGGGCAATAGCCTATGTCTGTCGTGAAAATTAACAGTGGCTATTTATTACAATTGGCAATAAGCTCACCTCTCGCGAGACTTGATTCAAATTATTAAATCAAATCAAGCACGTGTTCTTACAATCAGCCATTCCTATTATTTTGCCATAACAAAGAGCAGGATTCTGAGTGTCAAACATAGAATGATTAATATCGAAAATAACGACGCTTTTACGACAACATTATTTTACTAAAATACGACAAATCAATCTCGAATGAAATCCGACAATAATTATTTCTGTCATCAAAGACCAATACCAAAATAATTGATACTTTATATTGGGCTATTTATCGCGCCAGCCATTCTTGTGCTTGTCCTCCTCTCAATAACATTTGGCGACACTGACTTGTGGCAACTCCTCCGACTAATATATTTTGTGTTTCTGGTCATTGCCCTATAGGTCTATAGGCCTAATAGGTTATCTTCAGAATAGATGAGGAAATAAAGAAGAGTTATTGGCTATTAGGCCGAAGCATGCACATACCTTCACTTTGAGTCGTCTTATTGATTTGTCTGAAAAACGAACTACGCTGTAGTGAAACGCTATGCTGAACCTTGTTGAGCTACGTTGGCTACTTCTACTGTTCAGTGACCATGCAAGTGCAAGACAGCTTTCTTACGCCAGTGGTTTCAACCTTTTTCTAGTGGCGGAACCTTTTTCGAGATATGCACAGCCTAACCTACAGTTAGGGTTAGGGTTAGGGTTATAGGGTAATGTAATAGTTTGATTAAATGTAGGCCTACGTTACTTGCACTTCTGGTGCAGTCTATCACATTAGAAATACATGCCTTAAAACTCTAAAGTAGGCTATTGTCCCAGTGTACAAAACACTGTCAGAGAACAACTGCATTTCTGCTCAATTTCGTCAACTATCTATTATGGATGGAATGTCGAAAATGAAAATACGGTCTATGCTGGTGGATCAGTGTTATGGACAAGCTGTGTTAAAGTATATCCTTCCTCAAGTTTTCTGTGTTATTTTTTGCGCCTGGCTTAAATCCTGGACGTATCGCAGATATAAAATTTGCCCCGATTTCTGCTTACATGCCATATGTTTTCCACTGGCTTCCAGTATCGCAGCGCATCTCGTACATAATAGCAGCACTTGTTTGACGGTGCCTCACTGGTAGTGCTCCGCCCTACTTATCTGATCTCTGTCGGCCTGTCTCTGACATAGCCTCCCGTCGAGATTTAGGCTCTTCAGTCAATGGGGAGCTGCTGGTCCCTGGAACCCGCTCTGCTACCCGACAGCGTCGAGCCTTCACGGTTGTTGGCTCGTCCACAGGGAATGATATTTCTTTCGCACATCTTATGTGATTTTCCGAAAAACAAATATCGAGTATAATAATATTATAGGTCTGTCGGAGTGCCGGTTAAAGATTCTAGAGGCTTAAGGCTTACCCTTTCGTTTGCAAAAAGTCGAATTATCATCCGCTAGACCCTACCACTGGTTAAGAAATTTAGCCATTGGCTTTCAAAGTGAACGAATGAAAAGAAGAATAAATCAAACAAGTCGTGGGTCTAGTGCTCAGCAGATTCTGTTTGTTCAGAGCAGTCTTATAAGTAGTTCAAAACCAATGATTAAAATGCTTTTGTTTTTGATTGTCCGATTTGATTGATGGAAACGCACCGTACAAAGAAAAGAAGAATAAATCAAACATGTCGTGGGTCTAGTGCTCAGCAGATTCTGTTTGTTCAAAACCGTCTTAGTCTATAAATAGTTTAAGATCAACGATTAAAATGCTTTGTTTGTGATAGACGGACTTGATTGATGGAAACGCACCGTACAGCAATCCATAAGCAATCTATGCTTAAAAGCCAATAGATTCCCATATAATGCATGTGCCTTCCGAATAACAAGTAATGAACTATGACGACATAAATTATGCTGAGCAACATTAATATAATTATATAAAACAACAATGCATTCACGTTTTAATGCTATTTTAAACACGAATGACGGAAAGCTGTGATAGAATCTAAGACTCTATTCACTGCTAATACATAATTTTGTGATTTCGGTTGGCGCCAGAAAATTTTCTATCAAACTGCCGCGGAACCTCTGGCCGACGTTTACGGAACCGGTTCCACGGAACCCCGCGGAACCCCGGTAGAAAATCACTGTCTGGCGATTTCGTCCCTTGCACCCAGTCTGCACTGTTTTATGGTGCCGCTTTTAACGTTGGGTAAACATTGGACACGGATATATTTTCCCCGTAATATCACTGGTTCATTTTCGGGACTGGTTTTCCAGTAGGCACCGCTGCAACTAGCGATCATTCAAATTTGCTAGTCGAAAGACAATGGTGTTTTTTTCTTATTTTTTGACTCGTTTTCGGACCGAATTCAAATTATAGAGCTCGTTAAACGGTGAATTTCTGAATTGAATTAGGTGAGTTAAGTTACACTATATTAATAGATTCTTATCGAGTTTGCGTTGTGAAAGCGCAACACATTGAGAGAGATCGGCAAAGTAAGGATCTCTCGTGCAAACAGACCTACGCGTCATCCGCATAACCGTATTCGTATTCGTAATCTCGAGTTTCTACAGCGACAAAGGGAGAAGGAGAATGAAAAAGAGAAGGAGAATCAGACAGAGGAGGAGGTACATGTAGAGGAGGAGGCGAAGAAGAAGGAGAAAGAAAAAAGGAGAAGGAGGTGGAACAGGAGGCGGAGAAGGAGGACGCAGAGGAGGAGACGGAGGAGATGGAGGTGTAGGAGGAGGAGGTGGAGGAGTAGGAGGAGGAGAATAAGTAGAGGAGGAGGAGGAGAGTAAGGAGAAGAGTAAGAAGAAGACACGTAAGGATAGTGTCTGTGGAAGAAGACAGGCGTTGTGTTTTCTTTCTAGTATGCAAAGTCATCCATGCGAGTTTAATACTTGATTCCACGCATAGCCACACTGTAGGTGCAGCATGGTTGACTGAGTCAAAGGCACTCAGTGTGTTACTAGTCGTCTACTTGGTAATATAGACATTGAAAACGGATTTGTTCGTGATAATCGTCTGTTTAGTTGATAATTATTCGTAGATAGTTTAAAGTTTTATTTCTGCTTGTATCAGTCTTTGACGACAGAAATACCGTTAACATTAATTCATTATAATTTTGTATAAATGTTGCCGTCGTTAATCTCTATTAAATCTATTATTGGTATTCAGAATCCTGGTCTTTGTTGCGGAGAATTAATAGCGATGCCTCGGTCCCTCGAACACAACGTGTTTTGATATGAATTAATCGATACTATGAAGCAGGTTTCGCGTTAGATCTATACTGACACATTCGCTTATTGCTAATAGTTAATTGTGATGATAGTTCTCTGCCCGAAGGCAAGTTCATTGGCTTTACACCCCTGGGGATGAGATGAGTGAGGTGGTTTCCCGTTGCCTTCCCCACAGACAATGATGGGTAAGCACTAAGCAACTTGCCCATGGTCGCTCCGCTAGCCCGAGATATCTAAATCTCTGAATGTCAACTCCCAGCCCGGGGCTTGAACCACAGTCCGTTGCCATCAACAGACGAATGCCGCTCTCGCTTACCGGTGTAGCTAACTAGGCCAGTAGTTAATTGTAGCCTACTATTAATTCTCATGGCAGGCCTATTGCCAGATTTCAGACGAAATTAACATATCCTGTAGGATGTATAAGCAAAGCCTACATTTCGCTGAGTTGAATAAAAGGTAGCTTCAGCAGAAGGTGGTCGTGCCTCGCTTTGCCATTTTGGTGAAAGTTTGGTGAAAGCTTCCTGGACCGTTTTCTACAAGTCCTCCTAAACCAGTTGAGAACGTGAAAGGTAAACTCATACTCACTTCATGTTATTATTAGAATCTTTATTAGATGATATTGAATTAAATAATTATTGTAAAGAGCAGAAGTCATCCCTGGTTCTCGTGTTCTGTCTTCTTGTTATAGCCCGCGGTGAGACAAGAAATAACAATTTATTATATACACATATACAGGGTGAGCCATAAAAAATGCCCCCTAATGTTTTTGACAATATCTTGGACGAGGGCATGGAGGATAAGGAGGAGGTCGAATAAGAAGAAGATGACGAAGAAGAAGACGAAGAAGAAGAAGAAGAAGAAGAAGAAGAAGAAGAAGAAGAAGAAGAAGAAGAAGAAGAAGAAGACGAAGAAGAAGAAGAAGAAGAAGAAGAAGAAGAAGACGAAGACGAAGACGAAGACGAAGAAGACGAAGACGAAGAAGAAGAAGAAGAAAAAGAAGAAGAAGAGGAAGAAGAAGAGGAAGAAGAAGAAGAAGAAGAAGAAGAAGAAGAGTTTCTGTTCATTCATAAAGCGTTTCTTGCAGCAAGTGTCTTGCACATGCGCTCCTATAGCAAGGCAATCCGACAGTAAAGGCAAGTTTCAAGTCTTAGGAAAAATTATTATAAAAAACAACCAGAGAGGATTACGGAGCATCATTGGTGTGGCGATGATTATCAGGCCGTGCACCCTCTTATTTGTTTCTCCTATCTACTTGCACAGGCCGCTGCGCACTGCGTTCTGCTGTACATGGTGACTTGTTGGTTCATTTCACCCTTCTGCGACAATGCTGAGCCGTTTCTTCTCTGTTGTTGGTCCAACAACCAGTAACGTGGTTCCATTGCTTATATAAAATCGCCCAAAATGTTCTCAGTTTCTCAAACTGATGATGACTGTTTTTTGCTTGGTCTCGGCCGGGTGCTCCTCTGAGTAGGCTAGGTATCTTGAAGAGGCGCTATATACATTTCTTATATTCGAGAGCGAACTGATGGGGAAAGTCCATTCTATATGGGAAAGAACTTATACAGGGCAAGTGATCTGGATTGAGCCATGGCCGTCCTGACAGAGTAAAATAATCGATCGTAGGACCCAGGACAAACGTTTACGCAGAAAAATCGGTTTGCTTTGTGAGGAAAACATTGGTCCTTTTCACACTTTTTTAAAACTTATTATGATCATTATAATGATCAAATCACTTTGTCAAAAGACAAATAAGTTATTTTCATATAATGCCCTACATTCCCTTTATTGAATGGTCTGTTTGTCTTCCAGAAAGAACTATTATAAATATACGATAGGCTATAGATGATAAAATTGGGGCTGGAATCGACCGTCTGGCACCTCGGCTATCTCAGGTTTAACTTTAATTTTTTGCCATACGAAACACATTTCCATTAAGAAAACCAAAACGCAATATCAACGAGGGTTACAAACAATGTACGGTAAGTGGTGGCATAAATATATGTAGGCTATGCTTTGAGAAGTTTCCTTACTTCTGGAAGATAGTTGACAAACAAAAGTTCCTTCTTTGTCACTCAACTAACCAGGTTGAATTTACTTGTTCAACCATGAACAGCTTAAAGCAAAATTGCGAAGCATATTAATTATGGTAACAGAGAATCTATAACGTCATCTGCAGGCTTTGTTTAGTTAGTTGGGAACATAGAGATTGGACGCCATTGACGAACGGACTGCCAGATATATCACCAGTAATAATAAAATACTAATTATTTAATTTCTGAGAACGATTGACGACTTTATTTCGAGTTTGCTGTGAGATAGAATAAGTATTTACTAGGCCTATAATTGTCACTGCAGTTATCTATTGTTCTGAAAACACAATGGTATCTTTTAAAACTGAAGCTTTGCTAGTCGCGACTTCTTTGGGGTTTTGAATTTCCGTCTCTGACTTTGTTGGCGTTGTGATCCTGTGTAGCAATTGCACAAAGCAAAACATGTTTCGAATTGAATTTCAGCCCCGATTATTGTCGTATTAAGTGACGTATTAAGTGACGTATTAAGTGGCGTGACTATTAGATGACTTTCTTGGCATCAGCTTTTGCTCTGCAACAGAAAAAACTCTCTAAATTCACCCTATATTCAAATGCGATTGACAACGCAAATACGAAGTTTATTCATATACATGTATGATGATGATGGTCAGATGGTGAGTTTTCTGCCCTAAGGCAGGTTCATTGGCTTTATGCCCCTGGGGATGAGATGAGTGAGGTGGTTTCCCGTTGCCTTCCTCACAGACAGTGGCTAGAGGTAGGTTCGAACCTGCGACCCTTCAGTCACAAGGCGACGAGTTTACCCATACACAACCGCGTCCCACTACTCCACCGCGTCCCACTATGCATATCGTCTGTTTAGAGTGAAAGGGTTCTAACTCCACTTTTTGAAATTGTTCAGGAGAGCAGAGCAAATCTCAACTTTCGATGATTGCCAGAAATCCAATTGTTGTCATATCAATGTGATTTATGGAAATTTGGATAGCAGATTAGGCTATATCCTTAGTTGGAATAATAAAAAGAAATTTAATTTTTATTCAACCGCGCCTAAAAATTCATAATAAAATTTGTGTCGGTTAGGAGGCAAAATTGAAGCAATAGAACCTTTGCGCATCTCAAAATATTTTCGACTCTGAAGATAGATAATAATTTAAATAATCGTTTGTTGCATTTGATACAGAAAATAGCCCTTCATTGACCAGCAAAATTGCAAAAGAATCAAATAATGGTTGCTAAGGAATTTTATTGCTCAAACGTTCAAAAACTTTGAGATCGATTTTCTCGCAGTGATTTTGCAATTATTGCAGAATCAAACGAATGCAACTTCAGTTAGAAAAAAAGATATTTTAATTCTGTAAAAAAGTATTTTAAAGCAGATCAACTGTAGAATATGAATGAATAAAAAAGTCAAAATCGACATGTGACGGGTGTTGGCCCCAGGTGTCACAAATATCATCGCCCTGACATGTGACCTTGACAGATTAGATAAAAAATTTGCTTGTTTAGTTGAAATTTTAAGAAAGCATTCTAGTTATATCCTAGGTATTAATATAAAATCGTTTTATTACTTACCTATATCTCTGGAGACAATTCGAGCATGCCTGAAAGATGAAGAGCTCAATGGTGCCAAGGACGGAAAAATTCATCGAAGGTGACCTTTCCATCAACATCAATATCAAGCGTCGACATGGATTCCTGTTACCAGAAAGCAAACATAAATCGTATAACTGAAAAAATTATTAATGGGCCAATGGCAGCTCAAAAGCTTATTTTTTACAAGCGGTTATTCAGCAAATTGTTGTAGTCTAGAACTTTAGTTAAGGCCGAAACTACTCCGGTCCAACTCTCATCCAAATGCTTCAGTACATCAACAATATTATTCTTCCCTAATTATTAGGCCTCTATCTCATTTAAACTTAATTTTCGGATGCGGTTTAAAATGCATTCCATTTAGCGAGATGAGTTGAGCCCTCCAGTTCTAAAGTGATTCATAGTCAATTTTGCTGTTTTGATAAAATCGACGTTAAATTTTAGGCCTGCTCTAGTAGGCCTCGTTCAAATCGAAATGAAAACGTTTTGGTGAAAGATTGATATTATAAACTGATGTGATGCATGTAATCGGCATAGATAAAGCCAGTGTCGCGTGACAGAGTTTCCTCCCAGTGGCGTAGCAAGGTTTTTGGGAGCCCTTGTGCAGGGCTTCGGTGGTGGGCCCCTTCATTACTTGAACCTCTTCGATTTCAAACAAAAAGGTCGTGCTAAAACGCCTCGCTCTTTTTCGATAGACTCTATTTGCATTATTTCGAACCCGAAATTAAATTTTTTAAATGAACTCAATACAATTCTAATTATTGTTTTCTCCCGTTTGTCTTTAGGCCTGTAATAATTTTCTATTTCTTCAGGCTACCAGAAAAAATTCAATTAGAGTACTGGACAAATTTTATCAAAAAACATGCTTCATCTGTTGAAGTATGAAAAATATTATCGTCCACGCTTAAATTCTGTCAAACAGTTGGGTTAGTTCAAGTTCAAGTTCGAGTGCATTTATTTCACAATACATAAAAATAGGCCTACACATCATTGCATAAAAGAAAATTGTTCAATTTTTCCAACATTCAGTCTAGAAGGGGGAAAAGCTCAAGTGAGCTAAACGAGTCCACCTTACATTATAATCTAAAGAATATACGCAATTGTTGGTTGACTAAAATAGAAACAATAGAATAAATTGGTATATGTGAAGTGACTCAAGTCTCGGTTGCTACGATAAGTCTAAAAGAAGACACCAAATATTCCGAAATGTAAAAGTGTTCACTTGGGCGAATTCCCTTACGCATAAATAATTGAGATGCCTTCGTGCCTGAATACTTTGGTAATGCAGCTGGTATACGACCATAGTTTCCGAAGCGCTTCTCTGCTCGGTGTCAATATCCACCACCACCCAGTGGCGTAGACAGCGGGTTTCGGGGGTTAAAACCCCCATTGGCCTAGGAAAAAGTTTTTTAAAGGTTATTTATCTACTTAAATAAGAAAAAAACAATTGCTTGTAATAACAACTGATTTTCTTACTTTATTCTCTTTGTTACTCTATTCCCTTTTATTTACTGTAAAACTGTTGCTGTTGGGTCAGAAAGGACACCCGGCCAGGCCATAAAACCCAAACCCCGCTCAAAAATTCCTGGCTGCGCCACTGCCACCACCTCAGCTCTGATCAGCACTGATCACTGCAGTACATGTAGATTTGATTACATTCTGAATATTCTGAATGTAGAAACTTGACTCTGACCCCCAGGGACCCCTGGTGCAGTCTACACAATCCATTGCAACGCCACCGCCGTACATGTAGATTAAACACATTCTGAATAGTTCTTCAAATAAAAAATTAACTCTGAACGCCGGGGCTCCTCAACAGCGTGAAATCGGCTCCAGTCGCATAAAATTTGTAAATGAGCATATTAATCCTTTATTTTTTTGCTCAAGTATTTAACAGGAATATATATTATTTTACATTAGAAAAATGTCTTCCAATACTGTAACGTGACAGATTTCCAGCCAGAGGGAGACTGTTTCTGGGGGACTCTATATCGGGACACCGGCAGTAAATAGGCCCTATTAGTGAACTTTGGAGAAAATAGCGCTTTTGTAACTTGGCCCAGTAATGAATTGACTAGAATATTCATAAATGCTACGGCAAAATGAATCAACTTGACTTGATCGGTTTGTGAATAAATGTGAAATGTAAATGTTTATGTAATCGGAATTTTATATACCGGCTGTCTTATGGCCTCGATCCTGCGGGTGAGATCCTTCACCACCGCTCGCCCGTTTGAATGGACGCCACGCCATTTAGGTCCCCGTGGGCGGACCGTGCTAGCTCGAGATTTTGAATCTCTGAAATAGCCACCTTCGGGAATGGAACCGCGGCCCGCACGCTCTCTTCCACAGATGCGCGACCGCCAGCTCTCTTACCGATTTAGCTAACGTGGGCTAATAAATTGAACTTTCTAAAATTTTAAATGTTGTTCAAGTGAATCAACCCGTGATGATCCCCTTAACATAGTTTCTGAATAAAGGTTGCAAATCACATGCAAAACTCAATCAGTTTTTCAATTATTGTATTTTATAAATATTACTATTGGAAGGTATAAACGCACAATATGGTTTTCTAGGTAAATGGAACAAAACGTTACACTTCTAATTATGTAACCAACATTTTTTGCAAGCACACGCAGCTATGACAGTCTCCTGCATGTACAGTTTGCACGCAATGCTGCTCCTAGCATTGTTGAAGAACATCTTCCTCGATTTTACCGCATTTATGAATATTCATGACTGAACATTGAACAATTGAACATTGAACAATTTCACTGGCTACGTCTTTTATGTCCGTAGGCCTATACAACTGAAAGTTGTTATTTTTCCCGCAAAAGTTAATCAAGTTTGGGAACGGACACTTATTTCAGAAATTTATTTATTTTTATTTCAGAAATTTATTTATTTATTTTGAAAATTTATATAGCGTTTCTTCAAGGTGGTCTACTCAGAAGCGCTTTCGATTTAGTGGCAAAGTGGTTCAAGGTGAAAATCGCCAAAAATGGAGTTTAACCGCTTTTGAACAAGATGGCTCAGTTCTCGTTAAAATATAAGACGAGCATAACTTGAGTTTTTCTGCAGAACTTGCACTTTACAACGCGACGATTAAGATGATGATAATGATCATAATCTTAGGCCAAATGGCAATAGCAATAACCAAGAATTATAACAAACAATAACAGCAATATTATCCTGATAATAATAATTAGTAGTTGCAGTAGCAGCACCAGAAACATTGGTAATACTAGTGGTAGCAGCAGCAGTAGCAGTAATAGCATCAGCTTTAGCGTTAACAATTGCAGAAGCAGCAGTAGCAGTATTAGTAGTGACAAAGGCAAAAAAATGTTAGTTGTAATGGTAGTAGTAATAGTAGTAGAAGTAGTAGTTGCTGTTGTAGTAGTAGTTGTTGTTGCTGCAATAGTGGTAAACAGTAGTAGTTGTAGTTATTGTAGTAGTAATAATCTTAGTAATATTGTAGTAGTAGTAGTAGTAGTAGTAGTAGTAGTAGTAGTAGTAGTAGTAGTAGTAGTAGTAGTAGTGGTAGTGGTAGTGGTAGTGGTAGTGGTAGTAGTAGTAGTAGTAGTAGTAGTAATAGTAGTAGTAGTAGTAGTAGTAGTAGAAGTAGTAGTAGTAGTAGTAGTAGTAGTAGTAGTAGTAGTAGTAGTAGTAGTAGTAGTAGTAGTAGTAATAGTAGTAGTAGTAGTAGTAGTAGTAGTAGTAGTAGTAGTAGTAGTAGTAGTAGTAGTAGTAGTAGTAGTAGTAGTAGTAGTAGTAGTAGTAGTAATAGTAGTAGTAGTAGTAGTAGAAGTAGTAGTAGTAGTAGTAGTAGTAGTAGCAGCAGCAGCAGTAGTAGTAGTAGTAGTAGTAGTAGTAGTAGTAGTAGTAGTAGTAGTAGTAGTAGTAGTAGTAGTAGTAGTAGTAATAGGCGGCATGGGTTCTGCTGTTCATCTTTCAGTCATTACTTTTGACTTGAAGGCAGGCAAACAACATAGGGCACCTAACTTCTAAACTGGGTCCTTCTGATCATTCAAATTCAACAATTTTCCGCTCTTTGATTATATGTCTTGTGACGGTGATGACTATGATGAGGGGCAAGAAAAAACCGGTAGAAATTTTGTAGGCTATATTAATCCCGGCAATTAACTTATTTCTTACATTTTCAACTGGACAAGCGCATTTTTCTCTCACGATTAAGTGTCAATGCGATTATCTAGTTCTCCTAATGATGATTGTGGTGGTGGTGGTGATGGTGATGATGATGATGATGATGATGATGATGATGATGATGATGATGATGATGATGATGATGACGATGACGATGACGACGACGACGACGATGATGATGATGGTGGTGGTGGTGGTGATGGTGATGATGATGATGATGATGATGATGATGATGATGATGATGATGATGATGATGATGATGATGATGATGATGATGATGATAACGAGGAGTAGGAGGAGGAGAAGTTGGAGGAGAATGTCGATGAGAGTAAGATGATGCTGTATTTCTTACCTTGGCATCTGCAACGTCCCATTCGTCCGAATGCTTCCACACATCCCATCTGTTATTCTCAATGAACTCCTCTAATGTAATGTAACCGTTCCTGTCCTCATCACGTCTGTTAAACGATTCCACTGCATCTTGCCTGCGCGACTCAGATGTAAAACCTGCATGATCGGGAGCGATTCAAAAACAGAAAATGTAGCAATTGAGAAACAGAGGGAAAGGTTGACGACGTCTTATCTGATCTACCTGTGCTCCCCAGCCATAAACAACAGTGATACGAGTAGAGAATAACTGAATTACGTAACGTGGACTATGATTCTAATCTATTGTGAGCCAATAAAAAGGAGAGCAAAAGTTAAACTCAGAAATGTAGGCCTAATATATTTAATTTATTCTGCTCCTGCCAAAATACTACTGAGCAATTTCCAATTCAATATTTTCTTTTCGGTTCTCAAAAATTTCAACTTAGGTGTGCGCCTCTTGTTATAGCAATGTTCTTGTTGTTGAATCGCTTCCCATTCCTCACCATCGATCAACTTCAGTTACCGGGTATTCAATTTCTGTGAAGTAGCGATGATGGTAGACATTGATTCAGGGCAACAGTAATAAAAGGTGGAATAGCATACTACATCGGGCTTTGGTCTGGGCTTATACTGCTGGCAAGTGTCTGGCTCGATGATTTTCTCTTGAAGAAATAACTTGATGAAGTTTCCAGAGGAAAATGCTCAGTCCTTTATAAGCAGACTTATGGCGACCGTTTACTGGTTCACGTCCAAAGATTTTTGCCGTCTGTATTAATTTGTAAAAAATAAGTCGGATGATGAGTTTTTGGAAATTTAATTTGCTTACTTCGTAGAATAGTTTAGGTCCTTACGATTTACACGCTGTACACTTTGATATTGCAATAAACAGAATTCATAGCGATGTTCTAATATTTAATCGGAATCAGGAATATAATAATATTCGACCTTATCATATATGTGTGGCCCTTGTGTGGGTCATTGAAAGAAAGTACATCTTACCAAAAGCAATCGCCAGAGGGCAAAACACGAGCAACAGAAATGACTTCATCTGAAATATTGAGATATCGCAATATCAAGAGATATCACTATTGTCTGAATAAGGTCCTATTTGCATTGTCTTATAGAAAGCACAGCTAAAGAAGTTGAAAAGCAATGAAAAGTCATTCATATCAAATAATTTTCCAATGTACACCTGATGCAAACTACTTCTGATTGAAATCAATTCAAAACATCTCATATAAAATAATCTTATTATTACGACTAGGTGTTAGATAGCAGTTAGGGTTAGGGATACCTTTGTCGGTTCCATATTGCTGAACCGTCCTACAATCGACGACTTGCAAGGTCATAGAATCCATTTACAGACTATCTAATATCTCAAAAGTAAGAAAAATACTTTACCATCCGAGTTCTCTGCTTCTCTGTGACGATTTGGTCAAATAGCTTCAGAAAGTTTTCACCAAACGTTCCGCATATGTCAGCTTTGTCTAGCAACTCACGAATGACCTGCTCCAGTATGGGCCTTTTATTCAACAAAACGAAATACATTAATGCTTATACTTCCTATAGGAAAATTCATTTCCTTTTAGATCGGACAAGAGATCTGACGTGAAAATTAATAATGATCATTTATAATTGGCAATAAGCTGACGTCTCAATAGACTTGATTCAGAGGCTCGATCAAACAAAATCAGACACGTGTTCTTTAGGCCTAGTCATTTCTATTAATTTCCAGTAACAAAGAGCAGGATTCCGTACATCAAACATAGAATTATTATAGAGGTTAACAACAGATTTACCTATGCTCAATTGTTTATAGCCTACATCCTATAGGAAAATTCATTTCCTTTGGAATCGGGCAATAGCCTATGTCTGCCGTGAAAATTAACAGTGGCTATTTATTATAATTGGCAATAAGCTCGCCTCTCGCGAGACTTGATTCAGAGGTTCTGTTAAATCAAATCAAAGCACGTGTTCTTACAGTCAGTCATTCCTATTAATGTGCAATAGCAAAGAGCAGGATTCTGAATGTCAAACATAGAATAATCAATATCGAGAATAACGACGGTTTTGCGACAACATCATTTTATTAAAATACGACGAATCAATCTCGAGTGAAATTATTTCTGACATTAAAGACCAATACCAAAATAATTGATACTTTATAATCGGCTATTTATCGCGCCAGCCATTCTTGAGCATGTGCTCTTCTTAATAACATTTGGCGACACTGAGTTGTGGGCAACTCCTCCGACTAATATATTTTATGTTCCTTGTCATTTTGCGCTTGGCTATCTTCAGAATAGATGAGGAAATAAAGAAGAGTTATTGGCTATTAGGCTGAAGCATGCACATACATTGTAGCTTCACTTTGAGTCGTCTTATTGATTTGTCTGAAAAGTGAACCACGCTGTAGTGAAACATTATACTGAACCTTGTTGAGCTACGTTGGCTACTTCTACTGTTCAATTGTTCATTGACCAAGTGCCAGACAGCAGCTTTCTTACGCCAGTGGTTTTCAACCTTTTTCTAGTGGCGGAACCTTTCTCGAGATATGCACAGCCAAACCTACAGTTGTAGCTTGCAAAGCAATGTAATAGTTTGATTAGGCCTAAATGTACGTTACTTGCACTTCTGGTGCAGTCTATCACATTAGAAATACACCATGTCTAAAAAAACTGTGCAAAATTGTTTCTGTCAGAACTTCGTCAAATTTCCACCAATCTTAATAACTTTTGGTATGTAGACGGCAAAATGGCTGAAATTTATGCCATATATAAATTTTTCACCTCACCTGACTCATATAACCGCACTACCTTGTTAAACACAGATGTACCAATTTTTCATATAACGGCGTCTCGAAGCTTGGCTGCACTGAAATCCATTGCAACGAGACAGATGTCAAAGTGAATGGGGCATAGACCTACTATCACGACAACCTTCATGCCCAGAAGATACCGTCAGACATACGCCGGATATCCCAGGGCGAGTTTGTCTTTCAACAGGATGACGCCCCGGCGCATCAAGCGCGCGGCACCGTCTCTTTCATGGAGCGAGAGACGCCCGACTTCATCCCTCCAACACTTTGGCCACCAAATTCCCTGGATCTTCACCCAGTCGACTATAGCACAAGGAGTGTTCTGTAGGAGAAGGTGTACCGGTCCAGAATAGCCAGCGTCGACGAACTCAAAACGCTACTGCTTGACGAGTGGGCGCGCTTTGACCAGTCGATCGTTGATGCTGCTATCGGTCAGTTGCGTCGCCGTCTAAGAGCTTGTGTCCGTGTATTCGGGGCACATTTCGAGCACCAATTCTAACACTTTTAAGCAGATCTGTCATAGCAATTAAAAAAAACTCTGCCAAGTGAACCATATTTTACTTTACTTTGTGCTAATTCGGTCGTCAGATAATTTGTTGCAGGTAATAAAATCGGCTCTAGGACCATTACTCATATGCTTATTGGCCCTAGGCTTATTGCTTAGATTTTATTGGTGTACGGACCATTGCTCTTAGACTTATTGCTCATAGGCTTATTGCTCATAATATGGCTTATTGGTCATAGGGTCCATTGGTCATATATAGGCTCATTGGTCATATGTCCAAAATAAACGAACTTAGGCATATGTTTAAAACAAATATACCGTTAGCGATATGGGTGACCTTCTTCACGCCTTTGCTTGTGCTTATCAATTATTATGGACAATTATTATTAGCGTTGGGAGATTAATGCAATAACTGGGAATAAAGAAACTTGCGAAGATATTTACTTGAAGGCGTGAACTGCTTTGTTCGAACCGTTCGTTGCTCAATTATAAAGTTTCTAGGTGGTAGAAACAACCGACACCCTCACCTATTTTCGTGCCGTGTCATACTTATCTTTTAAATAGTCAGCTATGTGGAAATGGACATATAAGACAGTGAACAATCCTGTATTGGACACCTGAAGTAGTGAACAATCTAGTACTGTTGCTAAAAAGTTGAACGCTCTTTATATTTGAACAATTACATCTATAGTTATTAGTGATCAATCTTTTACTTTAACAGTTTTCTTTAAATGTGAGCAATTTATTATATGACCTAGTAAATGTTTGTTTCTATTTCAATCAGTGTTTTCTTTTTTATAACTTCACTCGACTAATTTAACTTGTAAATTATTATGACCAATCAGCCTATGAGCAATAAGCCTATGACCAATAGACCCTATGACCAATGAGCCATATGAGCAATGAGCCATATGACCAAAAAGACCTATGACCAATAGACCCTATGACCAATAAGCCATATGAGCAATAAGCCTATGAGCAATAAGCCTATGAGCAATCAGCCTATAAGCAATGAAATGAATACACCAATAAAATCTAAGCATTATGTGAGAAATTGGTACATCTGTGTTTAACAAGATAGTGCGGTGAAATGCGTCAGGTGAGGTGGAAAATTTACAAATAGCATAAAATTTCAGCCATTTTGCCGTCTACTTACCAAAAGTTATTGAGATTGGTAGAACTTTGACAAAGTTCTGACAGAAACAATTTTGCACAGTTTTTTAGACACGGTGTACATGCCTTAAAACTTTAAAAGTAGGCTATAGTCCCATTGCACAAAACACTGTCAGAAAACAACTGCAATGTACGTTACTTGCACTTCTGGTGCAGTCTATCCATGAGGAAATATTAGGAAAGGCCACCAGAGAGGATTACGGAGCATCTTTGGTGTGGAGATGATTATCAGGCCGTGCACCTTCTTATTTGCGTGGGCTTTGTCTCCCCTATGTACTTGCACAGGCCGCCGCGCACTGCGCTCTGCTGTCCATGGTGACTTGTTGGTTCCTTTCACCCCTCTGCGACAATGCAGAGCCGCTACTTCTCTGCTGTTGGTCCAACAACCAGGGGTGTGCATGGTTCCCTTGCCTATGCAATACCGCCCAAACTGTTCTCAGTTTCGCAAACTGATGATGACTGTTTTTTGCTTGATCTCGGCCGGGTGCTCCTCTGAGTAGGCTAGGTTTCTTGAAGAGGCGCTATATAGGCCTGCATTTCTTATAATCGATTTATTCATTGAGGGCGAACTGATGGGGGAAGTCCGTTCCGTATGTGAAAGGGCCTATTGTACAGACGGGTGATCTGGATTAAGCCATGGCGGTCCTGACAGAGTAAAAAAGGATGTCCTGTCGATCGTAAGACCCAGGACAAACGTTAACGCAGAAAAGTCGGTTTGCTTTGTGATGAATACATTAGTCCTTTTCACACTTTTGATATATTTATTTTGGTCATTATAATGATCAAATCACATTGTCACCACCAGACAAATAAGTTATATTCATATAATTCCCAACATTCCCTTTAGTGAATGGTCTGTTTGTCTTCCAGAAAGAAATATGAGTATACGATATAGATGGTAAAATAGGGACTGGAATCGACCGTCTGGCACCTCGGCTATTTCCGGTATAACTTTAATTTTAATCCATACGCAGTGCTTAAAGTGTAAAAAAGTTCCTGGACGCCCCTTACTTTTCCAATATAAGTGCGTGGACGCCCCTTGCTTTCCAGGCTGAGCTGGACAAAATATATGGCAGGACGGCAAAGAGTTTTGAAAATGAATGCCTGGACGCCGTCCATGACCGTCCTGCCACACTTTAAGCCCTGCATACGAAACACATTATTTTCTATTCAGAAAACCTAAACACAATATCAGCGAGGGTTACAAATAATGGATGCTAAGCAGTGGTATATATGTAGCCTATGCTTTGAGATGTTCCCATACTTCTGGAAGATAGTACTGTTGACAAACAAAAGTTCCTCCTTTGTCATTCAACTAACCAGGCTGAACTTACTTGTTCAACCATGAACAGCTTAAAGCAAAATTAAGAAACACATTATAATAACAGAGCTTCTACAGGCCTGCTAATGAGCAGCCGATTGACAGATTTATCACAAGTACTAATAAAATTTTAATTATATTTTATTTAATTTATGAGAACGATTGAAGTCTTTATTTCGAGTTTACTGTGAGATGGGGTAAGTATTTATTATATCGTCACTGCAGTTATCTATTGTTCTGAAAACACAATGATTTTTTTTCCAATTTGAAGATCTGCTAGTCGCGACTTTTTTGGAGTTTTGAATTTCTGTCTCTGACTTTGTTGGTGATGTGATCCTGTGTAGCAATTGTATAAAGCAAAACATGTTTCGAATTGAATTTCAGACCCGATTATTGTGGTATTAAATGGACGTAACCATTATATGACTTTCTCGACATCAGCTTTTCTCTGCAACAGAAAAACTCTCTAAATTCACTCTATATTCAAATGCGACGAACAACTCAAATAGGCAGTTTATTCATTATAGGCCTATAAATCAAAATTAATACAATATTATCGCTCTGACATGTAACCTAATCTTGTCAGATTAAAATTATTTAAATGCAACGAAGCATTCCATTGTATTTGTAGCCTAGGTACTATTAATATATAAAAAATATCCTCCATCGTTTTATTACTTACCCATAATATCTCTGGAGACCATTCGAGCACGCCTGAGACATGAAGACCTCAGTCATGGTGAAATTCATCGAAGGAAACCTGTCCATCATTATTCCGATCAAGGCCGTACAGGGTTGTCTGTTGACAGAAAGCAAACATAATTCGCATAACTGATTAATCTATTAAGAGCAGCTCAAAAGCTTATTTTACAAGTGGTCATTCTGCAAGTTGCTGTGGTTTCGTTTAAGCGAAAACTGCTTCGGTCCCACTCCTGTGGGCCCTTGATTTGTATAAGTTTGTTAATATAGATAAAAAATTAAATTAAATTAATTATTAATTAATTAATTAATTAATTAATTTAAAAAAATTATTAATATTATATTTTTGATATTAAATAAAATAAAATATTTATATTATATTATTTATAGTATATTACTTTTTATATATTATTTATATTATATTATTTTTCTATAATTTTATAATGTTTTTTTATAAATTACATATGCATATTATTCAAATCAAGGGCCCACAGGGTTGTCTGTTGACAGAGAGCAAATATGATTTGCATAACTGGAAAATTTATTAAGAGCAGCTGAAAAAGTTATTCCTACAAGTGGTTATTCAGTAAGTTGCTGTGATTTAGTTTATGCCGAAACTACTCCGGTCCAACTGTCATCCAAAGGCTTCAAACATCAACAATTCTTCCCTCATTATACCTCTTCTGAACTAAATTTTTGGATGCGGTTTAAAATGCGTCGTTTTCCATTTAATGAGTTGAGTTGAACCCAGGGCCAAAAGTGAGTCGGGTTGGTCCGGGTCTGGGGACCCGGTGTCACGAAATAGAGTATCCCCGTATTAATTGTATCCCCCAAATTAAAAAAAGTCGAAAAAACCCGCCTCCACGTGTATTTTCCTTTGCAAATTAATTTTCATCTGCTTTGTTTTGAACAATGACACTAATAGGTATGTTTATTCCTACTAGATAATTTGTTTTGCCCTGTTTTTAGAGCACTTAAAACATTCAAAACACTTTAAAACACTCAGAGTCACTAGCCTAAATAAATTCGAGTTGCCTTTTTCTGAGCATTGCTTAGGACACTTAAAACAATTGGAATCACTTTAAATTTTGATTAGAGCATAATTTTTTTTATTATGCGCACTTTTCAAAAAAGGGGATAGAATAGTTTATCCCCCGGATAGTATAGACCGGTTAATTCCATCCGGGGGATAGACTAATTCATCCCCCCAGATAGCTTTCAGGGGGGATACTCCGTTTCGTGTCACCGGCATCGATTTTCCTGACCCGCTGTTGCCGGGTCTCATCGGTGTCGCTTCAGTTCCGAATCTTCTTTAGGTCTGCTGCCTCTCGGCAGGTCCAGATGCCAAACGACGCCACTCTTCTCGGTGTTGTGCCTTTTCTTTAAGTTTCCCATATCTATCCCTCATCATCCAGTCCAAGAACTTTTCCCTCGGTCTTCCTCTTCCCCTCTTCCCTTCCATTTTGCCCTCCACTATGTCTCTTTGCAAGGAGTTGCCTCTCAGTATATGTCCCATCCAGTTCTTCTGCCTTGTTCTAATTGTATTCATCAAGGATCTTTCCTCTTCCACCTTTTTCAATACTTCTTCGTTTGATTTATGCTCTGTCCAGCTGACCCTTTCCATCCTTCTCCATATCCACATCTCGAACGCTTCTATTCGTTTGACATCCTCCTTTCTCATCGTCCAGGTCTCTGCTCCGTACAGTGTGACGCTCCAGATCAGTGCCTTGACCATTCTTTTCTTGATGTCTCGATTCAATCCTCCTTTCAATAGCTCCTTCCTTTTCGTGAACGCTTCTTTCCCCATCGCTATCCTCTTCTTGATTTCTTTGTGGCACTTCGCATCCTCCGATATTAGGCTTCCGAGATAGCAAAATTCAGTGACTTGCTCCACTTCTTCTCCATTGATTGTTATTTTCAGTTCCGAATGACTAACCGTATTCCGCTCTTTTGCGTGATTATATGACTTGTGACGATGATGATGATGATGATTATAACGACTATGATAATGGCGAGGTAAAAAAGATATAAATTTTTTACATTAATCTCTACAATTAACTGCTTTCTTGAATTTGCAACGTGACAAGCGCAATTGAATATAATCTGTCATGATTAGGTGTTTGTGCGATTACCTAGTTCTAGTAGCAACGATGATGACGGTAATGATGACGATGATTATGACGACGACGATGATTATGACGACGACGATGACGACGACGGCGACGACGATGACGATGGCGATTATGATGATGATGATGATGATGATGACGACGACGACGATGATGATGATGATGATGACGACGACGACGACGACGACGATGACGATGATGATGACGATGATGACGATGATGATGACGATGTCGCTGTCGATGACAATTACGATGACGACGATTACGACGACGACGACGACGACAATGATGATGATGATGACGATGATGAGGAGGAGGATGTGTATTTCTTACCCTGGACTGTAGATTGTTCAGAGCGTCTCCAATGTTCCCTTGATACCTTCTGGTTTCCGCCATGAACTCCGCTAAATCAAGGTAACCGTTCTTGTCCAGATCAATTGTGTAAAACGGATCTTGCCATCTCTTGCGCAAATCAGCCGAAAAACCTGCATGATCGGGAACGATTCAAAAACAGAAAATTGAGCAATTACTGAGAAGCAGAGGAAAAGTTGACGACATCTACCTGTGCTCACCAGTCACAAACATCAAACAGTGGTGACACGACCAGAAAACGTGTCTTAGGTTAATCATCTATGATGGTGAGCCATTAAGAACGAGTGCGAAACGTTAAACTCAAATAATACAGGGTGGGCCAGCAGGAACGCAGCAACTTTGACGCCTTATAACTTGAATTTTTTTTATCTGAGCGTCTTGTCCAATATATCAGATTGAACTAAATTATCCATTTTATCATTCTGCAAAATATCTAAGAGGTACTATTTCGACGTTTTGAGGTAATGGTATTAATAGTCGAAGTCACGCTTTCTTGTCATAAAACTGCAAGACAAAAAGTCTGAAACTGAATAATATGTCAAAAAACTAATTTTGCATACACACGGTCGTTCTAAGTGTTTGTTGGCGTCTGAACCGTGAAGATCCTCTTGTCTGTGAACCATGTTCTGTCGATCTTTTCATCTGTCATTGCTTCTTGAGTCATTTGTTAGCTTTAAGCGTGTGGTTGCGTCTGCTCGGCTTCTGAAGGACAGGAAGCACTTCTCGCAGAGTGTGATGGTGCGTTGGCTATTTCAAAGATTGGAAAGACGACTCAATAATACTTTGTTACTCCAAGGCTAAGGTGAGCAGTGTTTAGGCCTATTACTGCGATGAAGTACTCGCAAGAGGACTTCTTACGTTGACGTCATACGGTTGACTATTTGCACGCTAACTTGCCAGAGTTTATTGAACCGGAGAACTGGCCACCGAACAGTCCGGATTTAAACTCGGTTGGCTATTCGATCTGAGGTTGTCTTCAGCAATTGGTCTACCGTTAACCGGTGTAAAGGTTTCAAATTACCCCCTCCTGAACATTACCCCCCGGTAACTTGAAGCCGGTTTCAAATTACCCCCCCCCCCGGAAACTAGATTTGCATCAATCATAGCATTTATTGCACTAAAAAAATCAGAAAAATCATCCCGCTTCTTGTTTTGGTCTGAAGATTTTCATCCCTCATCCCACTTTGTCGTATGTTATCATTATTTTTGATCGAAAAAAATAATAGCCTCGAAGCCATTTCTCCATTGTAACTTCAGCGGCGATTAGTATTTTAGTTACATATGAAAATATTGATAACAAACCACGAAGTGGGATGACGGATGAAATTTTTTTTTAAACAAGAAGCGGGATGATTTTTCTCATATTTTTAGTACAATAAATGCGATGATTGATGTAATTTACAGTTTGCAGGGGGTAATGTTTAGGAGGGGGTTATCTGAAACCTTTACACCGGTACGTGACGATGCGCGTTTTAAAGAAGTGATTCTTTGCTGCTGGGCTGAAATAACCCATTGCATGCACTGGCGGACTCAGCCATCGATCAGTGGTCGTCTCGTGTTGATGCAGTCATTAAAGCACGTGGTGGACATATTGAGAATTTTGTTAGACTAATGGTAAATCAACTCAAAATATGAATTGCTACTAGGCCCTAATTGTTATTAATTGTTAGTACTAAGTGTTTGTTTAAAATTGACATATTCAGTTTTAGACTTATCATTGCAGTTTTATGGCAAAAATGGCACATCAAATATTAATAGCATTATCTCAAAACATCGTAGCAGTATCTCTTAGATATTTTGCAGATTGATAAAGTGGATAACTATGTTCAATCTGATATATTGTGCAAGACGCCCAGATAAAAAATTATTCAAGTTATAAGGCGTCAAAGTTGCTGCATTCCTGCTGGCCCACCAATATAAGAGATCTAATTGATTCTGCAATTGGCAAAATACAAAATAATTATTTATTGACAAATTTTTTATTCAATATTTCCTCCTCGGTTCTCAACAACTTCTACTAAAAGTGCGCGCCTCCTGTTACAATAATGTTCTTGTTACAAAATCGCTCACCACTCCAAACCATTGATCAACTTGAGTTATTTAATTTCTGTGAAGTAGCAATGAGGGTATACATTGCTTCAGCGCACCTGTAATGAATTGCCGAATAGCATACTACATCGGGTTTAGGTATGGGCTAATACTGTAGGCAACGTATCAGGTTCGGTGACTTTCTCCTCATGAAATAACTTGATGAAGTTTGCTGTTTAAGCAGACTTCATATGGCGACCATTTACTGGTTTACGTCCAGTAATTTTGCCATCTGCATTAATTTGTAAAAAATTACTAAGTCATATGATGACAGCAGGACTCTAGGCTTCACTCAGAAATTCCACTTTTATTCGCAGTGCACCATTAAAGTGCTGTTCAATTCTCTAAACTGTAATCAGAATATGGCCATAGGCCTATCCTAAATTTTGTCGTTTTAAAATACCGTTGCTCTAACTGGAATGTCAAAATTAAGCAACCCAAGTTTGAAGAAATAGGCCTATGTTATTTTTGATTTTACATTGAAATTTAGTACTTCGTAGAATAGTTTAGGTCCTTACGATTTTCTCACTGTGCACTTTGATATTGCAATAAACAGACTTCATAGCGATGATTTAATATTAAATGGCAATTATGAATATAATAATATTCGCCCTTATCATATGTAGGCTATGGGTCATTGAAAGAAAGTACATCTTACCATAGGCAATAGGTAGAAGGCAAAACACGAGCACCAGAGATGTCTTCATCTGTAATATTAAGTTATCGCAATATCAAGAGATATCATTATTATCTTAATTATGTGCCATGTCTTATAGAAAGCACATCTAAAGAGGTTGAAAAGCAATTAAAAGTCATTCACACCAGATAATTTTCCAATATACAGGGTGGGCCAAAAAAGACCCACCCTTACGGTTTTTTTGCCAATATCTTGATCGAATTATATCTTAGAATTATCACACTATGTAAGAAAAATTCTTTACTCTTCAGATTATCTGCTTCTCTGTGAAGATTTGTCAAATGGCTTCAGATAGTTTTCACCAAACGTTCCGCAATATATGTCAAGCAACTCACGAATTGCCTGCTTCAGGGTTGGGCCTTTTATTCAACAAAACGACATACATTATGCTTATACTTCCTATAGGAAAATTCATTTCCTTTGAAATCGGGCAATATATCTGTCGTGAAAATTAATAGTGATTATTTATAATTGGCATTAAGCTGACGTCTCACGAAACTTGATTCATAGGCTCGATCAAATAATAAATCAAATCAAACACGTGTTCTTTAGACATAGTCATTTCGATTAATTCCCAGTAACAAAGAGCAGGATTTCGTGCATCAAACACAAATTTAATATAAAGCTTAACGAAAGATTTACAATATTATTAGTTTCGAATACGATGAATAAATTTCGACTGAAATCCGACAATGCTTCTGACTCTGAAACTTATATCAAAAGAAATAATACTTTGTATAGTAGGCTATACTGGCCTAGTTAGCTAACTGGCCTAGTTAGCTACACCGGTAAGCGAGATTGGCAACGTCTGTTGGTTACAACGGACTGCGGTTCAAGCCCCGGGCTGGGAGTTGACGTTCAGAGATTTATAATTATATCTCTGGCTAGCACGTGTGGGACGCAGGGGTGCAAGCTCCTGCGGAGCGACCATGGGCAAGTTCTTTACCCATCATTGTCTGTGAGGAAGGCAACGGGAAACCACCTCACGCATCTCATCACCAGGTGGCGCAAGCCATAAGACCTGCATGCCTTCTGGCAGAGAACCATCGTCATCAGTAGACTATGAATTGTATCGCCCCGCCCTTCTTTTGTGTTCATTTCTTGATAACATTTGGCGACGCTGAGGCTACTGTGAGGCGCGGTGGTGTGGTGGTGGCGTCGTTGCCTTGAAGCCGGACGGTTTGAGGTTCGAATCCACCTCAAGTCGCCGCGTAGGGACATTGAGCAAGTCCTTCTTCACTCGCAATTGCTCAGCGCTTCAGCGTGAAACTCCGATGCAGTGTCCGCTCTGTAGTCGGGAGCGCCTCTGAGTAGTGAGCTTGAAGGGCGCTATAACAAGTGCACATACAAACAAATACTGTGGGTGGCTCATCCAACTAATAAACATTCCTGGTCATTGTGTTTTGCAAATCGTTAGAATAGATGAGGAAATAAAGGTGTTGCTGGATATAATTTTATGGGCCGAAGCATGCACAAACCAACACCTTGAGCCGTCCGTCCGTCCGTCCGTCCGTCTGTCCGTCCGTCCGTCCGTCCGTCTTCTTGATTTGCCTGAACTGTGAACCACACTGTAGTGAAACGTTATGTAGAAGTTTGTTGAACTACAAGGGCTTCTTCAACTGTTCAGAAAGAAGAGTTACGTAAGGGGCCGTCCATAAAGTACGTCACGCTCCAAGGGGGGAGGGGGTGTAAGAAAGTGTGACAGTTTGTGACAGGGGGAAGGGGGGTCAGGCCATGTGTGACGTCACACATTTATTTTTTAAATTCTTTTTTATTTTTATTTTTCTTAGTATCTAAAATTCGACCAGGCCCAGCCAGGCGTGTCTAAAACCCGGTCTGGCGGGATAAAAGTTGATTTCCCATCACTATCAAAGCGTTTAGGGACACACGTCACTATCAGAGGAATTTGGGATAGTATCCTAGGGTTTAGAGGGTTAGGTAAATGGTTATGTTTTTTAATTTTTTGTTCGAAAGTGTGACGTACTTTAGGGGGGGTCCGAGATTTGTGACAGTTTGTGACAGGGGGGAGGGGGAGGGTCAAAAATGGTCAAAAATAGCGTGACGTACTTTATGGACGGCCCCTAACGTCTGAACATCTGCTTTTAACCGATCTAGAAAAAATATGGGGTCACTTGGAATTCATTCATTCATTCGGAAATGTAGGCCTATATCTGTTTTTAAAATCTTTTTCGGGCTTAGCCTCCCCTCCCAAAAAGGTCATCAACTTTTCGGCGGGAAAATATTATAGTAGTGACGGGCGGGGGGTCAACGGCCAAGTAAGGGAGTGCCTGGTATCAGTGGTGAAAGAGGATATGCCAGGAGAGGAAGGGTCACCACCTGGCAAAGGACCAAGAAACCTCAATATGATATAGACATCGAGGGACAATTTAAGCGGTGTTCTGATGGCGTAGAGCGCGGATATGAGCGATGCTGCGGACAAAACCAGGGAAGAACAAGTTGGAGACGTCATGTTGAGACCTCATCGTTGGCTCAACCTGAAGCAGTTGAGACCAAGAAATAAACACAGGTGCAGCATGATTGACTGTGTCGAAGGCAGTCAGTTTGTAGTCATCTGCTTGGCAGTGCCGACATAAAAGAAGACTGATGTTCGGGCGACACCAAGTGTTCGATAATGATTCGATAAAAATTAATGCAACTTTATCATGATCTGCTAAGTTTTCAGCAGGTTCTTCTTTTGAGGTAATAATAATATTCTCTTTATTAACAATCCGGTTGACACACCGCAACCGGTTACAATGTACACTTATGCAATTTAAACAATTCACAAGAACGAAGATCACAGAATACACAAATCTTAACTATACCAACTGAACAGACAGCTTTGTAATTACACGGCGCTAATAGCAGCCTACAAAGCAAATCCGCCCAACAGGGGCTCGAACTCACTACCTCTCGCTCTCTTGGCCAGCGTGTTAACCACTACTCTGTCTGGTTACGGTTAACTTCGCTGTTGCGCGAATTGTACGATAACTTCGCTTCTTAGCGAATTACGGGTGGTCTCCCTAAAGGCCTGGTACCAGAAAAACATATACAGAGAATCTTGACGGTCTTGTAGCGGACGCAAGACGATGGTTGTAGCACAATATCGTGTAGGGTTGAATCCCCTGGAGTGGAGTTGGTTTCGCCTCCTATGGCCGGCCTCATGGCAGCGCCAGGTATTACCTGTTAGAAGTGACGGCGCGTCGGGGGTTCGATGTAACATGGTGCGGAAGCGGCCCGATCATGCAGAGATGAAGGCGAAGGTGGCGGCCGCGAAAGGGAACTCCAAGCGAGGGTCCTCTGCCCGAAGAGTGAACCCTGTTTCGAGGATTGGCCATCCTGGAGCTCGGGAGACGTTACCCCCAAGGTGACCGCGGGCGGGGTAGTGTCAGGATCCGACGCTTCGGAGTTGTATTCCCAGTTCCGGACCTCTTTGCTGAGACATTCTTCTCCGATGGCACAGATACGAGTGGAGGATATGATCGATGGGTCTGGTTACGAGGCAAGGCACCGTGTTGCCAGCGAACGGACCGATGAGCGTTTCAATGGTTTGCACCGGGTCTGCCTTCGTGTACCAAAAAATACCTTGGGCACTCGAGTGTTAAGGACATCCTATACATCTTAAACCTTCCCGTGCAGGTGTTAAGATTAGATTTTCTAGCTCGGCCAAATGCTGGCTAAACTTCTTTCTAAGCAGTACAAGTGGCTCACCTAGTTTAACGAAGTTCAACTTTAAATAATATTGTACCTGGGGTAGCCTAAAAAGTTAAGACAAGCAAAGACAGTGTCGGCTCAGAGTTATTATTCGCGTGCTTCGGCCCAAAGCCAATTAGGATAGGCTGGGTATCCTTGTTTCCTCTTGGCCCTCGTTTATTCATAAATTTGGGTAGTGCAAGGACAAAAATTAGTCGGGGTCAGTAGATCTTACGTAGACCAGCCAAAGTGAGACCAAACGTTATTAACCCTCGAGTGCCCAAGGGGGGTCCGACCGGACCCCAGGCCCGTTTTTTCCGGATAACTTTTTAACGGCTATAGATATGCCAAAATGCTTTTAGGTATTCCTAGAGCAACCATTTGGGCATCGAATGGTATATTTTGCGTGAGTATTGTCCAACCCTGTACCCCACAACCACATCGTATACTAAGGGTACCGCAAGATTTGCTGCTATTCCTTTGGTAAATGACGCAAGCAAGCATTATACTGTGTATCATGAGATTTTTACACTATTATTTTGCAGCAGGTGGTGCTATTGTGATATAAGATACATCAGTCGACTGAAAATTCATTTTGGATTACATAGAACTAAATTCTGTTATGATATTCCAATCCCTTCTCAAGATTTTAGCATGAAAACGACAGACTTCCTTCGGTAAATGACGCAAGCAAGCATAAAATGTGTATCAAGAGATTTTACACTATTATTTTACACCAGGTGGTGTTATTGTGGTATAAGATACATCAATCGATTGTAAATTCATCTGGGAATACATAGAACTTAATTCTGTAACGATATTCCAATCCCTTCCCAAGATATTACCATAAAAACGCTGGGGTCCGCGCGGACCCCCCCTGGGCCTTCGTGTACCAAAAAATACCTTGGGCACTCGAGTGTTAAGGACATCCTATACATCTTAAACCTTCCCGTGCAGGACTGCACATCGAGCAACGCAGCTTCTCTATTCTTCTATGTCCATCGCAACATCGACAACGTCCTCCCACGTCATCTCCAGACACGCTGTGGAGTGAAGATTCTCTCGTACGGTATTAAGAACTTAGCTCACAAGATTGGGATGCAGGAAAACATTGTTGGCGACGTTTTGATTAATACCATAGCGAATCATTTCTGTTGGTATTAGATTTTGAACACAGAAATCTCGTCAAATTTCAGTCGAAATTAATACGTCGTATTTATCATAAGCCTGTCGTTAATATCTATATATTAAATCTTTGTTTGTCATTCGGAATCCTGGTCATTGTTGCGAAGAATAATATTCATAGTAATACGTTGGTCCAAAGAACAACGTGTTTCGATATGAATAATTATTCGTTACTCTGAAGCAGGTTTCGTATATTGACATGTTCGATTATTCCCAATAAATAATTATTTCTACTATTAGTTTTCATGAAAGAAATATTGTCAAGTTTCTGGCGAAATTAACATTTCCTGTAGGAAGTAAAGGCATATAGGCTTTCATTCATTTCGTTGAGTTGAATAAAAGGCTTCTTCAGCAGCAGGTGGTCTTGTGTCGCTTTGCCATTTTGGTGAAAGTTTGGTGAAAGCTTCCTAGAGCGTTTGCTACAATTCTTCTTAGACAAGTTGAGAACCTGCAAGGTATATGCTTACTCATTCTTACTTAATTTTTACATTAGAATGCTAATGAGCTAAAATTCATTTAATTCATTTAACTGATTTCTTGCAATGGGTAGATTTTGGGGGTTTCGGTTTTGAAATTGGATTCACTTTGTATTGCTTGTCATCTACTTTAAAAATGCTTTCATGTAAAGCAAGTATTCCATAATGTTATTGCAATTTCATAATTGCGCAATATCTAAATATTTCAGATGAATTCGTCCTTAGTTCTCGTGTTCTGTCTTCTTGCGGTTGTCCATGGTGAGAAAATAAACAATGCATTATATTATATTATATTATATTATATTATATTTTATTTTATTTTATTTTATTACACTGCATTACATTACATTACATTATATTATATTATATTATATTATATTATATTATATTATATTATATTATATTATATTGTACTGTATTGTATTGTATTATATTATATTATATAATATTATTTTATATTGTGTAATATTATGTACCGTAATATTATATTATATTATATTATATTATATTATATTATATTATATTATATTATATTATATTACATTGCATTACATTACACTACACTACATTACACTACATTACATTACATTACATCATATTATATTATAATTATTGTAATAAGTCACATTAGTTATATTATAACTTATCATTAAATGCATGTAAGTACATGTCGGTGACTCCGTTTGAAAAAGTTTCCGTTCTTAGTTGTGCTTTTGTCAAGATAAATTTTTTGGCAAAAAGTAATTTAGAAGCAAAGATGGTCAAGCACTTTGTCTGTGTGTTTGTCTAGGTCACACCCATAGAGTCAGATGACTGACGATGACGACATAATTACGATCAGCGTCAATTGTTGCAGCAATGAGATTGTTAATTTTGCATTAATTACCACAGTTATTTCGAATAATGACGAACAAATAATCATGGATTAGGGCAATAATCATATGGATTAGGGCAATAATCATATGGATTAGGGCGACCATTCTGCGGACGGTTTACCAGATGCTTGAATGAACCAATGTCACATTCTAAACAAGCTGGCGGCCGAGCACTGCTTAATCTAGTACCCCTCTTCAGGAAGGGAATCAGACAATCGAGCGTCCGGAGATCGATCGGCGAGACGCGTGGTGCCGAGAGGGTGGGGGAGGTTATGGGGAGGGGTGTGCCCTCCCAATATACCCCTAAACACTGCTGGCGGTGTCTTCTTGACGATCAGAAAGAGTGGGTTCAATTCTTTAACTACATGTATTGCTGCAGACTTTTCTGATTCTTATTTTCTGCATTGTTTGTCGATGAATCACTCTGCTCCAAGGATTGACTCACGAAGAACAGGAAGCGGACCACAGGCAGATGGAGGAAATCTTTGACAAATACGACACGGACAAGAGCGGTAGTTTTGATGCAACGGAGCTCGCCGCGATTTTCGCAGATTACAACACGAACACTGAAGAGGTCAACAAGAGAGACGTCGAGGTCAGTATCAAATTAAACTCATCGTCGTCGTAGTCATCATCATCATCATCATCATCATCATCATCATCATCATCATCATCATCATCATCATCATAGTCACAATCATCATCCAAGGCCATAATAATGTGAAGTTGTTGCATGGAGATGGTTGAATGTAACTGGTGGCACTCTGGCATGAAGATAAGGAGGTCGGGGGATCGAAGCTAACCTCGTGTGTTTGACTCCTGAGTTGTGACTGTGTAAAGAACAATTGGGAAGATATTGCAGAGTGACATAGCATTTTCTACATGGTTTGGATGAGCGTTTATTTATTTATTTATTTATTTATTTATTAACAATTTGAAATAGCGCCCATTCCATTTCTACTCAGGAGTGCTCCAGATTCAACCCCGGTCGAATAGGAAGACCTTAAGAATAGTGAGAAATGAGACAGACAGACCAATACATTGTAGATATATTTAACGAATAGTATTCGGGAGCCCATTCCGGTCGTAGAACCAGCCACGGAGAAAGTGTGACGCTGCTTAATTGCGGTCCGTGAGCGAGGAACAATAAGTTCAGCTGTGCAGCTGAGCGGCGAGAGCATTGGCACTGAACGTGCGTGGTGGAGCAGCAGAGCTACGGCAAGTAGGCCTATAGATAGGCTAAACCCTCAAAACAACCGGGCCAAGACAGAAATCCGGTATCAGTGCGCTGTGGGTATTGGGTAAGGGAGCCAGTAGAGCGCATCCAGCATGTTCTCAGAGACTCGGTGCGTATGATCCTATTTAGGGACTCTACCAGACAAGCCGGAAGTCCATAATATATGGCGCTGCAGTAGTTCAAACGTGAAACTACAAGCGCATGAACAAGACTGATGAGGTCACACTAGGGGTCAAAAAGCGGGAAATCACCTTGAGCTGCCGAAGCTGTTTAGTAACATCTGCGGGAAACTGACTGGCAACTTTGGAGAGTGTTTTATCAATATATAGTGCATAAGCTGCGGAGCAAATATCTTCCAAATTTGTTTACACAGAAATGTAACATTTGCTATTGGCCCAAAATTGCTAGGCCCAGCGTTATCAAGACAATTAACCTTGAGTAATGAGTATTAGAACAAGGACGCTCCCATAGGCGGAGACCTGGGCGGAGATTTTTGGGGGGACAAATGCATGGGCCGTCCCCCCAACACCTCCATTGGGGGAGACCGTCCCCTCTGTCCCCCTAGGTCTCCGCCCATGGATGCTCCTCGTCCTGGTCACATGGAGAACTTGAAGAGAACGATTGCACAAAACTGTGAGGAGTGGCAAAAGCGTGCCGACGCTCTCTTGAAGCAGAAGCGACGGAGCAGATCAGGTTACAAGTCTTCGGCGCTGACGTTAGCAGGTCTTTCAGCCGACGTAACTCCACACCGATGATCGTAGTTAAGAAAAATAGAACACAATTCGTGGGTGGAAAGGTCGGTGGTGAACTACAATCCGTGGCCTCACAGACTGAGCGCACCAGAGCCGTGTAGACCTCCAGATATGCGTCGGCCGACAAAAGCGATGTTGTCAGTCGGCGCTGGGATCTGAGTGTGAACGACCCAGGACATCGTTAGAAGCGGACCAGAGCTTCCTGCAGGACTCCCCGGAGTGCTGCATAAACAGTGCATAATCCTGGACTCCAAGTAGCTTCGCACATTGAATTGACTGCATTTCTCGGACGATCTTATCCTGCTATGATAGCATAGGCGCAGACCTGGGCCGAGAATTGGGGGGGGGCGGGGGGCGGGGGGCGGAAAGACGCGAGATTTTCCGAAAAATGTATGACGACCGGCGAAATCTCTGAAAAAATGTACGAAATCCTTTTTTTTAGTCATCCGGCCAAATCTCGACGAAATTTTTTTTTTCGTCGCCCAAAAAGTTCATGACCTTTTTAGTCTTGACAATCAACGATTAGGGGGGGGACAAATGCATGGGCCGTCCCCCCAAGACTTTCATTGGGGGGACCGTCCCCCCTGTCCCCCTCCTAGGTCTCCGCCCATGTATAATGATAGAACGAGTGTTAGACCTTAGCAGTAACTCCGTGAATAATCACGTGCATAATTTTATAGCCTCGATAAGTGGTGTAGAAATTATATGAGCAATGGATATAATGTATTTTTTTTTATCTGATCAATGGATAATTAATTGGATATGTTTTTATCTTCTGTAAACAGATAAACGTGAATGAGTTTGATGTGAATGATGACGGAAATGTCACCTACGAAGAGTTCGTAAATGGAGTGCTATCACTTAATATGTAGAATACTAAATGCGACAACCTGGAGTTCAACCATTTTGAATGCTGATCTTTAACGCAAGACACGTCTTACTTTATGTTAGGCTAATAATAATTATACCGAATCACATAATCCTGCAAAGTCAAGGTCAGACATTTAAAATTACAAGAAAGACGCGACCATCTTTGTTTTGAATAGAAAATTATAACTATATGTTTTTAAACAGTAGGCCCATGCAGATACGGCGACTGTGTTATAAATAATCAATCAATCGTGCAGTGAGAAGTTATCACTCTTTCTTTATCTTGCTATCCAACTAGTGAGATATCGGACACTCAATGAAACTCGTTAACATTCCTTCCCGAGGTTCATAACTAATTTCACAAACCCTTTAGCTGACTTGCAGCGCTGGACCCTATGACTATACTGCGAGGCAAGTCACCTCGATGGCGGAAGTACAATGTTACTTCTGATCCGAAAATGGGTTCGCGACAATACAATTTGCTTATACATGTACCTCCGTTAGGAAATTAAATTTCGTTTTCAATCGGGCAATAATTATTATATCTCTCATCATAGTCTCGTGAAATTTATAGTGATATTAATTATTGGCATAAAGCTCAGTTCTCACGAGACTTGATTAAGGAACTGGAATAAATCAAATCAAAACACATGTTCTTACAATCGGCCATTCCTATTAATTTCCGATAACAAGGAACAGGATTTCGAATGTCAAACCCATATTTAATATCAATGGGCGGAGACCTGGGCGGAGACTTGGGGGGGGACGGAAAGACGCGAGATATTTTTTGACGGACGAATGGCTGAGTGTCACCGAAAAATTTCCATCTTTTGCCGGTGACACGAAACGGAGTATACTTCCTGAAAGCTATCCGGGGGGATGAATTAATCTATCCCCTCGGATGGAATTAACCGGTCTGTGCTATCCGGGGGGATAAACCATTCTGTCCCCTTTTTTGAAAAATGCGCATAATAAAAAATGTATGCTGTAATCAAAATTTTAAGTGACTCTAATTGTTTTAAGTGTCCTAAGCAATGCTAAGATAAAGGCAACTCGAATTTATTCAGTGTGTCTGCGTATTTTTCAATGTTTTCAATGTTTTAAGTGGTCCAAAAACAGGGCAAAACAAATTATCTAGTAGAAATAAGCATAGGGCTACCTGTTAGTGTCATTGTTCAAAACAAAGCAGATGAAAATCAATTTGACAACAAAATTCCAAGCGGAAGTGGGTTTTTCGACATCTTTAATTTGAGGGGATACAATTAATACGGGGGATACTCGATTTCGTGACACCGGCCAAAATTTCTGACGACCTTTTTTTAGTCATCCGGCGAAATGTCGACGAAATTTTCTATATTCGCCGCCCAAAAACCTTTTTTAGTCTTGACGCTCAACGATTAGGGGAGGACAAATGCATGGGCCGTTCCTCAGCACCTCCATTGGGGGGGGCAACCGTCCCCCTGTCTCCCTCCCCTAGGTCTCCGCCCATGTTAATATCAAGATTTACGACGACGTTTATTCAAATACGATGAATCAATACGACAATATTTCTGACATTAAAAACCAATGCCAAAAGAAATAAAACTTTATTGTAAGCTATTTATCGCGCCTGCCAATCTTGTGTGGGTCTCCTCTTCCTGGTAACATTTGGCGACACTGAGGCTAATTGCGGGGTGGATCCTACGGCTAATAAAATATTCCTGTCATTGTGCTTTGCAATCAAGCAGATATCTACACTTTGAGCCGACCGTCCGCATTGTCGATTTGTATGAACTGTGAACTACGCTGTTGCGAAACTTGATGTTGAACCTTGTTGAACGACGTTGGCTACTTCTACTGTTCAGGAAGAAAAGATACGTGCTGTCTAAACAGCTGCATTTAACCGCCCATTTAAAACAATGCAGTAACCTGGGGTTACATGGACCCTGGCGTCATAAGGACCATCATGAGGAGCAGGTTACGATATGCAATTACTTAAGTCGGTTCGTGTGGATGCTCTATTTTTTCTAGTTATTGTATGGGTCAACCACGCGTTATTTGACCGAATCACGATGAAAATATCATATCAAAATTAATAGACTATAAAGTTCGTCAATTATCATTTCAATCAATGAATCAATCAGATTTCATACAGCGCCCCTTTAATGTATTTACTCAGAGGCGCTCCTAACCGAGATCAAGCGGGAAAACAGTCTTCTAAAGTTTGTGAAATTGGCAACAGTTCGGGTGGTGTCGCACAGTCAAGGGAAGCCAATTCCAGGTTATTGGACTAACGACAGAGAACGAACGGCTCTGCATCGTCGCAGAGCGGGCGAAAAGAACCCATAAGTCGCCATGGACAGCAGAGCGCAGTGCACGGTGGTCTATGCAAGTGGAAAAATGTAGGCAAAGCTCACACATAAGAGGGTGCCCAGCCTGAAGAGCATCACCGCACCAAAGATGCAATCCTGAATGAGATGCGCCTCGGGAAAAGAAGCCAGTACAAGGCCTCATGTATTATACAAATTGCAAGCGGTGGGTAGGCTATATAGCCAATATATAATTCTGAATTAAATGTTGTGCTTTGAAGGCTATTGCTGCAATTATTGACTGAATCGACATGTGACGAGTTTTGAGCCCTGTGTCACATCACATGGTATTTCGTGCAAGATCAGCGATATATCCTGTTGCTTTTCTGTGGCTGCAATAGGCCCTATTGATCTCTGTTGGGTCTATGACTTCGCGATGTTCTACACTGGCTGCCTTTACCCCCAGAGGAATGAATTTAAGACCGGTCTACCTATTTACAAGTCTCTCCATGGAGCCACGCCTGAGTAGGCATATCTGCGTGATTGCTGCATCGGGACGCACTCCTCCGCTTCTGGGTTGCGACTTAGATCGCTCAACAAAAGCGATCTTCGCGTTCAACGGATGAAAACCCGATTCGTTGATCCCGCTTTCTCAGTGGTCGGCCCTAGATGCTGTAACACCCTTCGAGCGGCTGACTCAGTTGACACGTTCAAATCTGAACTCAAGACTCATTTATTCCTCAAGGCCTATACTGCTGTTAGTTTAGCACGTGAGGCGCCCTTGTAACGGCATGGCTGTGTTGCGGCGCCATAGAAATCGTCATTGAATCTATAACGTCAGCTGCAGACTTTGTTTAGTTAGTTGGGCACATAGAGATTGAACGCCATTGACGAGCGGATTGCCAGACATATCACCAGTAATAATAAAATACTAATTACTTAATTTGGACCCTCTAGTTCTAAAGCGGTTCAAGTCCATTTTTTGCGATTTTCACTTTAAGCCACTTTTCCACTAAATCGAGTGCGCTCTTTCCGATGGTGAATTCAGCTAAGCCTCTAAAGGACTCTATCATGGCGTATTTATGACACATTGGTTATAGAACTGACAATAATCAACGCATACGAAACTTCATTAGCGAATCACGTCTGTTTAATTCATTCTTGATGTTCACCACTTAGATTGCAAGTTGGTGCAATAGTGGTTCAAGTTGGTTTGATTCACTTTTGCGCTTAAATTTATTAACTCAGTGACAATCTATGACAAGGCATAGTGGATCAATCACACTTGATTCACTCTTCCACCAAAGGTTTTGGACGTTTCAGTCACGGTCTTCCTAGTGAATTAGCACTGTACAAAAA
Source organism: Lumbricus terrestris (assembly GCA_949752735.1). Lineage (NCBI taxonomy): Eukaryota > Metazoa > Annelida > Clitellata > Crassiclitellata > Lumbricidae > Lumbricus > Lumbricus terrestris. Next base: position 1,903,349 of record OX457050.1, read on the forward strand.
AACCTTCTTTAGAAAATTTATTTCCAATGGGTTATGATATTCTCTAGTTTTTCGCAAACTTTGATAGGAACCTCGCCAAGTTGCTAATAATTAACAATATGGAGAAAATGGCGACTTGTAAGGCATTAAACGCGTCATTGTAAAGAATTGATACTGTCACCATGTACAAATTTAAAAAAATATTAAAGCTATTCTTAGCCTGTAGCTGCTTTTGGTTGCATTGTCTAAAATGTCCAACATGCAAATATGACTTACACCTTAACAGTTTATTCTTATTATGGCTTAGATGCATAATTTGTATGCATAATATACAAATAGGCCTATATACACCTTTACATATTTTACTTGTTTGGCAGAGTTTTACATGTGGCAGATCTGTTACTGTGTGGTAGAGCTGTGCTTGTGTGACACAGCTGTGTTTGTGTGGCAGAGTTGTACTGTCTGGCAAAACTATTCTTGTGTATCAGAGCTGTACTTATGTGGCAGAGCTGTACTTGTTTGGCCGAGCTGTACTTGTTTGACAGAGCTGTACTTGTGTGACAGATCTGTACTGTGTGGCAAAGCCGTAATTTTGCTGCAGAGCTGTACTTGCGTGGCAAAGGTGTACTGTGTGGCAGAGCTGTACTTGTGTGGCATAGCTGTACTTGTTTGGTAGAGCTGTACTTGTGTGGCAGAGCTGTACTTGTGTGGCAGAGCTGTACTTGTGTGGCAGAGCTGTACTTGGGTGGCAAAACTGCACTTCTGTGGTAGAGCTGTACTTATGCGACAGAGCTGTACTTATGTGGCAGAGCTGTACTGTCTTTCAGAGCTGTACTTATGTGACGGAGCTGTACTTGTGTTTCAGAGCTGTTCTTGTCTGGCAAAGTTGTACTGTCTGGCAAAACTATTCTTGTGTATCAGAGCTGTACCTATTTGGCAGAGCTGTACTTGTTTGGCAGAGCTGTACTTGTTTGTCAGAGCTGTACTTGTGTGACAGATCTGTACTCTGTGGCAGAGCCGTAATTTTGCTGCAGAGCTGTACTTGCGTGGCAAAGGTGTACTGTGTGGCAGAGCTGTACTTGTGTGGCAGAGCTGTACTTGTTTGGTAGAGCTGTACTTGTGTGGCAGAGCTGTACTTGTGTGGCAGAGCTGTACTTGTGTGGCAGAGCTGTACTTGTGTGGCAGAGCTGTACTTGGGTGGCAAAACTGCACTTCTGTGGTAGAGCTGTACTTATGCGACAGAGCTGTACTTATGTGGCAGAGCTGTACTTGTGTTTCAGAGCTGTTCTTGTCTGGCAGAGTTGTACTGTCTGGCAAAACTATTCTTGTGTATCAGAGTTGTACCTATTTGGCAGAGCTGTACTTGTTTGGCAGAGCTGTACTTGTTTGTCAGAGCTGTACTTGTGTGATAGATCTGTACTGTGTGGCAGTGCCGTAATTTTGCTGCAGAGCTGTACTTGTTTGGCAAAGGTGTACTGTGTGGCAGAGCTGTACTTGTGTGGCAGAGCTGTACTTGTTTGGTAGAGCTGTACTTGTGTGGCAAAACTGCACTTCTGTGGTAGAGCTGTACTTATGCGACAGAGCTGTACTTATGTGGCAGAGCTGTACTGTCTTTCAGAGCTGTACTTATGTGGCGGAGCTGTACTTGTGTTTCAGAGCTGTTCTTGTCTGGCAGAGTTGTACTGTCTGGCAAAACTATTCTTGTGTATCAGAGCTGTACCTATTTGGCAGAGCTGTACTTGTTTGGCAGAGCTGTACTTGTTTGTCAGAGCTGCACTTGTGTGTCAGATCTGTACTGTGTGGTAGAGCTGTACTTGTGTGGCAGATCTGTACTGTGTGGTAGAGATGTACTTATTTGTCAGAACTGTACTTGTGTGGCAGATCTGTACTGTGTGGTAGAGCTGCACTTGTGTGGCAGAGCTGTACTTGTTTGGTGGAGCTGTACTTGTGTGGCAGAGCAGTACTTGTGTGGCAGAGCTGCACAATATAATTTTAGGTTTATGGAATCTAGCAGCAGCGTCGATTACAAACTGTAGAGAAGACAGTCACACCTACGTGTGCATGAAAAATGTTGGTTACATAACTATAATAAGAAGTGTAACGTTAAAAGTTTTGTTCCATAAACCTAGAATAATTTTTGTGCATTTATGCTTTCCAATAGTTGTATTTAAAAGATACAATAATTAAAAACTGATTCAATTTGTATGTGTTTTGCAACATTTATTCAGTGATTAGTCTAATTGAATCATGTCGAGTTGATTCGCATAATGAGTATTGTAAATTGTAAAACATTCAGTTCATAAACGGATCAAGTCAAGTTGATTCACTTTGACGTAAAAATTACGAATATTCTTGTCAACTCATTACTGGCCCACGCTATAAAAATGCTATTTTCTCCAAAGTTCACTAATATTTACTGGCGGCATTATCCATGCCGATTATATGCATCATAACAGTTTATAATATCAATCTTTCATTCCTAAACGTTTTCATTCCGATTTGAACTAGGCCAACTAAAGTAGGCCAAAACTTCAAAGTCGATTATCTCAAAACAGCAAAATTGTCGTTGAACCGCTTTTGAACTAGGGGGCTCATTTCTGAGAACGATTTACGACTTTATTTCGAGTTTACTGTGAGATAGGATAAGTATTTAATAGGCCTATAATTCTCACTGCAGTTATCTATTGTTCTGAAAACACAATGGTATTTTTTTTAAACTGAAGCTTTGCTAGTCGCGACTTCTTTGGAGTTTTGAATTTCTGTCTCTGACTTTGTTGGTGATGTGATCCTGTGTAGCAATTATTGTTTAAAGCAAAACATGTTTCGAGTTGTGTATGAGACCCGATTATGCTATTGTCGTATTAAGCACACGTAACCATTACATGACTTTCACGGCATCAAATTTTGCTCTGCAACAGAAAAACTCTCTTAATTCACTCTATATTCAAATGCGACGAACAACCCAAATAGGCAGTTTACTCATATATAAATCGAAATTAATACAATATTATCGCTCTGACATGTAGCCTAATTTTGTCAGATTATAATTATTTAAATGCGCTTTGTCTAGTAGAAAAGTTAAGAAAGCATTCTATTGTATTTGTAGGTATCAATATAAAAAAATGTCCATCGTTTCACTACTTACCCATAATCGCTGGCGACCATTCGAGCACGCCTGAGACATAAATACCTCAGCCACGGTGAAATTCATCGAAGGAGACCTGTCCATCATTATTCAAATCATAGAACCACACGGTTGACTGTTGACAGAGAGCAAACATAATTCGCAAAACTGGTTAATTTTTTAAGAGAAGCTCAACAGATTATTCTTAAAAGTGATTATTCAGCAATTTGCTGTGATTTAGTTTAGGCCGAAACTACTTTGGTCAAACTCGCATCCAAACGTTTCAATGCATCAACAATTATTCTTTCCTCATTGTATCACTTTTAAACTTAATATTTGGATGCGGTTTAAAATGAGATGAGCTTAGACTCAGGTTCTAAAGTGATTCGTCGTCGATTTTAATGATGATGATGACGACGACGACTATGATGATGATGATGGTGACGACGAAGAAGACGACGACGATGATGATGAGATGATGATGATGATGATGATGACGATGATGATGATTACGATGATGATGATGATGATGATGATGATTACGATGATGATGATGACGACGACGACGATGATGATGATGATGATGATGACGACGACGATGATGATGATGATGATTACGATGATGATGACGACGACGATGATGATGATGGTGAGGAGGAGGATGTCGGCGAGGAGGAAGATGATGTTTTATTTCTTACCCTGGACTCTGCACCGTTCACGTCGTCCCGAATGTTCGGGTGACGCCTTTCGTTATCCGCCATAAACTCCGCCAAATCAAGGTAACCGTTCTTGTTCGTATCAATTGTGTAAAACGGATCTGTCCATCTTTTGCGCAAATCGGGTGAAAAACCTGCATTATCGGGAGCGATCCAAAAACAGAAAATGTAGCAATTGAGAAAGTCAGGGAAAAGTTGACGACATCTAGGCTACCTATGCTCAACAGCCACAAACATGAAACAGTGGCGATATGAGCAGACGAGAATAACTGGTTTATGTAACATGACTTAGGCTAATCAATCCTCTATTGTGGGCCGTTAAAAATGAGTGCGAAACGTCAAACTCAATTCATAGGCCTATATTTAATTAATTCTGCTTTTGCAAAAAATTATTTATTGACAAATTTCCTATTCATATTTCATATTTCCTCCTCGGTTCTCAATAATTTCTACTAAAGTGTGCGCCTCTTGTTAGAATAGTGATTTTTATTATTAAATCGCTCGCCACTCCTCACCATCGATCAACTTCAGTTATTCAATTTGTGTGAAATAGCGATGAGGGTGGACATTGCTTGAGGGCACCAGTAATAAAGGCGGAATAGCATTATACATCGGGTTTAGGTCTGGGCTAGTTCTGTGGGCAACGTGTCTGGTTCGGTGATTTTCTCCACATGAAATTAATCCACTTGATGTAGTTTCCTGTTTAAGCGGACTTAATATGGCGACCGTTTACTGGTTTACGTCCAATAATTATGCCATATGTATTAATTTTGTCAAAATAAGTCAGATGATGCGTGCAGGACTCTAGACTTCACTCAGAAATTCCCTTATTATTCGCAGTGCGCCATTTAAGTGCTTCTCAGTTCTCTAAACTGTAATCAGAATATGGTTCTAATTACCCTAAAAAATTTATTTTAAAATACCGTTGTTCTAACTGGAATGTCGAAAAAAGCAACCAGAATTTGAGTAATTATGTAATTTGTAATTATTTTACATTGAAATTTAGTAGCCTACTTAGTAAAATTGTTTGGGTCCATATGATTTACTCACTGCACTCTTTAACATTAGGCCTACAATAAAAAGAATTCATCGCAATGATCTGATATTAAATGCCAATCATGAATAAAATAATATTCGGCCATATTATATGCATGGGTCAATGCAAGAAAGTACATCTTACCATAGGCAATAGCTAGAAGGCAAAACACGATCACCAGAGATGTTTTCATCTGAAATATTAAGATATCGCAATATCAAGAGATATCATTATTAGCCTATCTGAATTATGCGCCATGGCTTATAGAAAGCACATCTAAAGACGCTGAAAAGTAATGAAAATTCAATCACATCAAATAAGTTTCCAGATAATTTTCCGATGTAGGTCTACATCTTATGCAAACACTTCTGATTGTCAATTCAACTCGTCTCATATAATAGTGTTTGAATAGCAGTTAATACTTTTGTCGACTCCTTATTACTGAACCGTCCTAAAATCAACGACTTGCGAGGTCATAGAATCGATGTGTAAAATATCTAATATAGGCCTACATAAAATTTAATATCACAATCAGGCCCGGCCCTAGGGTTTGCGGGGCCCAAGCATAAATTTTACGCAGTTGGTTTACTGTCAATACGGCCAGGGGGGAGAGTCACCTAAAATGGGTCGCTTAGCGTTGTTTCACAAATTCCTGTTGAGCTAATAGCACTTTTTTTTATAATAAGCCACACTGATGCGGAATATATATATTATATTTGACTTTCAAATGATGCGTGTAAAAATAAAAATGGCAATCTGCCAAAAAAGCGATATTATTGTCATTAAAAACAATTATTACTAACATGTCCCCAACTTAAGCAACTATGTCCATATGATAAGACAATGATTTTCATAATGTCGAATTGGGAAAATTAATAATGATAAATAGCATCATCGAACATGAAAATTTTCAATTAACCTATCAATCAAATCAAGACAGCAGCACCGTAAGTATTAACACATTTTACAGTTGCTAGGTAGAGTCTAATTAAGATACGTTAGGCCTATAATTATGTTATTCACAACTCTTGACAGTACTGTGGCTTCCTGAGGCCTTCCTCTGCGAATAGCGGCAGCAATAGGTTGTCCCCTCTTATGAAGCGTGCCATCTTAGATGGCTTTCCCTACTACTTCATGTAGGCCTAGGCCTATCTAACTAATGCAAAATCATCAGCGCCCGCACTTAGGGGCAAGAGAAACCCCGCCCCGAAAATTGAGAATTTTTAACAACTGAAGCCTGTGGTTTGTTTTTGACAAATTTCTTTGCGCCAGAGCACTAATGATGCTAATTATATATTCACGAAGTAAATTTACATTATTTTGAACACATTTATGAAAATATCCAATCCATGTTCTAAATTTACTGCCTTGCATTTTCTAAGCTCTTGCTAAAAAAATGTCACGACTATCATTGTGTTTTGTCCTCTCCTGCAAATATGTGTGCGGACGTCCATTTGCGAATTTGAAGCAAAATGAGTTAATTACGATTTTCTGGAGAAAATTCTGCATGCAGGCCTAAGTAGGCTAGCTGTGAAGAAGTTTCGTTCTTTCAAAATCACCCTGTCTCACATTTAGGTGACAAATTGACTGCAATCATAAGCTTAGTTGTTATACGACGAAACCATTGTCAATCTCGACAAAGAAAAAAATATAGCCAGCAGATAGCGCGGGGCCCCTGGAGGCGCGTGGCCCAAGGCGGCTGCCTCGCTCGCCTTGCCCTAAGGCCGGGCCTGATCACAATGAGAAAGAAAAATACTTCACCCTTCAGGTTCTCTGCTTCTCTGTAAAGATTTGTCAAATAGCTTCAGATTGTTTTCACCAAACGTTCCGCATATGTCTAGCAACTCTTGAATGACCTGTTTCAGGATGGGCCTTTTATTCAACTGAACGAAATACTTTATGACTATGCTTCCTATAGTAAAATAATTCATTTCGTTTGATTTCTAGCAATATATATGACTTGAAAATTAATAGTTGATATTAATTATTGGCAATAAGCTGCCGTCTCTTGTGACTTGATACAGAATTTCAGAGGTGCGATCAAATCAAATCAGACTGGTGTTCTTTATAACAAATCATTTCTTTTAATTACCAGCAACAAAGATCAGGATTCCGTACATCAAACATAGATTTAATAATTATAGACATTAACGACTTATTTACGACAAAGTTTATTAAAGTACGACGAATCAATCTCGAGTGAAATCCGACAATAATTCTGACGTTCCAAACCAACAGCGGTAATTATACTTTGCACCCGGGCTATTTTATCACGCCTGCAATTCTTTGACGTCCGTTTCTTTCTGATATTCAGCAACGCTGATGCTTCTGTGGGCAACTCCTCCAACTAATAAACTAATAAATATTTCTGGGTACTGCTCTATGCTTGAGAATAGATGAGGTTGCACAGAATAGTTATTGGCTATCACGCCGAAGCATGCACAGTGCTACACGTTGAGCCGACCGTCCATATTATTGATTTGCTTGAACTGTGAACCGCACTGTAGTGACATGCTCTGTTTAACCTTTTTGAACTACTTTGACTATGTCTACTGTTCACAAAGAAAAGATACATGAAGTCTAGACAGCTGTATTTAACCGATCTATGAAAAGTTATATGTGAGGTAACTTGTGGTTACATGCATGGACAGTGGACACGCTTTATTATATGGACCATCATGAGGAACAATCTACGTTAATCAGGTACGATTTAACACGTCGTTATATCGTGCAAGTCATTTTGAGGACGTTGCAGCCAAAATAGTAAGTAAAATGGTTGAAAGTCGAGTCGAGGAAACGATCGACACGACTTGGCTAGACCAGAGATCGAATCGACTTGCAAGTCGATCGAGTCGACGATTTTTCTATCGACTCGACTTGACCGAGTTATGAACGCGACTCGATCGATCAACTCGATCGACTTCGGGTATGAAACCTCCCACGGATAAAGATATTTTATATACTAGCTGTACCCGGCCACGCGTTGCTGTGGCTGAAAAGACCCTCCCTCCCTACCTCCTTCCCCTGCCTCCCTCTATCCCTCCCTACCTCCCCTCCCCTCCCTCCCGTTTCCTCCATCCCTGCCCTCGCTCCCCTCCGCTCCCCTTCCTCCCTCTCTTCCCTCTTCCTCCCGCACCCTCCCTTCCTCACTCACACCTCTCTTCCTTTTCTTTGTCCCTCCGTCCTTCCCCGTCCGTCCGTCCGTCCGTCCGTCCGTCCGTCCGTCCGTTGTCGGTCCGTCCGTCCGCAAAACTTTCCTAGATCCTTGATATATTGCGCTTTTTCGAAAAAAAGCATATTAAAAACCCTGGCGATCGAATTCGAAAGGAACGTTGTGTGAAAATTTGAAAGCAATCGGTGAAGAGATCCTTGATTTTGTTCAAACCAACAGTTGGATAAATATATGCGCTATAAAAATGGCTATAAAAGGAAGCACGCATGTGCGCTATAAATAGACGGTCGTATTCGAAAGCAACATTGGGTGAGATTTGAAATCGAGATCGGTCAAATCGTTCGCATAGTTGTGTTTTTTGGTCGAAAAGATTGCGCTTTTCCCCAAAAGGCATTATAACAACACGATTATGTTCGAATGGAACGGTTTGCGAAAATTTTGAAAAGAATCGGTGAAGAACTTATCGAGTTCTGAGGCCACAAAAAGTAGCGTTTTACATTTTTATTTATATAGATTAAATAGAAGCTTAATGCATTTCTTCTGCATTAAGATGAATAATGTACTGGTAAGCATGTGGGTGTTAATTAAAGGTTTTCTTATTGTTTTGTTCGAGTTTTTAAGCACATTTCTTTTAAATTTGACATGATGAAAGTTTGTTTACCACCTCGCGACTATACAGCATGAGAAAGGCCATAAAGGCTTATAACCCGCTAATTCTTGTTCTGTGCATAGTGCAATGTGTTGGGATGAAATAACCGGTAGACTATGTGGGCTCGAAGGCCCTCTTTATGATTCAGAGGCCTTGAAAAAGGCTGTTTCTGTGTGTCAGTGATGCACTAATATTTCATTGACCAGCCCTTGTTCTTCAACACTTGTCTGCAACATGTCGCATTGAGTGGACCAGCTTGACGAGGAACCGCATTGTGGGTGACAATGCGGTTCCAGGCGGCAATGAGCAAATCGATGAGCTCGCGCTTGGAAGTTTGATATCACTTTGATAATTATCTCCAAGGCTACTTACCAGATGGGTGGCGATACACTTGCAGTAAAAGACCAAGACGATTGAAATCCGCAAAAACCATGGCATAAGTGACATAGCGACCCAGATGCTTCAAGGTGCATGATGTGGGGCAGACATGCACAGGCCGATCAGGACAGACCGCTGGAGTGAGTCGGGAAAGAGCGTGGGACACATACGGGCATTGACCCAGGTTGTCCTTCATGCCTCTCTCCCAATATTCTCTTCAGTCAGACAAGGTGGTCTAGCTACTCCAAGATGTTAATGGTATGGAGCAGACCTGCTGACCGGACCGGTTGAAGCTGGGCAGCATGACGCGAGACAGACTCAGACAGAGAGTGGCGTCGGACTCCTACGGGCATTGAGCCTAAGGATGTTGATGTTGATGTTGATGAATGTAAAGAAATTATTTAGTTAAAAACCCAAAAATAGTACGGTAGCTAAAAACATAATGTCAATATTCCAGGGTAAGGTTCCCCCTTGCCCCATGGTTCCTTCCTTCTCATTCAACTTACCAGATTGGACTTACTTGTTCAACCATGAACAACTTAAAGCAAAATTACGAAACAGATTATGATAACAGAGAATCTACAGGCCTACCAACAGCTGAAGGCATGGGCGGAGTTTATCAGGGGCTAGGGGGCTAAGTCCCACAAGAAAACCCAGATTCAGTTTTTTCACCTTGTAAACGGTGTCTTTTCCCGGACCTAGCCATCCCAAGAAGGAGCAGACTCATAAGTTAGCTCCTTCAAGAACGGAAACCAAACTCCGCCCATGGCTGAAGGCTTTGTTCAATTCCTACAGTTGGGAACATCGGGATTGAACGCCATTGACGAGCCGATTGCCAGATATATCATCAGTAATAGTAAAATACTAATTATTTAATTTCTGAGAACGATTGACGACTTTATTTCGAGTTTACTGTGAGATAGGATAAGTATTTACTAGGCCTATAATTGTCACTGCAGTTATCTATTGTTCTGAAAACACAATGGTATTTTTTAAAACTGAAGATTTGCTAGTCGCGACTTCTTTGGAGTTTTGAATTTCTGTCTCTGACTTTGCTGGTGATGTGATCCTGTGTAGCAATTGTATAAAGCAAAACATGTTTCGAGTTGAATATCAGCCCAGATTATTGTCGTATTGAGTGACGTATTAAGTGACGTGACCATTAGATGATTTCTTTGTCATCAACGTTTGCTCTGCAACAGAAAAACTGTCTAAATTCACTCTATATTCAAATGCGACGGACAACCCAAATAGGCAGTTTACTCATATATAAATGAAAATGAATAAAATATTATCGCTCTGACATGTAGCCTAACCTTGTCAGATTATATTTAAATGCGCTTTGTCTAATTGAAAATCTAATCAAGCATTCTATTGTTTTTGTAGGTATTAATATAAAGAAAATGTCCATCGTTTCATTACTTACCCAATATCTCTGGCGACCATTCGAGCACGCCTGAGACATGAACAGAAGACCTCAGCGACTGTGAAATTCGTCGAAGGAGACCACTCCATCTTTATTCCTATCATGGGCCGCCAGGGTTGTCTGTTGACAGAAAACAAACATGATTCGCATAACTGGATAATTTATTAAAAGCAGCTCAAAAGCTTATTTTTACAAGTGATTATTCAGCAGTTTGCTGTGATTTAGTTTAGGCGTACTCAGACTCTAGTAGGTCTAGTTCGAACCGGAATGATAACCTTTGGAATGAATAAAATATAAGACGAACTTTAAATTTTCTGCAGAACTTACACTTTACAAGGCGACGGTTAAGGTCTTATTTATGCGTTCAACCTATACTTTCCAATAGTAATATTTATAAAATACAATAATTGAAAACTGTTTGAGATCGTATGTGTATAATGTGCTTTGCAACCTTTATTCAGAGATTAGCCTCTTGATTTTGCCATTCCGGGACGCATGCAGTCACTAGATATTACATTTAGACACCAATTTACACTGTCCACATGCATTGCATAGGCACAAAGTCGTGGAAATCGGTATGTCATCTCCTAAAAAAGCATTGGAACGGACTAACAGTGCATAGGACAAAATAATTATGCTACTGAGTGTCAGCGGTTTGTAAAATTTTCAACGCTCGAACCCAGCGCTGTTCAATATTCGATGCTCAGCCAACAACGTTAGGTTTATTAGAGCGCAGAACGCAAATTCATCACACAACTTAACGAGGTTTTTTTGCAAAACGACAACATTTTGTCAGGTATATCTCTACCATAAATTCCGAGACAAATATTTTGGAATCAATGCGGGTCACGGGACGCACAGGGCCGATTCCGGGACGGTCCCGGCGAATCTGGGAAGGTTGGCAGCCCTACATTCGTTTCAAAAACGCATCAAGTCAAGTTGATTCATTTTGATGATGACAATGATTATAATTTTAATGGTAACAAAAATAATCATGAATAAAAACCAATAATAATCATGAAAATAATAATTAGTAGTGACAGTAGATGCAGCACAAGTAGTAGTATTAGTAGTTGTGGCAGCATCAGTAGTGGCATCAGCAGTGGCAGTAGCAGTAGCTGAGTTGACAGAGCAAAGATAGTAGTTTTAGTAGTAGTAGTAGTAGTAGTAGTAGTAGTAGTAGTAGTAGTAGTAGTAGTAGTAGTAGTAGTAGTAGTAGTAGTAGTAGTAGTAGTAGTAGTAGTAGTAGTAGTAGTAGTAGTAGTAGTAGTAGTAGTAGTAGTAGTAGTAGTAGTAGTAGTAGTAGTAGTAGTAGTAGTAGGCCTAGTAGTAGTAGTAGTAGTAGCAGCAGCAGCAGCAGCAGCAGCAGAAGCAGCAGCAGCAGTAGCAGCAGCAGCAGCAGCAGCAGTAGTAGTAGTAGTAGTAGTAGTAGCAGCAGCAGCAGCAGTAGTAGGCCTAGTAGTAGTAGTAGTAGTAGTAGCAGCAGTAGTAGTAGTAGTAGTAGTAGTAGTAGTAGTAGTAGTAGTAGTAGTAGTAGTAGTAGCAGCAGCAGCAGCAGCAGCAGCAGAAGCAGCAGCAGCAGTAGCAGCAGCAGCAGCAGCAGCAGCAGCAGTAGTAGTAGTAGTAGTAGCAGCAGCAGCAGCAGTAGTAGGCCTAGTAGTAGTAGTAGTAGTAGTAGTAGCAGTAGTAGTAGTAGTAGTAGTAGTAGTAGTAGTAGTAGTAGTAGTAGTAGTAGTAGTAGTAGTAGCAGCAGCAGCAGCAGCAGCAGCAGCAGCAGCAGCAGCAGCAGCAGCAGCAGCAGCAGCAGTAGCAGTAATAGTAGTAGTAGTTAGTAGTAGTAATTGTGGTAATGGTCAGGGTCTTCTAACCCCCATAAGCAACCGGTTGAACCGGGCTCAATCCATCTTCTCTCCCCTTCTTTGGTCGGCATTCCTTCCCGGCTATAATATTATGTAATTTGGTTCTGCCATCAGCAGAATGCAGGTTTCTGGGAGAGGGGGCACAAGCGTCCAGTGGTAGTAGTACTGTAGTAGTAGCAGTAGGAGGCACCCATAAGTCCTGCTGTTCATCTTTCAGTCATCTCATTTGACTTGAAGGCTGGCCAGCCACACAGAGCAGCCAGCTTCAAACCTGGGCCCTCTGATCATTCATATTCAACAATGTTCCGCTCTTTTACATGATTAAATGACTTGTGACGATGACGATGATGATGATGATGATGATGATGATGATGATTATTCTGATTATGATTATGACGACTATGATGATGACTAGGTTTTAAATTTTTTTTATAATATATTAATCTCCACAATTAACTGCTTCCTGGAATTTGCAACGGAACAAGCGCAATTAAATATAATCTGTCATGATTTTGTGTCAGTGCGATTACCTTATTCTAGCAGTAATGATGATGACGGTAATGATGATGATGATAATGATGAAGATGACGATGTCGATGACGACGACAGTGACGATGATGATGATGACGATGATGATGATGACGATGATGATGACGATGATGATGATGACGATGATGATGATGATGATGATGATGATGATGAGGAGGAGGAGGAGGAGGAGGAGGAGAAGGAGGAGGATGTCGGTGAGGTGGAAGATGACGTATATTTCTTACCCTGGACTCTATGTCTTGCACAACGTCATTAGCGACCCAATGACTCGTTCTGCTATACTCCCGAAACTCCGCTAAATCAAGGTAACCGTTCTTGTCCAAATCCATTTTAATAAATGGATCTTGATATCTCTTGCGCAAATCAACGGAAAAACCTGCATGATCGGGAGAGATTCGAAAACGGAAAACGCAGCAATTATTGAGAAGCATATGAAAAGTTGACGAAATTTACCTCTGCTCATCAGCAATAAACATTAAACTATGGTGTTACGATCATAAAACGTGGCTTATGCTAATCATCTATAATTGTGAGCCATTAACAATGAGGTGCAAAACGTTAAACTCAAATAATATAATATTTAATATGGCAAAATACAAATTATTTATCGACAAATTTCCTATTCATGTTTCATATTTCCTCCTCGGTTCTCAACAATTTCTGCTAAAGTGTGCGCCTCTTCTTAGAATAGGGATTTTTATTATTAAATCGCTCGCCACTCCTCACCATCGATCAATTTCAGTTATTCAATTTGTGTGAAATAGCGATGAGGGTGGACATTGCTTGAGGGCACCAGTAATAAAGGCGGGATAGCATTATACATCGGGTTTAGGTCTGGGCTAATACTGTAGGCAACGTATCTGTTTCGGTGACTTTCTCCTCATGAAATAACTTGATGAAGTTTCCTGTTTAAGCAGACTTAATATTGGGACCATTTACTGGTTTATGTCCAATAATTTTGTCATTCTGTATTAATTTGAAAACATTATTCAGATGATGATTGTGTGCAGGACTCTAGGCTTCACTCATAAATTCTCTTATTGTTCGCAGTGCACCATTAAAATGCTTTTAAGTTCTCTAAATTGTAATCAGAATATGGCCATATCCTATATTTTGTCGTTTTGAAATACCGTTGTTCTAACTGGAATGTCAAAATAAGGCAACCAGAGTTTGAGGAAATATGTGATTCACAATTTTACAATGAAATTTAGTACTTCTTAGAATAGTTTAGGTCCTTGCGATTTACTCATTGTAAGCTTACACTTAGATATTACAATTTACAATAAACAGAATTCATAGCGATGATTTTATTTAAGCTGGCATTCATGAATATAATAGCCTACTATTCGACCTTATTATATTATTATTGACTTCTTATATAGCCCACCTATAGGGTAACTTATTCAGAAGCGCTCCAATTGTAACATTTTTATGGGTCGCTGCAAGAAAGTACATCTTACCATAGGCAATCGTCAGAAGGCAAAACACGAGCACCAGAGACGTTTTCATCTGAAATATTAAGATATCGCAATATCAATAGATATCATTATCATCTGAATTATGTGCCATATCCTCTAGAAAGCACATCTAAAGGCGGTGAAAAGTAGGCTAATGAAAAGTCATTCACATCAAATAATTTTCCAATGTACACCAGTTGCAAACAACTTCAAATTCAATTATAATCAGGGCCGCATTAAGGCTAGTGCGGGCCCGGGTGCTATGGTAACCTTGCGGGCCCTCCTCTCAGTCTTCTGTCAGCCACTGGTCTACCATGGCAAAGTTCTCCCACACGCATGTAATTATACCGTGTTTACTAATGAGTATACACTATACAGCCAAGGGATACTTTCCTTTGGTGAGCATGTAATTGTTTCCAAGGAAAAGTTTCCAACACTAGTAGATATAAGTCTACAATACGTGGCAGAAGGAACGAACGACTAGATTCTTCAATTGTTATTTATATTTATAAGCCCTATGCTTATATGATCCTTCCAGTTGATTTTCTTCATTGTTCCCCACGTCCACATTTCGAAGACCTCCAGTCTTCTTATGATTATATTGCCTGCTCTCATGGTTCATGTCTCACATCCAAACAACACCACGTGCACTCCATGTCAATGTTTTATCATCCGTTTCTCTGGATTCCTGTTTCCTCTTTTCTTTTCAGTTTATCGTGATTCTTAAATTAAAATTTATAAGTTCGTTCTTCCTATTTTCAGGTCTAATAAAATAGGCTATAGCATCATATTTCTTTTGCAGACTCCAATAATATCCTGGCAAACCGCTCTTTAGAGCGTCATGATCTTCTTGCACCAATTATAAGGTCTAGGAATTTTCGGAGAAGAGTAGGCCTACACAGTGAAAGAGATCGAGACAAAGGAAGTGGGTAGGATACAGGCTGAGGGCAGATTCACTGCGAAGAACGGTCATGAAGAAAAAATGAAGGGAAGCGAACATGAGGAGGACCACGCCAGCTTATGCTGGATTGGATAATAGCAAATGGATAGGCCTACGGAAAGTTTGAGGAAGAGGCATCGGACATTTCAGCCAACCTCGGAGACAGAAAACTAGAGAAGAAGATGATAAGATATAATAGGTTTAAGAAATTAAGAGTTGTCCAATAACAAGTCTTCTAACGTTATTTCTCTTATTATTTTAAAGAATCCAGTCAAAATGATTGACTCGCATGACCTAATTTAAGATAGCCCATCACTGTTGATACTTCCCAAACAGGGCCGGATTAAGGTATGTTCAGCATGTTTGGCCGAACAGAGGGCTCCACACTTTAGGGCCCCACACATGCGGAAAAAAAATCCGAATGTTTTAAAGATTTTTAGCAAATTTCAGCGAAACGCCTAAAAAAGGTCATCAAAATTTTTGGCCGAAGATCCGCAACAATTTCCCAAACAGGGCTCCACATTTCATAATCCGGCCCTGTTCCCAAAGATAAATTTACAATAACAATAAGTTAGTGCGATTTCAACCAATTCATAAGCCGGAGCTAATAAACAAGATGTGTGGGAGAACTTTGACAAAATTTCATCGACGATAACTTTCATTATTGTATCAGTATTCTTGCTAAGAAATTTCATCATTTCCGAAAATGCGGGCCCCTAAAGCTGCGGGCCCGGGTGCTGCAGCACCCTTAGCACCTACCTTAATGCGGGCCTGATTATAATAATAATATTACTACGACTTGGTGTTAGAATAGCAGTTAATACCTTTGGCGGATCCCTTTTACTGACCGTCCTACTATCGGCGAATTGCGAGGTCATAGAATCGATGTGTGAAATATCTAATATACATAAAATTTAATATCACAATAAATAAGAAAAATACTTCTCTGTGAAGATTTTTCAAATAGCTTCAGATTGTGTTCTCCAAACGTTCCGCATATGTCAAGCAACTCACGAATGACCTGTTTCAGGGTGGGCCTTTTATTCAACTGAACGAAATACTTTTTGACTATGCTTCCTATAGTAAAATAATTCATCTCGTTTAATCGGGCAATAGGCCTATATCTGTCGTGAAAATTAATAGTTGATATTAATTATTGGCAATAAGCTGACGTCTCAGGTGACTTGATTCAGAGGCTCGATCAAACCAAATCAAACACGTGTTCTTTAGAGCTAGTCATTTCTATTAATTCCCAACAACAAAGAGCAGCATTCCGTACATCAAACATAGATTTAATATCTATACATTAATGGCAGATTTATACCTCAACATTATTTATTAAAATACGACGAATCAATTTCGAGTGAAATCCGACAGTATTTCCGACGTTAGAAACCAACAACCACAGAAACTATACTTTGTAGCGGGCTATTTTATCACGCCTGCCATTCTTTGACGGCCGTTTCTTTCTAATACATTGTATTTTGGCGACATTGAGGCTGCTGTGGGCAACTCCTCCGACTAATAAACTAATAAATATTCCTGGTCATTGCGCTTTTCAAATCTTCAGAATAGATGAGTTTGCAAAGAATAGTTATTGGCTATCAAGCCGAAGCATGCACAGAGAACAGTACTTTCACAGAAAACTTTGATCCGTCCGACCGTCTTATTGATTTGCCTGAACTATGAACCACACTGTAGCGAAACATGATGTTGAACTGCGTTGGCTTCTTCTACTGTTCAGAAAGAAAAGATGCATAAGGTCTAAACAGCTGTATTTAACCGATCTATGAAAAGTTACATGTTGCAATAGAAAGATAAAAACTGTAATGATGGGAACTATAGGTGGTACGGTAATGGACGGTGGGGAAAAATCGAACAGAGAGTGGATCGACGACATTAGAGATTGGTGCAAACATGATGTGCAAATCCTAAGAGCACTATCGCAAGACCGGGTACTTTGGAAAAAGTGATTAACATTGCAGTAGACACGTAACAACGGGCCTTCGACCCATGGATCCTGATGATGATGATGATGATGATGATGATGATGATGATGATGATGATGATGATGATGATGATGATGATGATGATGATGATGAGGAGGAGGAGGAGGAGGAGGAGCAGGGACGTCATTTCAGTTTTTTTCAGGGGGGGGCAAAACTTAGCTAGCTTATGCTTCGTATTTAGCCTATATATATATATATATATATATATATATATATATATTTATATATATATATCGACTGTATAGAGGACAAATGGGTTATGTCCACATTTTTTCAAAATCCATGTTTTTAGCGATTCTAATAGGTAATGGCATAAGGCTTCAGGGCACAATAGTCATATGTCCTGCTAACGTCGTTTTCATGGTACAATACACAAGTTACAAATGTCGTATGTCCTCTTCGCAAAAATCCGCAGAGCACAAATGTGATATGTGGACATGCAACCTTTGTGCTCGGAGAAATACGGTCAATCAGCTATTGTTTACGCTAATTCAATGCAAGATGGCGTCGAGCAAGTCGGCATGCTAACGGTTCGGGTTTGTTATTTTAGTAAGTAATTAGCTTACTGTTATAAAGAGTTTATATTAAATGGACGTCGTTATCTCCTCGCCGGTCTAAAGTGATCAAAGATGATTTTATAAAGTCAAGTCGCGATTATCAGATGTTCGCTTCACTTGCGAGGTCATCATCGTCAATGGCCTTAATCTCGAGTTCAACTTCGCACTGTGAATACCAATTCTAAGTTGACCCCAATATTACATCAGTATTTCCATATTTGACAAGCAGCGGTTTGTAAATTGCCTTTAATCGTAAATTGTGTTATGTTTTGGTATGGCAATAGACTATGATTTATTTCTCAGGTGTTTACCACGCTAACGGATAGGTTTAATATTTTAGAGCTTACATGCAATGTGCAGTGCCAAGCCTTCTCAGAAATGAGTAATTGAACACAAGTCATATGTAAACTTTATCACAGAGATTGCTTAATGTCATCGATGTATATTCTTGCATCTTCCTTTTTCTATTTTGTCTGTTGCTTTGTCTCTTGAGATCCCAAAACTAGTAGAAATTTTTATAGGCCTACTCTCTAGTCTCCATCCTATATTAAAATTATTATTTTCATTATTGTTCCAGGATACTTACAACAAAGGCAGACTGTGGTCGGAAAACAATAATCAAAAGAAGGATAAGAGCACAGTAGGCCTATACTGATTTGAAAGATAGAAAAAAACAATAGACTGTGAAAAGGGCTGATTCAATTGTGGATGGGGGAAAGGGGACTTAGTTTTTCAAGTTTCAATATGAAGTCAGCAGTTTCTGTGCAACATTGTCCAGGAATTGTTGGCTACTGGTTAGAACATCTGATAAGCATTAAAAAATGACCCATGTGTGCTGTTTATGGTGAATGGTTGAAGGAAAATAGTGTAAAAAGTTTTCCTGCAAAACATTATCTCTTCATTCAAGGTGGCCAATACAGAAGGTTGACTATCTAACGTTCAGTAATTTGGCCAGAGAGCCAACATTTTCACCAACATTTTTTGTTATCATTGACCATTTATCCGTTTGTTTGATTCCGTGAACCCATTAGACAAAAATCAAATCCAGTTTGCTAGCACTTCTGTTTTCCAATGAATCGTTATAATAGCTAAATTTCCATGAGCTCAAAAACAACAATTACTTTATGTGTGACCTAAAACAGGAATTTAAGTATGTGACTTATGTAAAGACAAGTTTACATGTCCATTTTTACTAATTTGCTAATTTGCAGGTTCACTTGACTCTTTTATGGCCCTACAAGACAGCAAACAAGCCCAGTAACCATGCCTTATTAATGATCTGTCGAATGTGATATGTCCATGTTACAAAGATTTTTGTAGAGCACAAATGTCGTATGTCCATTTTTGAGCTCCCCCGCCCTACAAACTTCTTTTTTTCGTGTTATTCTCATGTCACATGATATCATCGCTCTGCTTACTTTGTTCCCTGTTTAAATACCTATTCAATGACACCAAGAAAGTATGATAATGTTACTTTGTTATATTTTTCATAAGCATTTGAAATTAGAAATTCAGTTTTCTCGAAATAATGAAATATGGACATAACCCATTTGTCCTCTATACAGTCGATATATATATATATATATATACAAACCAAGCTATCGCGAGCCGGTGTTGCAAGATGTCTGGATTGTCTGCGTAATTATAATAATATTCTTTATACTGAACAAAAATTTATCGGGTTGACAGTCTGACAGAACGCATCCGGTTACATTATACAGTTATGCAATTGAAACAAGTCACAAGAACGCAAATTACATAAGACATAAATCTCTCTCTCTCAATAGGTCTATTTATATAGCGCCCTTCAAGATTCATACTTTATTAGAGGCGGTCACGATTCAGGCCATGCGAGAAAAACAGAGTGACTTGTACTTACCATCACACCTTTATACAGATGCTAGCGACTATAGGCCTACTGTGACTTGGAAAAAACAAGCAGAAAAGAACTTGAAAGGCTAAGCAGAGCACTCTCTGCAGGCTATGATTTATCAATTTAACTTATTTGACATTCACTAATAATCTTCTATAGACACTTCAATATTAGGTTAGGTCTCGAAATGAACTGATCTTGGTTCTGTGACTAACATACTATATAACTATTCTTAGGTGTCTACTCCCACTCCCAAAGCTCACGCAGAATACTATGTAGCCTACTGACGCACAAATATATATATATATATAATATGTATATATATAATAGCCAACACGTTATATATCCAGCTGCCTTAATTTTCCTATCCCCTAACACTTAATGCGTCCAGTCTGATAAATTAGTCGTCACATTCCTCCTCAGACCACCTCTACTCCGGCTTCGGCATATCTGTCAACGACATCTGTTTTCAGTGGAATCGGGCCCAGAGTAGGCTAAGGTTTCCAGTATCGGTGTCCACAATGCTCGTTATATATCATACTGCGAGACTTAGAAGTCACCTAGCTTGCTGACCCTCCATTTAGGGTCAAAGTCAGCCTTTCGCCGGATTAAGATGTACAGCATCGACCTCGGTATAGATAGGGAGGAAAACTCCCTCCCTTTCATCATCAGGATTTACGGCCCTGACTTGTACATTGCTGACCTCTCTAGCTAGGGGTGCTCTGCAATTTTAGCTATTTTCAAATTTAGCACACGAGATCCATTCAATCTCTTGGGAGTTTCTATCACTCTAGGAAACCACTGTGTGCAAAGTTCTGACATAAATGACAAAATGCACAGATATACACATAAAAAATAGTTTTTTCTCAAATTCAGGGGGGGGGCAAATGCCCCCCCCTGCCCCCCCCAAATGACGTCCCTGAGGAGGAGGAGGAGGAGGAGGAGGAGGAGGAGGAGGAGGAGGAGGAGGAGGAGGATAGCATGTGAGGTAACTTATGGCTACAAAGACACTGGCGTTATATGGACCATCGTGAGGAACAATCTACATTAATCAGGCATGATACATAACGCGTCGTTATATCGTGCAAGTAATTTTTGGGGCGTAGCAGAAAAAATAGTGAGTAAAATGGTTGAAAGTCGAGTCCAGGAAACGATCGACACGACTTGGCCAGACCAGGGATCGACTCGACTTGCAAGTCGATTGAGTCGACGATTTTTCTATCGACTCGACTTGGCCGAGTTACGATCGACTCAATCGATCAACTCGATCGACGGTGGGTATACCTCCCACGTCATCTCCGTAGACCCTCTTCTATGGTATGAAGAACTTAGCTCACTAGAATGGGAGGCAGGATAAAATTGATGGCGACGTTTTAATCAATATTAACAAGACTAATTTCTGCTAGAATTTGTTTTCGAAGACAGATATGCTGTCAAGTTTCAGTCGAAAATAAATAAATCAGTCGCATTTGAATGTAAGCCTATTTTGTTGTAATCGTAAACCTGTCGTTGATCTCTATATTAAATCTTTGTTTGATATTCTGAATCCTGGTCTTTGTTGCGGATAATAATTCATAGCAGTCTAATGCTTTGGTCCGAAGAACACGTGTTTTGATATGAATTAGTGTGTAGGCTCTCGGAAGCTGGTTTAGCAGGGCTATTTTGACATGTTCGATTATTACTAATCCTTAATTAATTGTACTATTGATTTTCATTAAAGAAATATTGTCAGATTTCTGGCGAAATTAAATTTGCCGTAGGAAGTATAGGAATATAGTCCTAAGCATGGGCCTGCAATAAATTTTCGTTGATATGAATAAAGGCTTCTTCAACAGCAGGTGGTCGTAAGTTGCTTTGCATTTGGTGAAAGAGTCCTGGACTCCTGAAGAGAGTTTTCAACAATTCATGTTAAACGTGCAGGGTAAACACATTCTCACTTAGTTTTACACTAGAATTTTTATTAGATGAAATTGGTTTAGTTCTTGCAAAGAGCAGATTTTCGGGATTTCAGCTTTTGAAGATTTGCTTATTTGACGCAGATTACTTTTCGTCGCATGTGCTTAAATCAAACATTAAATATTATGCATAAACTCTATTATTATAGTTAGGCCTATGTTATCAAAATCTTAGGATTTTGCAATGTCTAAATATTTCAGATGGAATCATATCTGGTACTCGTGCTCTGTCCTCTTTTGACGATCCATGGGGAGACAATAAACAATGTATTATACGCATAAAATTAATAATTATTTATAGGCTATACAACATGACTATATATGTAGGCCTATAATTTATACCTATATATAATTATATATATATATATATATATATAAAATGATCAGTAATCGAGGTTCAGAACCAGGTAACAATTTACTTCTCGTGTGCGGGTGAAAGAGGTTTCCGTTCTCAGATCTGTTTTAGTTTGTGTCAAAATTGCATTTTATTAGATCACTAACGATGCCTACATCATAAAAGTCCATTAATTGATGTAGTTAGGCCCCTATGAGATCATTTGCGTTAATCAGCATAAATCTTTCGAACAATAACGAACCAATAATAAATTCGATGCTAGAGAATTCAGTCGGCTGACCGTAACAGAGTGGTTTTCAAAGTGATGGTCCAAATTGTAATTTCTAAATCTATTATTTCTGTGATTTTTCTGGTTTATGTGTTCTGGTTTCTGTGTTCTGTTTTGAGCAGATGTTTTCACCATTAACATCCAGTCTTAGTAATGTATCATTAGCTATATTTTTGCAGATGCACTTACAATGACAAAATTTGAATTCACTTCTAAAATAGTTTGAAGCTTTGGGTTGAACTTTTCAAATGTAATTGAACGAGAGCTAAATTGAAAATTAGACCTAAATTTATATGTCATGGAGGATTTAATAATTGAAACAAATCCATATTATTATTATTATTATTATTATTATTATTATTATTATTATTATTATTATTATTATTATTATTATTATTATTATTATTTTTTTGAATGTTTTCTTATCTTAGAAACGAATGTATTCGGAAGATCAAGCCATCTCTTTAGAGAACAATAAAGGGTAATAAAGGCGTTTCCTAAGTTATTATTATTATTATTATTATTATTATTATTATTATTGGTGGTGGTGGTGGTGGTGGTGGTGGTGGTGGTGGTGGTGGTGGTGGTAGTAGTAGTAGTAGTAGTAGTAGTAGTAGTAGTAGTAGTAGTAGTAGTAGTAGTAGTAGTAGTATTAATAGAATTACAAAATCCCTAATTATAAATAGCTTTGCAATAGTCCTTTTATAACAGAAATAGGTTTGTTTTATTTGCGATCGCTATTTACGTTAGCGGTCCGCGAACTTCAACTAAAAATTATTGCCGGTCCGTGGTCTGCAGAAGTTTGAACGCCACTGCCGTAGCATACGCTCGACTGAACCAACGCAACCATCTACAAAAAACAGACCGTGTCTATTTGAAGTAATTAGAAAGAGTGGACTCGGTCTTTGTCATGGGCGGAGTTATCAGGGATTAAGGGGTTTCATGTTTTTTACCGTGTAAATGGTATCTTTTACTGACTTAGCCCCCAAGAACTTTCAACCTAATGAGTAATGACAAAAAGTAATCGACTTTTTCAACCAGGAAATAATTTCATGAGATTTGAACTTGACGACTAAAAAAGGTCATCAACTTTTTTTGAGCCGACACGAAAAAACATTGTTGGCGCCGCTCGTTCCGAGCAAAGTGTTTTAGTCCCCCCCCCAAAAAACCCCAAATATACACCAAACTCCGCCCATGGTCTTTGTAGCTATTGCTGCCGACATTGATTCCTCTGTCTCTCATTTTCTCCGTTTTCTGTCTTTGATTCACTCTGCGACAAGGATTGACTCAAGAACAGAAAGATGCAAAGCGCTGATGGAAAAGTCATCTATGACGAGTTCTATAATGTTAGTATGCCATGGGTATTTCTCTGGTATGATGACATTTACTGACAGTCAACAGTGGCAAGGTAAAGTAAAAGAATCACGGAAATATTTATTTTTATACCTTTCAATGTTTGATCAAGTTTTCAAATGCAATTTAACGCTTTAACGATTGGAGCTTATACTTTGAAAGTGACTTGAGTAATATGCATCTACTGCAAGTAAAAAATAAGTTTAGACATTTAGACTAGGCCTATTCTAAAAATTTATATAATAGCGTCTCTCACAATGCCTACTCAGCGGTGCTCCCAGAGAAAGGTATTTAGCAATTGATAGAAAGCAGAGTTAACAGACAAATTATTGCGAGGTAGTAAGCGCAGCGCAAACGGGGACCAGAAATCGAGAAGGCCAGAATGAAGAGCGGTCCAGATGGACGCGGAGCTCCCCTTAGCCGAGGATGCGAAGCTCCACGGCAGGCTAAGTTGGAGATCAAATAAGTGCCAGTCCCAAGCCTGGGTAAAGGAGGAGGGCGACCCTAATCGTCTTTGATATGGCAGTGCTGTTAAACATGTAACCAGCCATACAATAATGTCGCAAATGCACCCATATTGAGGGGATCATAGTTGATGATGGACGTCGGTGAAATCAGGACGACCAAAGTCACACATATGAGTCACCCGCATAGAGATGATCATACCAATTAGTTTTGCATAAAAATGTTAGCAGAATAAAATTAGGCATCGAAAGACGTCACGCGTAAGTGACGTGGCTGTGGACAAAGTACCGGCATTAGCCTACGGCAGGTTTTTTTTAACGTGCAGTTGTACACAAAATGTGTAGTTCTAAATGGATTCGTGCAGTTGTAGAAGCACTTCCGTCATATTCCGTGCAGTTAAAGCTAGCAATAATAGGTGATTTTCCTCAGATTGGGAGTAATTTACCATGGAGGATGAGAAAGGAGAGAAGAGGATGTGCAGTTCTAAAAATTTCTTAAAAACAGCCCTGTTGTAGACAAATATAGAAGCCCTTTTGTGCAGTTAAAACTAGTTGAAAAGGGCCATTTTCCTCCGATTGGTAGTAATTTACCATGGAGGATGGGAAAGGAAAGAATGGGTTGTGCATTTCTAAAAATTCCTTAAAAGTAGCCTTGGCCTACCGATTGTTTCCTGTCGGCTATTCAAGGTAGAATGCCATCGACTTTAGTGAGTGTGATGATGACGAGGCAAATGACAGGTGCAGTCGCTGGAGCAGAACGTTGTGGTTGACTGTGTTGAAGGCAGCAGTTAACAACTAACTCGAGAATTTCGCCATCAACCCTCATCCGAACAAGCGAAAATCCAACTTAATTTGAACAAAGACCCCGTTTTCATGTGCGTTTTTTCATGGGTAATGATGTTTTTATATGAAAATTTTGTAAGATGGTATTAGAATTACTAAAAACAACAATGTATCAGCCTCTCTATGCAAAATAAATCATTTGTATAATGAATTTTAAATAAAATGTTTAGTAACATTAATGGAAACGGTTTGCCATACATGTCTGATCGACTCAATAATTATTGTCTATCTTTGAAATGTGGAAATCAAATAAAGAAATCATAATTCTAGTAAAATTAGCCTAAGTCCACTTTTTGAAAAAAAATTAGGGCCTATGTCTGAGCATATAAATGCGGCAATGCATGTTTTTCTGTAAAGTGTGGCGTCAAAATCGTTTAAGTCCCATATCAGCAACATGATAAAAGTCCGTGTTGCTTCGAAAAACAGTTATGTCCTACCTTTTTTGTTTTCAAAACTTGTTTTTCTCAGTTATTCTTGAGTGGACTTAACCAGTTTTGGAAAAAAGCCCTTCACTTGAACAGCTTAGAGCAAAATTATGAAACACGTTATGACAACAGAGAATCTATGACCATGGGCGCCCGCAGAAATTTTCGCAGGGGGGGGCAAAATTTTTACGATAGTCACGATTAAATTTTGTAGTAGCAAGAGCTTGAAAATGCAATGCTGCATGCAGTGCATGGAAATTAGGAATACGGGTATTTTTCACAGAGGTTTCTTATGCAAATTTCTCAGTTTCATTTTGTGCATAATTTTTAATATGAATAGTTTCCTTAGAAATTTGTTACAAATCAAATAGCAGATCTATGTTAAAAAGTAGTTTCCTAAAGGTGCGCTATATAATTCCATAGAATGAACGAATGAATAAATGAACGAAAAGGGGCAATTGCTCCTTTAGCTGCTTCTAAAGCGCCACTTGAAAGCCAATCGCAGGGCGCCAGCAGTTTAACATGTTCTGCATCGAGTCAGAAGCCTATTCCCAAGAGTAGTCAGAAAGAGGTCCGAATCTGGTAGCCAGAGGGTCAGAGTAACTGTTAATGCGGGTGTCATTTAGGAAGGTGGAGGATCTGAGGATCAGATGAGTG
Source organism: Lumbricus terrestris (assembly GCA_949752735.1). Lineage (NCBI taxonomy): Eukaryota > Metazoa > Annelida > Clitellata > Crassiclitellata > Lumbricidae > Lumbricus > Lumbricus terrestris. Next base: position 1,929,393 of record OX457050.1, read on the forward strand.
AGGGTATCAATTCTTTTGAATAGATCTCTTTATCAGTTTTGGGTGTAAATCCTGAGGCATGATAACCAGAGCCAAGTTTATCTACAGTTTGACCTCCTGGATTCTGTACTGGCAGCTTGCTAAATGGACAAAATGGAGCCTGGCTTATAGCGGACTTGGTTTATATAATTACAATGCTGGTGAATAAGCAGATCTCCCTGATGAAATTTCAGTGTACTTTGAGAGATTTTCAATTTTTTGCGTTAGTATTAAAAAAATTTGCAGTTGTGATTAATTGCATTACAGCTGGATTCCACTTAAGTAGGCCATAATCGATAGGCCTGCTGTTTGCATGGGTGCCCACAGGAAGGTTGAAAGCCAGTGGTCATTGTAAGAGTTTTTAGAAAGAGCTTGAACATGCAAGGCAAAAAGTTATAAAAGCATGTTTATTTCTATAGAGATCTCTAAATGTGGATTTCTGACTTTCATTGTCTGTATCATTCGTATCATTGGTGCATTAATGCAAAGAAATTTGTTAAAAACCCAAAAGTAGTAGTTAAAAAAAAGGTTTCAATTTTCCAGGGGGGGGCAAGTGCCCCCCCTTGCCCCTATGTGCGGGCGCCCATGTCTATGACGTCAGCTGCAGGCTTTGTTTAGTTAGTTGGGAACGTAGAGATTGAACGCCACTGAGAAGATGATTGCAAGATATATGAGCTGTAATAATAAAATAATTCAATCAATCAATTAAATTTATTTATTTATTAATGAGAACGATCGATGTCTTTACTTCGAGTTTACTGTGAGATGGGGTAAGTATTTACTATATCGTCACTGTAGTTCTGCAGTTATCTATTGTACTGAAAACGCAATGGGATTCTTTTATTTTAAGCTTTGCTGGACGCGACACCGTTGGAGTTTTGAATTTCTGTGTCTGACTTCTTTGGTGATGTGATCCTGTGTAGCAACTGTATGAGGCAAAACATGTTTCGAGTTGAATATCATCCCCGATTATTGTCGTATTCAGTGACCTATTAAGTGACGTGACTATTAGATGACTTTCTTGACATCAGATTTTACTCTGCAACAGAAAAACTCTAAATTCACCCTATATTCATATGCGATGGACAAACTAAAATACGAAGTTTATTCATGATGATGATGATGAGTTCCCTGCCCGAAGGCAGGTTCATTGGCTTTATGCCCCTGATGATGAGGTGAATGAGGTGATTTCCCTTGAGTTAGGGTTACCATAAGTGCACAGGTGAAAAAGAGGACACACAAAATGTTCATCCGGTTACCATCCCGCAGCCGGTGACACGAAACAGCGTATCCCCCCTGAAAGCTATCCGGGGGGATGAATTAATCTACCCCCCGGATGGAATTAACCGGTCTATACTATCCGGGGGGATAAACCATTCTATTCCCTTTTTGAAAAATGCGCATAATAAATTTTTTTATGCTGTAATCAAAATTTAAAGTGACTCTAATTGTTTTGAGTGTCATAAGCAATGCTAAGATAAAGGCAACTTGAATTTATTTAGTGACTCTGAGTGTTCTTAAGTGTTTTAAATGTTTTAAGTGCTCTAAAAACAGGGCAAAAAATTATCTAGTGGGAATAAACATACCTGTTAGTGTCATTATTCAAAACAAAGCAGATGAAAATTAATTTGCCAAAAAATAGACGCGGAAGCGGTTTTTTCGACTTTTTTAATTTGGGGGGATACAATTAATACGGGGGATACTCTATTTCGTGACACCGGCTCCAAGTGCTACGCTGGTGTTGAGTGTTGTACAAATATAAGTAGATCTAACGTTGAACTATACTATACACATAATTCTGTTTTTATTGTACATGGTTTCAATTTAAACTTCATTCAGTGAGTGTTCAGTACTGCACACTTCAGTACACATTACATTGCTGCCACTGACTACGCAGAAACAAAACAGTGCCAGATTCGTCGCTTTTCGAACCCTAAGAGTTACTAAAAAATTTGGTTACTTTGGTATATGAAATTCCCCGAACACTCTTAACATTCTTCGTCGTTTCGACGTGCGGCTTTTAAATCCAGTGCACCCTTATTGGCAACTGACATAATTATACGTTCCGCTCCCGAATGTCAAGCATTTAACTTCCCATCCATAACGACCGGCACGAAAATAGCCCTACGTACGTTTCGGCATTTTTTATGTGAATTTTTTCCTTAAATTGAAAAATTAATGATTTTATTTAGATCTACAATTATCATTACGTAACTCGTGTTATATTTATGCGCTTTGTTTAAAAAAACCGCTTCAGGAACCGGAAATCCAATAGTACCCATACCATTGAGGTAAATATTGCTGGAACGCCTGTTTAGTTCACAGAACGGAATAGTATATAAGGTCTTTAATTGATATAACACGGAAAAGCAAGTAAGTAAGACCGATCGTTGACGGACGGGAAAACCCGGACAAAAGCCATATTTATGGAAAGCCGCCGGACGCCCGGACAGGGGCCTAAAAAGAGGACATGTCCGGGGAAACCCGGACGTATGGTAACCCTACCTTGAGTGGCTTGAGGTAGGTTCGAACCTGCAACCCTTCAGTCACAAGGCGACGAACTTACCGATACACCACCGCGTCCCACTACTCCACTGCGTCCCACTATGCATATCGTCTGTTTAGAGTGCAATGGTCCTAACTCCACTCTTTTTAATTGTTCAGGAGAGCACATCTAAACTTTCGATGATTGCCAAAAATCCAATTATTGTCATATCAATGTGATTTATGGAAATTTGGGCAGCAGATTAGGCTATATCCTTGGTTGGAATAATAAAATCTTTTAAAAACTTTTATTCCACCGCGCCTAAAATAATCAAGTTTGTGACGGACAGGAAGCAAAATTGCAGCAATAGAACCTTTGCGCATTTTAAAATATTTTCGAATCTGAAGAAAGATAATAATTTATATAATCGTTTGTTGTATTTGATACAAAATATTGCCCTTCATTGACCATCAAAATTGCAAAAGAATCAAATAATGGTTGCTAAGAAATTTTATTGCACAAACGTTCAAAAACTTTGAGATCGATTTTCTCACTTGCTGTGATTTTACAAATTACAGAATCAAACGAATGTAATTTCAGCAAGAAAAAAATATTTTCATTATGTACAAAGTATTTTAAAGCAGATCAACTGTAGAATACGACTCAAAAAACCAACATGAGACGGGTTTTGACCCCAGTTGTCACAAAAAACATCGCTCTTACACGCGATCTTGACAGATTATATATAAATTTGCTTGTCTAGTTGAAATTTCAAGAAAGCATCCTAGTTATATCCTAGGTATTAATATAAAATCGTTTTTTACTTACCTATGTCTGTGGTGACAATTCGAGCATGCCTGAGACATGAGAACCTCAGTGCTTCCAAGGACGGTAAAATTCTTCGAAGGTGACCTTTCCATCACCATTAGTATCAAGGGTCGACATGGATTTCTGTTACCAGAAAGCAAACATAAATCGCATAACTGGATTACATGTATTTATTAAGGGCTGCTCAAAAGCTTCTTTTTACAAGTGGTTATTCAGCGAAATTGTTGTGGTCTAGTACTTTAGTTAAGGCCCAAGCTACTTTGGTCCAACTCTCATCCAAATGCTTCAATACATCAGCAATTCTTCCTTCATCATATCCCTTTTAAACTAATTTTTTTTATTAATCCCCGCAATTAACTTATTTCTTACATTTTCAACTGGACTAGCGCATTTTTCTCTCACGATTAAGTGTCAATGCGATTATCTAGTAATCCTAATGGTGGTGGTGGTGGTGGTGGTGGTGGTGGTGGTGATGATGATGATGATGATGATGATGATGATGATGATGATGATGATGATGATGATGATGATGATGGTGATGATGGTGATGGTGATGATGATGATGATGATGATGATGATGATGATGATGATGATGATGATGATGATGATGATGATGATGATGATGATGATGATGATGATGATGATGATGATGATGATGATAATGGTGGTGGTGGTTGTGGTGGCGATGATGATGATGATGATGATGATGATGATGATGATGATGATGATGATGATGATGATGATGATGATGATGATGATGATGATGATGATGATAACGAGGAGTAGGAGGAGGAGGTGGAGGAGAATGTCGATGAGGAGGAAGATGATGTTGTAATTCTTACCTTGGCATCTGCAACGTCCCATTCCTCCGAATGCTTCCAAAAATCATCTCTGTTATTCTGAATGAACTCCTCTAATGTAATGTAACCGTTCCTGTCCGCATCACGTCTGTTAAACGATTCCACTGCCTGTCGCTTGATCGTCGCCACTGAAAATCCTGCATGATCGGGAGCGATTCAAAAACATAAAATGTAGCAATAATTGAGAAACAGAGGGAAAGGTTGGCGACATCTTATCTGATGTAGGGTACCTGTGTCCCCAGCCATAAACAGCGGAGATACGAGCAAAGACTAACTGAATTACGTAACGTGGACTATGATTCTAACCTATTGTGAGCCATTAAAAAGGAGAGCAAAAGTTAAACTCATAAATATAATGTATTTGATTTATTCTGCTCTTGCCAAAATACAAATTATCTACTGAGAAATATCCAATTCAATATTTCCTATTCGGTTCTCAAAAATTTCAACTAAAGTCTGCACCTCCTGTTATAACAATGTTCTTGTTGTTAAATCGCTTGCCGCTCCTCGCCATCGATCAACTTCAGTTATTCAATTTCTGTGAAGTAGCGATGAGGGTAGACATTGCTTCAGGGTAACAGTAATAAAGGGCGGAATGGCATACTACATCGGGCTTTGGTCTGGGCTTATACTGCAGGCATGTATCTGGCTCGACGACTTTCTCTTGATGAAATAACTTGATGAAGTTTCCAGTGGAGAATGCTCAGTCCTTTGTAAGCAGACTTATGGTGACCGTTTAATGGTTCACGTCCAAAGATTTTTGCCATCTGTATAATTTGTAAAAAAAATAAGTCGGATGATGCGTTTTTGGAATAGTTTAGGTCCTTACCATTTACACGCTGTATGCCTACACTTTGATATTGCAATAAATAGCGATGTTCTAATATTTAATCGGAATCACGAATATAATAATATTCGACCTTATCATAATTATATGTGTGGGTCATTGAAAGAAAGTACATCTTACCATAGGCAATAGCTAGAAGGCAAAACACGAGCACCAGAGATGTCTTCATCTGAAATATTAAGATATCGCAATATCAAGAGATATCATTATTATCTGAATTATGTGCCATGTCTTATAGAAAGCACATCTAAAGAGGTTGAAATGCAATGAAAAATCATTTAACATCAAATAATTTTCCATTTTAGGCCGGATGCAAACAACTTCTGATTGTGATCAATTCAAAACATCTCAAATAATAAATTAATAATATTTTTATTGCGACTTAGTGTCAGAATAGCAGTTAAAAACCTTTGTCGGCTCCTTATTACTGAAGCGTCCTAAAATCAACTACTTGCGAAGTCATAGAATCAACTTATACATTTAATATCACAATGAGAAAGAAAAATACTTTACCCTTCAGGTTCTCTGCTTCTCTGTGAAAATTTGTCAAAAATCTTCAGATTGTGTTCACCAAACGCTCCGCATATGTCAAGAAACTCATGAATGACCTGTTTCAGGGTGGGCCTTTTATTCAACTGAACGAAATACTTTCTGACTATGCTTCCTATAGTAAAATCATTCATTTATTTTAATCGGGCAATATATCTGTCGTGAAAATTAATAGTTGATATTAATTATTGGCAATAATTAGTTATTGGCAATAAGCTGACGTCTCATGTGACTTGATGGTAACGGCCCACTATTCCGAGGGTCCACTATTCCGAGGGTCCACTATTCCGAATATCCACTATATTTTGTTTGTCAGCGTTACAGTGGGTTAGGGTTAGGATTGGGATATTGTCGGTTAGGGCTGGGTGGGTTAGGATTAAGCTTAGGGTTATGGTTATGGTTTGGGTTGGGAAGGTTTAGGGTTGTGGTTATGGTTGGGGTGGGTTAGGGTTAGGTTTAGGGTTATGGTTAGGGTTGGAGTGGGTTAGGGTTAGGTTTAAGGTTATGGTTAGGGTTGGGGTGAGTTAGGGTTAGGCCATAGTTAAGATCAGGGTTAGGTTTAGGGTTCGGAATAGTGGACCTTCAGAATAGCGGACCCTCGGAATAGTGGACCCAGACCGACTTGATTCAGAGGTTCGATCAAATCAAATCAGACTGGTGTTCCTTGTACCTAGTCATTTCTATTAATTGCCAGCAACAAAGAGCAGGATTTCGTACATCAAACATAGATTTAATATAATAGACATTAGCGACAGATTTACGACAACATTTATTGAAATACGTCGAATCAATTTCAAGTGCAATCCGACACGAGGTGGTCCAGAGTGAAATACCTTTAATTTGAAATATTAAGTATAAATAAATGTCAGAAATTGGCGAAGTTATACGCGTGCAAAGTCGGGACATTTATGATGGACCACCCTGTACTTTGTAGCCGGGCAATTTTATCACGCCTGCCATTCTTTGACGTCCGTTTCTTTCTGATATTTGACGACACTGAGGCTACTGTGGGCAACTCCTTCAACTAATAAACTAATAAATATTCCTGGGAATTGCTCTACGCTTCAGAATAGATGAGGTTGCAAAGAAGAGTTATTGGCTATCACACACACGTTGAACCGACCGTCCATCTTATTGATTTTTGCTTGAACTGTGAACCACACTGTAGTGACATGCTATGTCGAACTTCGTTTAACTACGTTGGCTACGTCTACTGTTCACAAAGAAAAGATACATGAAGACAGTCTAGACAGCTGTATTTAACCCTCGAATGCCCAAGGGGGGGGTCCGACCGGACCCCAGGCCCGTTTTTGCCGGATAACTTTTTAACGGCTATTGATTTTTCTATCGACTCAACTTGGCCGAATTATGAACGCGACTCGATCGATCAACTCGATCGACTGCCATGTCATCTCCAGACACACCGATCTACCCTCTCGTATGATATCAAGAATTTAGCTCACTAGAATGGGAGGCAGGATAGAATTGATGGCGACGTTTTAATCAATATTAGCAAGTAATATTTCTGCTAGAATAGGCTATTAATGTCAGAAGACAGAAATGCTGTCAAGTTTCAGTCGAAATTAAATCCGTCGTATTTCAATGTGAGCCTATGTTATTGAAATCGTAAACCTGTCGTTAATCTCTGTTCTATGTTAAATCTTTATTTGATGTTCGGAATCCTGGTCTTTGTTGCGAATAATTCATAGTAGGCTAATGCTTCGGCCCGAAGAACACGTCTTTTGATACGAATTAGTCGATAACAGGAAGTAAAAGCAATGAACATGCGTATTTTCCTTCCAGAAATCTAAATGTAAATCTTTTAGGTTCATTTTGTATAATAATTAGAATCATTAGTGCTGTAGGACAAGAAATTTAAAAAAATCAAAGTGGTAGTTAGAAAACAGGTGTCAATCTTCCAGTGAGGAAGGGGCAAGTCACCCCATCCTTGCCCTCTGTGTGGGCGCCCACGGATGGCAATCAATCCGACACAGACTCAGACCATCAACATTACACACCAGCAGGTCACTGGTCTAAATGGTGTCCATTTCTTGTTCAATGCAGCATCTTAGATTACTACGACCTTTTGCCCCACAACCTTCAGACTAGATTCTGTACAGCTTTACAGGTTTGTACGCCCTCACAACTTTGTATTGCCAGTCAAAGACGACAATCTCACGTATTTTGTATAGGAATTAAGTCACCTATGCCCATTAACTATGTCAAATGATCTAATCTCACCAGCCTAGTATAAAAGTGTAAAATCATTCCATTTTTGCAATTATTTACGTGATTTTCTACACTCATCCTAAGATGGATGTAATTGTTATGGACATAAACAATTTTAGGTAGCCTATAATAATTGCGTTTCAGTTGTTGAACTATTTTTTGTGCCTGATAGCGGTGTGTCTATCAGTTTTGTTGCCAATCAAACGAATATAATAAATCAAATCGGTATTTTTAAGACAGCGTATGCTGAGGGCATACGTCGCTCATAAGTTTAACAAAATGACCTGCGGTGAATAAGATGGTGTGCACGAATATTCCATAAATTAGAGCAGTCGATTAATGACCATGATCGGCCGAAGGTTGGTAGTCTTAGGCGGCAGGTATGGCAGGCCTATAATAATTATACGGCTTCAAAGGATGCATGGGTTGCCAAGAGCAGCTACGCACCAGTAAAATCATGGTAATTTCCGATGTTAATCGACTCCAAAGTACGATTAATGTTCAGAGCAGAGTTTCTATTATAGCCGACTGTCGAAGCTCTTTCATCACTGCTTACCGTAGGCTATATAGGCCACTTGTAGGCTATGTCGTGCATACATTTTCATTATTGTTATTATAATAATTATATTCGTTTTATTGAGTTCTTGCTGAATACAGTGTTGCAGCCAGTTACAAATAAGAAATAATACAGAAAATCATAATAATTCTGAATTCAATCAAATGGGTGGAAGTAAAAAGAGGGGCAATGGTCGAGTATCTGTAAAGTACTCGAGAAATGTAATTCCTTTCGCCCTGGATCATGCATACGTCATGTATGAACGCACACATTCACTCTAGTATAATTAATGCATACATACCGACATTACTTACATAATATAAAAAGCGAGCCTTTGCTCATTAGTGGACAATGAACACTGTGCAACCAGCTTCCTCCTTCAAAGCGATCCTCCTGATTAACTGGTGAGCCAAAACAACTCTTTTCTGTCTTGGTCTAATGCACTGGAGCGCCTCTATACATGCATACATGACCCCTGCACACATTACGCACACAAAAACTTACATCGGCGTGCACAATGCACAAGCACATAAATAAACCCATCTTTCATATTGTGCTCTCTCCGCTCAGCTGCACAAGCGGAACTTAATGTTCCTCACTCGCGTACTGCACTCAGGCAGCGCCGTGCCTTCTCCATGGCTGGCCCTGCGACCTGGAATATGATCCCAACTATAGCCTACTCATCGTCAAGTGATTATTGGCCTCTATCTCATTTCTCGCTGTTCTGAAGACCATCCTTTTCGACCGGGGTTGAACTGGGAGCACTCCTGAGCAAGCAATCTTGAATGGACGCTATATCCACTCGCTACAATGAATACATGCATTCTTACCTACATACATGCAACATTAAAGATTTGCACCCCCCCCTTCATTCGGACTTCAGCATAAGCAAAATTGACAGTCGGTTGTGTTATATTGTACATTGAATCCCCAGTGGATCCTGAATCCGCGATCATAACCCAATAACTATTCAAAACTGAATCGGTTTTTAAGCAGCCACAGTATGGCGCGCCTATGGTGCGAGGTCGATTTTATTAGCATCTCGTATAATATTATTGATTTCAGCTTCTCGCACAGAGTCACTTGAATAAATCAAACTGCTTCTACCGTTAGGCTACTTGTCTCTTTGTTCGATCAATCGAACCGTTTTCTGCATATGCAAAGTTCTGCTTAGTCATCCACTTAAAGATAGCAGGTGCTGCGCAGAATAATATTGTTGACGATTATGATGTGCGTGATGCTATGGTTAGTTACTGTACATGAAGCACAGCAACCATCGGTCTAGATAGATCTAGGTCATGTGAGCCTACGTAATAATCTCCAAGCTTCTACAGCGCCATTCGAAAGTCAAGTGTAGAGCGCCAGCTTATTCACAAGCGCAAAGTCGAGTCAGAGGGGTAAGACCGCTAGTCCACACTGTAGTCCGAGTCAAGGGAAGTTCAGAGGGGCAGAGTGACTGTTAAGGTGGGTGTCGTTTAGCTCGAGATTTTGAAGGTGGAGAAGAGATGAGTTGGGGGTAATTGACCATAGTGCGTCTTGAACCATTTTAGAACTCTCTTCTACATCCGAAGCGAGCACTGGGGTCCGAGGCAAAGTAGGCAGAATGAATATAGTGCATGCAATTATTCCATAGGTAATCGGAATAGATTAAGCTGATGGCTAATTCTATTATTCTATGTTAAATGTTTGCAAAAAGCCGACATAGAAACAAAATGCCGTTAATGATTTCATCAGAAAAATAATAATTTATAATCATTTATAATGATCTAATTTACATTACTAAACAATCAAACGAACAATCATTGCCAATTTTTACTGGTGAATAATTTTATTTTTTAATAAACCTAAGCAAACTGGTCAATAATAATGTATGTAAAATCAAAATGCCTCGTCTGGCTTTTATCTCATGGATAGATTTTAAGCCAGAAAAACTCAATATATATTATATGAATTTAGGAAGATTCCATGGAAGCTTCTAAATGTTAATTTCTCAGCTTCACCTTTTTAAATGATTGGTAGGCCTATCATTAGTACTCGGAAGTTCGTTAAAAAATCATTGAGTTATTCCTAATTTCCATTGGGTGGGGGCAGATGCCCCTCTTGTCCTTTTGTGCGGGCCCCCATGGGTGCGTGCTGAGCAGAAATCTCAAACCAGATATCTACCATGGCGGGGATTTGATCCCCCGGGATCTCGACTGACAATCCAGGGCGACAAAGACTAGGCCTGCCCTATCTAGCAACAACATATCATGCCATTTTTTTCCGATTTATCATCCCTGAATAATTATTGGCCGAATAGGCTACTGAGCCGGGCATCCAATGTTTAGATACCTGACCATACCCTCTGCCTATTTCTTTGAGTAGCGCCATAGACTTCTTTAGTAACTAAATTTGAAAGATAAACATCGAGATCCCACTGCATCAACTCGAAACAATAGACGAATTTTGATTCGAAAGGCATTCCATACAGATTTTATGTCGCCCGCTGATGTTACCATATACTCTGGCCTGCTACGTGTCTCTCCAGCCCCATGATTCTCCTCGGTAGAAGTAGACTCACTTCGTCTGTACACGGCTCATTCGTTGCTCGCTCGTTCAACGGTTACGTTCAGCGCTTGTTGTGTTATCAGTAATTCCTCGTGAAGATGTCTAGAAAGCTGACTGCAGATGAGGCTAAAAGCCTGAAGGACTTCGCCAGAGAAGCCTTCGATGCCTTCGACACGGACAAGAGTGGACAGATCGAGACGAAGGAGTTCGAACAAGTTCTCAGGCAGTTCAACTCGTCCTCTGCTTGCAAGGAGAAGCTGACCGAGGCGCAAATCAAGCAGACGAGTGAGGTAATTATCCCAGACAATGATTATAATTATTATTGTTCTCACGGTAATTATTATTCTGACGGTAGCACTAGGAACCAGATTCTACTTTTCATGGGTACCCGCATCATAGAGGCAAGAGTAAGCTCTTTTCTCCCATCAATTTGCAAATTTTACATATTTTTTTAACTGCTGTTTTATCAAATTTCTTCGCCCTAAAGCAATAATGTTTGGCTTCTGATGACAAAGTGAAACTGATAAAGTTGCGTAAATTATTATTTTTTATAAGCCTCTGTGACAAAAAACATGTTCTTAACTTCCTGCTTTGCATTATCAAGCCCGTGCTAAAATAATATTTAACTGGGACCACTGTGTTTTGCCACCTATGGTATGCTACCTTTCCTTTTGACATATCTCGACACAGGCTGACACGAGCCAACGCTCGTGAATATGCTGGTGCCCTCATAGCTTATAGAGCAGTATAGAAATTGAGTAACCGGTGCAGAGGATGAAAATTTATTGGATTCCTCCCACGTCATGCACTGAGAGTTGGGAAGATGGCTGATGCAGCGGCTGCAGCAGCCGAGATGGTGCGAATGTTTCACGCGATGATTAGGAATGGATGCTATGTATTGCAATGTTTGCCTTCGCCCATAACTATTATTGCTGGTGAATGTAACAGGGCGTTGTAGGTCACCGTGACTTGGCGGCGGTGCCAGACTGGCAGTAGATGTGGTGAAGTTGTGATAATTGGATTGTATTGTATCCATAAATTTATGTAGCGCCCCTCACAGTGCACATCAATCAGAGGCCCTCCCAGTGCGTGAGACCAAACGACAAAAAAGTGGTCTTGAGACAATGAGAAAAACAATTTGTTTGTATGTGCCAGCCAGGTAATAAGGAGCAATGCGTTGAAGTTGTATGCTGCTTCTACAGTGCACGGCCAATTGAGAGCCAATGAAATTACGTTGCTTTCATGTGTTATGCTGTTTACTTTCTCATGATCATGGATTTCTGTCTTTCGTTTGCTGCCAGGATTTTGTTCGTCTCGCTGACAAGAATGCCGATGGAAAAGTGAACTTCGACGAGTTGCACAAATTCCTTCTCGTGGCCATTGATGCAACCGAGTGATGTCCAACGCACAACGACACGGTACGATGCGTTTCGATAAGACCAGTAGTCAGAATCTTCTTGCAATTTGCAATGGCTTCCCATTTTAACATAGACATTATTTTAGATTGTGAACCACAGTACAGTAAACATTGACTTCTTGCCAGCCACACAACTTCAATCATTTCCTAAACTGCAGACTATGTAAATAATATAACAGTCAAGTCATCTCTCATCTGGCACGGTCGTTAATTAGCTATGTAAAAAGATTTCTTATTCAGCAAGACAAAAATAATCAGACTCACCAACGTTGCTTCTTGAATTCTCTAACAGAATATCTGTTGGACATTTGTTGTCATTCATTCGTTTGGGAATAATTTACGACTGATGATGGGGTGTGTAAATTTTTTTGCAGAGGCCATGACATAATTATACACACGTTTTATAACTTAATTTTATGCTGGTCTGCTGTTTCAGGTCACCTTTTCTTGGAGTGGACCACGCCTTCTGAATAAATGGTCGGTAGAGGAGAGGAAAATGGCCGATTGAAACTAAGACAATGTCTGCTTTTGCTTAACATTTTTCGCTCGCAGTTTAAAAGAAACAGTTCAGCCAATGCTGATATATTTTTCAAATGTTGGACCTTGTGTTGTTATTCTCGTTCAGTTTTTCTTCATCATCGCCTTCAATGAGTGCTTGATCAGTCCTTCCCTGCATTTGTAATGTTCACCAGCCCAGACATTTAAATAGTGTAATATTTGTCTACTTCATGTGGTCACTTTTCCTGTTCGTTTAGCAGGAATTTTCCATAAAATCACGAGGGAGCCTTGAAATCTCGGGTGAAACAAGTAATGATTTTTTTAAACAATGTAATAAGAATTGCTAATCATGGGTATTTTCACGAACTTTGGTCCAGAGATTTTGTGCCATTTCCACAATTACGACCAACAATTAACCACTGCAAGAACATCAACCACAACAACAATTGTAATAAAAGGTCTGTAACGAACTTACCTAGATGATTTCGAGTCCATTCCAGACACTTGCGTTCCAGATGTTGAAATCCCTTAACGATACTTCAGGATATTAAAAACGATAATCAATTAAATTAAATTAAATTCGGAAAAAAGAAGTCTCCAAGAAATCGGTCAATAACTTCCATTATTTCTCTGGTCACCTATTTCTGGTGAAAGAGCACCAATAAATTCTCATAAATTAAACAACGGCCAACACCCTGAAGTAGCCTACCATGTTGAAAGTGAACCACAGTTTTATAGACCACTTATGACTGATCAGTATGTTGTTCATATCGTTTAGTGCGTTAGAATTCTGTGCCATGGTCAAGTAGTTCGAGCTAACTGTAGTTTGTGCTTTAATTGAACTTTGAAATAAGCTTACATACAAAGAAATGTGTTTTGTTGACTTTCAAAATACTTTGTTCATTATTGACCGACTTTGTCTTGTAGCATGTTTGCAAGTACGTATTTATATATACTTGTATGTAAATATTTATGTATGCTAGTATGTATGTGTTTATGTATGTTTGTATGTATGTATTTATGTATGTTTGTATGTACATTGGATATGCATGCATGTATGCATTCGGCGATGTACATTTTTGTATTTGCACTCCATGTAGGTGTGCCTTCAAGTGGACATATTTGAGGATATATGCGTGTATATATATGTATATATATACAGTATAATATAGCAGTATTGTTATACTGTTTTGTACATGATATATATATTATATATATACATGTAACATAATATCTATATTATATATTCATGTCTGCATTTTTTTTACATGTTTACGCATGTCTGCATGCATGGATTTATGCGCATATGTTTTTTGTTCTATGCGTGTATGCATGGATGGTTGCATGTAAGGCATGTATGCTAATATGCGTGTCATTCCTGTCGTATATACGTGATTGCATTCATACACAACACGCATGTAGGCCTACATGCAAATGCAGTTCATTCGCAGCTGACAGGCAAAACCATTAAATCAAAAACCGTTAGACAGTTTTATGCCTGTCGGGCATTTGCAGCAATTTGGCCTTTGAATGGGTCAGACACGATGCGCATGGGTAGGCCCTACATGCGTAGTGACGACCTGCCTAAGCATGTAGTAGGCATGTGAATATGTGTGTACGCAGGTATGAACGTACGTATGTATGTATGTATGTATGTATGTATGTATGTATGTATGCATGTATGTTTGTATGTATGCATGTATGAGTAGATGTGCATGTGTGTGTGCATGTGTGTATACATGTATTGTATGTATTCATGTATGTGTGTAGGCATGTCATTATGAATGTATGTGTAATCGTGTCTGTACGTGAATCTGTGTACGTGTGCGTGTATACAATAGGTGTTTGTCTCGCAAGCAGTTTATGTAGGCCTCAGGTAGGAAAACTAGGCATGCATGGTCTGCCTGACGCCGTCTACATTGTTCGCAGGCGATAGGTCTTAATGTTAATATGTTGTGTCGGCGATAGAATTATTTACGAGAGCAGCTCGCAGACTGACAGGTCTTCTTGCCGACACATGCCAACAGTAAACAGCAAGAAATCAATGCTTGCAGTGACGTTGGATACGGGGGTACTCGTACCCCGCGTGGTGGGAAGTGGGGGGGTTCGTACCCCACGTTTAGGGTGAATAAGACACAGAAGCCAGATGGTTAAAGTGATTGTCTTTGTAACGCTAGGAGTGCAATGGGGTGAACCTCCATATTTAGTCCATAATTGCTCCTCTGAGGGTCGTTATCTAGAGCGCTCATGTTGACTGCACATAAATTAGGCAGCGTGGTCCAATTCCTAAGACCTGAGCACTGGGCTGATGCAGCCTATAATAGGCTGTGTACATTGGTTCACTCCCTAGCAGACCCCGAATTCAACCACTGGGTAAGAGATTCGCGTATACACAATGTCATGTGTATGCGAACCACTTGCGTCAAGTTGAATCTAGACCAAAGATCAAGCTCAGACTTTCAAACGTTGGATGCGAGATGGAGTAGCACCGAACACATCCCGACCATTCCACCGAACAGTGATTCATTATTTTGAGTGGAAAAAAACCCGATCGTTTCAGAGGTTTACGCCGTCTTTAAATGCAAGCAGGTAATTAAATGCAAGTAGGTCAGCAGACGGTTGTACACCTATAGACTGTGTAGGCTTCGCTGGTTCATAGAGGTCGTGCACGAGATCCATTTATATGAAACGCAATACATACACACACAAACACACACACAAACACACACACACACCCGCACACACCTACGACACGCATGCGCACACCAATACGTACACACATATACACACACACGCACTCGTACAAACACAGACACACATGCACACGGATAGTTGCATCTGCACCTGCACTACATATATAGGCCTATGAGCGCGCACACACACATACTAGCATACAAAACAGCTTGCACAAACGCGTATGCACCAGTACTTACTTGTTTTGTTACTTTTGTATGCTATACATATTTTCATTCATGCATGCATGCATACATGTATACACATACATACATACATACATACATACATACATACATACATACATACATACATACATACATACATACATACATACATACATACATACATACATACATACATACATACATACATACATACATACATACATGTTCATACATACATACATACATACATACATACATACATACATACATACATACATACATACACACATACACACACATACATACATACATACATACATGCATACATACATACATTGCATACATTACATACATTACATACATTACATACATACATACATACATACATACATACATACACAAAGCGCGTTCGTACGCGAGCGCACAAACATACGTGCACAAACAGACACGGCAGCAAACAACAAACGTAACTACATACATACACCCAGACACGCACGCACACGCCTACACATATTCATGCACACAAGCACACACAGGATCTTCACTTGTCCCTAAGATGTATGAGCATTAAGGAGACGTTTGCATAATTATCCAGAGGATCCAGATTCCAGTTTCTGAATCCGTGATCATGCTCTATGTGTTTGGCATCGGCGAGTCATCATTGTGTGGATGCAATATGGCTCGCCGCGTGTACAATATTATTTTCAGCAATTCTATAATGATAATTTATTGTTAAGACAGTTCAGATCTATTATGATAGGTCTGTAACAGTTTTCGCCCATCAAAGCGCTTTTCAACTAATTGTGATATAGTCAAGCAACTAGCTATAGAGCGTCGCTTTATAAGTCCAGTTTAAAGCTACGATAACTCAGCCATAGCTCGCCAGACTTCGCATAATTCCATCAATTCTGGCATAACGGTTGTCCATAGAATTGCCTGGCGTGGCATTGCCGACACACCTGAACGCTGCCCAATGGCCAGCCAGCCTGCCAGCCTGCCATCCAGACAGAACAGCGTCTATAGAAACGCACGTTGCTTCCGAATCAACTCATTCGCTCTTTGAGTGCCGAAGTCGTTACACTTTCCCCACTCTGAAGAAAAATCATGTGCGACAGCAAACCAACGCCCGAGCAGCAGGAGAAGATGAAGGCCGAGTTGAAGAAGGCCTTCGACGCTTTCGACACCGACCACAGCGGAAACATCGATTGCAAAGAGTTCGAGAAAGTCCTCGTGCAGTTCAACGCATCGTCCGAATGCAAGAAGAAGATTGAGCCAGAGAAGATTAAGTCGCTCGCCGCTGTAAATATGAAGATACCGTATATCGTCACCACCTCATCATCATCGTCATCATAATCAACGTTATCGTCATCATCTTATCAACTCCATCTTTATCATCACGACCCTAACCATCACCATCATTATCATTTTTCATAGCAGTATCCAGTGTTCGGCGCCAACTATTCAGTAGGTCACGTCAGGATCATGAGATTATTATTTATTCAAAGAGTTCAACGACATCTCATGACTAATGTAATGGTCGTTGACAGTCTTTTTTTTAAAATTACATTTCAATTTCTTTCGTCGATATTTTTCAATTCGACGATTAATTTATGTCTGGAAAGTTGTTGTAACGATGTCAAATGCACCGTCGCTATCCTAAATGCCCTTCTGTTTTTATTATTTTAAGTTTTACTTTGATATTGATCAGTTGATTTGTGTGCACACGTGAAAATTCCTCATTTTCTCTGTGGCTGTCTTTTCTGGCTGTCATTTTTCTCCAGTCTATTTGATTTTTATGCCGAGTTCGTGCAGGGTCATGTGAGCTGTGTAGCAGATCGAAGAAGTGAAATATTAGAATATATTAAATTTCAAATAATTTTGGGCGGGTCATAAGGCAGGTCAAGATAAAAATAGGCATTATTCAAATGACATGTCATGACCATAACGTATGGTTGCGCTGCCACTGCCATCATCATCAACATCATCATCATCATCAATATTATCGGTATCGTTGTTATTTTTTCATCATCATCGTCATCATCGTCGTCGTCGTCGTCGTCATCGTCATCTTCTTCATCATCGTCATCGCCGTCGTCGTCGTCGTCGTCATCATCATCAATCACCGGTGTCTTGCTCAAAAACATCGCCATTATTGACCACTCACACCACCATCATCACCGACAGCATTTGCTTCGCCACCATCAGTGCTCTCGCCAACACTGCCAACTTTACCAACATCGTGATCAACGTCACTTCATTTTCAACATCATTGCGCTGTTTTACCATTCAACGCAGTATCACCGTCGAGAAAAAAATCTGCCATCATAGTTGGCTACCTTTAGATTTTAATCGCACTCTGCCAAAATTACAATGGTGACTTTTGTAAAATAAAATTGCCGATTCCAAAATGCAAATTCCACTACTTGTGGGCAAGTCCATTATAAAGAATATGCTTACTTACTTGCATTCTTATATGTATTTAGATTTACGTAATTACTTTGATAATTATACCTACTTGCTTAACTTAGATGTAACGTAGATTTAACTTAACGTAGATTTACTTAATTACCAATAGGTACTTAAATTTGCTTAATAATATTATTGCCAACAGGCTGCGGCGCATTAGTACCATTTGGAATTATTATAATGATATCGTTTCTTACAAACAGGCAAGCTTAGAGACCGAGACACAGACAGATACAGGGACAGAGACAGAAAGACAGATACAGGGACAGAGACAGAAATACAGGGACAGACAGAGAGACAGAGACAGAGACAGACAGATAGAGAGACAGAGACAGAGCAGCTTCAATATGGATCCACAGTGCCTCCCAACGCCTTCTCCTCTTGCGTGCTTTGCACATGCCTGCTCGATATTTGCACAATGTACACGTAGAAAGGCTGCCAGACAGCAATCAATACGCCCGGTCGAATCTCTATTCCGGCTCACGTAATCGATCCAGCCAGCTCTGTTGCAGACGGCTCACAAACATCACCCCCGTGACTCCCACGCCGTGACATCGCAAATATCACCGTGACGCCTGCACTTTGAGCTGACACGGGTGCCATATGCACCTGAAAGAAATCTCTGGTTGCCTAGAGACGACACTTGTTATCCGACGCACCTTGACGATGCTATGAATGGTGACTGTATTGATTGAGGGTGACATTAGACATTGGACATGCGTGTCTGGATAATGCGGCGTTTTGATGCGCTGTAAAAGAATACTTCACAAAATATGCACCGAGCACAGTTTGCAGACTGAAGACCTGTCTGGTTAGGTTCCTAATCTACACGAAACAACAAACTATAAGAGAAGGCACTGGAACTAAATAAAAAAAATCGTAATTAAAATTATTATGCCATGCAAGCATGAACATAAATAAATTTGAAGAGACTTCAACAGAAAAGGTGCCATTCATACTATGGAACGCTGATTAACGCTTCAGTCGGTCAGAAACCAAATAAAAAAGTAGTTGGTGACGAAGTCCGCCAGTAAGTTGTGATCGGTCACTAAATAAGTGAGTCTGTAAGTCGCTCAGTCAGTCACTTACTCAGTCGGTATATGTCAGACAGTCAGTAAGGCAGTCAGTCAGTCAGTCAGTCAGTCAGTCAGTCAGTCAGCCAGCCAGCCAGCCAGTCAGTCAGTCAATCAGTCAGTCAATTACTCGGTCAGATCGTCTGTTAGTCAGTAAGTAGGTAACTGATTTAGTAAATGAGTCTGTCAATCACTAAGAAATTATATTCTACTCATCGCGTCTTCTAAGCAATATATCCCAGTAAAAGATTTCGCCCAGTAAGCTTATCGGCCAGCCCTTCAACTTTCCAGGATAAATTCCTGTTCTGAATAAAACCAAATTGAACATTATTTTTGTCTACATGACTTCTTTTTCTATATTTCCGACTCTAGCAATTCGTCGAAGCGGCCGACAAGAACGCCGACGGGAAAGTTAGTTTCGCGGAGTTCCACAAGTTCCTACTCGATGCTATGAGCTGCAAGAAGTAGAAGCGTCGACCCAGTCGAACTCCGCAGCCACTGTCGCCATGTAAGTTTCACGATGATCCGCAATTTAAAAGAAGTTATTACATTGCTTTTAAAAGATTAGGGAAGTTATCAGCAAGAACTCGATGATAATGGAAACGTAAGTTCTGATCGCGAAAACATGTAGGGCCTACAATGCAGGGCTTTTTTTAAACGTGCAGTTGTACACAAAATGTGCAGTTCTAAATGGATTTGTGCTGTTGTATAAGCACTTCTGTACAGTTAAAACTAGCAATAAAGGTTATTGTCATCCGATTGGAAGTAATTTACCATGGAAGATAGGAAAGGAACGAAGGAGTTGTGCAGTTCAAAAATTTCTTTAAAATAGCCCTGTTACAATGGAAGATTAATTATTGGCTAATATATAAGTTTTAATGGGGGGAGGTGGGGAATGTAAGCAGCTAGTAATGAGATTGTAAGTGTTCTCTTCATAGCCATGTTTTTGGGGATTTTCCAAAAGCAAAACGAACTTGCTGCCAAGTGGGTGTGGCTAGTCTCAACTCTCCACCCTACCAAGCGAAAGCTTCCAACGTTTACAAAACCAACAAACTGGTTCAGTTTAGCTCCAGTAGATTAGAATGCATTAACCTATCCACCATCTAGATATCGCCTTTCTCGATTGGTCGGCAGGAGTCATTAGGTTAGGTTGACTTGTAAACAATCCAGAAAGTAGGTCATCCCTTGCATCAACGGCCAATCGCGTGCAGTTGCAGCTGCTGCCCCCGCGGGATTCATTATTCATGGCCTGCTTGCAATCGATTCGGCTGCTATAAAAAATTCCAGACACAATATTGTCTGCGGCGTATGGCTGCAGGCAACGAAAGCAAGTGTGGCCAGAACGACACCAGATGTTGCTACCGTCTGGCTAAATTCTGTATGTCGTGTCCTTGGTAGGCCTACTGTTTAACGACACCGCCAAATCAAAGATGATTAGTGATGCCCTCCTTCTTTATCCAGGCTTGGGACTGGCATCGGCAGAGCGCATGGCGGAGTTTCCTGCTATCGTCTACCTTGAGCTGCCTCAATTATTTGGCAGCTTCAATGCTTTCCAATTTTGACAGCGCCAGTCTCAAGCTTCGATGCAGGAGGAGGGCAACGCTATAGGTCTTTGTTATCGCGCAGTATCGTTAATATGAAACTACTATGTTTAAAATTAAAGTCTGCTCGTCTCTGCGAATCTCTACCCTGATCGATTTGCAGCGCTTCTGAATAAGCTTGTGCCCCGCCGTTAACTCTCAGGTTTCTGAAATTTACAGTTACAACAATATTCGATTATTCCTGGAACACCACAGGTGCCTAGCAGTCAGACGTGTTTGTCAAGACTGTTATAAAATAATGACCACGATTAGTGACCACCATTACTGCTTCATTATCAGACCCTAACTGCGTGCCAGGCATTATTGGTAGCTGCTCTGATTAGACATAAACAAATGGTCCTTTGAGATTTCTTGCTTTGGCTCTGGTGCAGCAGCGGATAATCTACATTGAATCAGACTTGTACGGCTCGTCGAAATTCTCATTATCTCCTGCAAGCATAAGCCTCCTATGCACAGCAACATTTTGCCTCAGTTGCATGCTAGCCATGTGCTCACCGATGTACAAGTAGCATTCGATATTCAGCTCGGTCTACTAAGTATGGGATAGGTTTCCTGCTTACAATGAGTCGGTCCAAAAAGTCCACCAACGCAGAATGTTTGCGCCCAATGAATCGCTTCCTGAGGAATGTTAATTATTCCACCATACTATAAATGAATAATTAATTATTATGAATTAGGCCTAATTATTATGCGAATGAACGCAGCAGTAGGCTTAAGCTTACTGCATGGGTTGAAAATCAGGAGAAAGCCATACGAGGGCGGGTTCGCAGGGCCTGTAGCCTATTGATTGAGAATTGTGGGCAGACGATGGTGTTCCAGATGTGGGGTAATTCGTGGGTGTGCCCAATGAGACTTACAGTCAAGGTCGATCTTTTCATTATGTCAGCATTCGACTGTCGGTTAAATTTCATTACAGGACTGGTCGCATGTGGGTGTGTCTGACACAGCGAAGTCATGAAATTGTGGGCCTGTAGTAATAAGTCTCTTGAAAACTCGTCAAACTTGTCTATAAAATGGAATTAAAGTCCGCAAGATCGAGAGCTTTTAAGTTTTTCGGTATGCAAACGACAAGCATGGCGCCCGTGCGATGCCAGAGTAGCACTTGCCCCTCCTGAAAAATTCAAACCTATTTTAATTTACAAAGCTTACTTTGTTGTTTTCAACAAACTTCGTCGCACTAAAGTAAAAACGATACTAGTGATTCACAAAGCAAAACTGAGAAATTATTTTACGCTTAGAAGTCTCTATGAGAAATACCCATGGGCCACGTTCTTCATATCCTGCGTCGCATTCTTAATAACCTGGGGAAACAAACTGATTTTCTGCTGTCGCCATCTTGCGAATGCAAATCAATTTATAGCACAATGCCGCAAACAGAATTTAATATTTCGCATATGCGCAACTTACTTTATTAAAATGTTAAAGTTTATCACCCATGGTTTTCGCTGTGCAATATAATAGGGTTAAAGCTCTGGCTAAAACATTTAACCGTGACCATTAGGCCTAAGTTTTACCCTCCTGAAAAATATCTGCAGGCTCTCATAACGACAAGAGTTGAAGCTGTTATAGATTACATTAGTTCCTAAAATTGCTTTCTCGTGTGGCTGCTTTTCTTGGAGCATTCGGTTAGGTTTCGTTGCAAAAAATAATTGCACTGTCGATACGAACATTAGGAGCCTATATAATTAATTTAATTAATACTAATTATTATAGGTTTAGTTTTAAGGCAGTTACTGTAGGCTATTGGTGTTTAAAGATAAGATAAGATAAGAATATTCTTTAATGTACCAATTGCTATCCGCATTTTGGTGTACAGACATGGTATACATAATAAACAAACGTTTACAGCTGTTGTTGCTGTACATAACCATGGTTGTTGCCGGCGTAGAAAGTGAAATATATTTTGTGATAATCATTGTCATCAGTGATGTAGTCTCGATACTGTTCCTGTTTGCATTGAGTTCATACCTTCTTCTTCTTCTTTGTTTCAGGTGAGATGTGCTGCGAGTGGGCTGCGTAGCCTGCGGTCAACAGTCGATCGTGGAAGATCCGTTGACTCGTGATTGTCGATTTGTTGTCGATATGTTTCAACTTAGCTTTCATAACTCTTAGTCATTCTCGCTTTAAGTACACGTTGCTTCTCGTAAGATCTCACCGTTTGCACGAATCTCTAGCCTAACCAGTCAGCCGCTTCACCAATTAATTCTTCCATATTCGGTGTTACAAGAATCTTCTGATTTTTTCAGAGTAAGCCTAAATTTGGGATCTATTTCTATCCTAAATGAATCGCTCTTGTGATGTCCCATCATAAGGCACTGTAATAAATTTCATCTTGAATTCAAATTGAACTCTTTTAAAATCAGGAGCTTCATTCGTGTTTTTACAACCCGTTACAGGTCAGGTCGTCGCAATAATCTGAAATCTTTTAAGATATTCGATAGCTTCGCCTCCCGATCGTCCTTGGTGCATTTTGGTCATGTAGTAAAAAGCTTGCTTGTAGGCCTATCTGTTGGCGTAAAGCCTGAAATTCTGAATACAGAAACCGAATAAAGAATATGTTGTCTGTATCTTGTGTTCTGTTAGTTTTGATCTCCAGATACGAAAGCTTCTCGAGAAAAACTCCTGAACGAATAGAATAGAATCTAAAGTCGTATCACTTACCTTCAAGACACTTCGATCCTCTCAACCTTCCTATATCTCCATCAGTTGTTCACTGTCCAACTGCTCCGTTCAACCCGTACCGCTTTCACTCAGACTCTGCTCTGTCCTTCCGTCACTTCGTCTTCGATTTGCTACATAGCCATAGGGGTCCTGCCTCTTTGGAACAAAGAAATCCCCAGCTTTAAATAGAAATAATATCTGACTTGGCTTGCGAGCTCGTACCCAAGTCTAGCCTCTTACAATTAGACCTGGGAGTGACTTTGGTCAGCTAATCTGACCCCACTTGACCATAAAGTGACTTGAGGTCGACTTGAAGTCGACTTCTCGGCGTCAAAACGACTTGACCCGACTTCGGAAAAAAGCAACCGACTTCCGACTTGAAGTCGACTTCTGACATGGTAGGCCTAATAGCCATTGGCCTAAGTCTACGTACGGCTACTAATGCAAGAAGTCAAGCCAATTTTCCTGCAAGCATTAATTTCATTTAGGTCTACCAATGAGTAATGAGGCCTCAACGCTTAATTGATGCATGAATTTGCTAAAGTGTTATTAAACCCATTTCAGGATGTTTGTGTTTCAGTTTGAATAGTTTTGTGATGCTCTGGGCCATCTAGTAGCCTAGACAATGCGACGGCAAATTATTAGGCCTATGAAGTTTAGCTTGTCCATTGTCTATGATTATTCAGATTACACTCATTATTGTTATTATTTAATATTAATATTAAATAAATTTGTAAAATGCGCAAGGTCTAAGATAAAATGGCGGACCGCGTACTGGTTGCACTGAATGAATGGCTTAATATGATAGGCCTAATTTGTAATTCTGCTTTCATAATTATTTGGCCACTAACATCATTTCGCAACTTAGCAAATAGCATTGCAAGCGCATCATCCTACAGCTACTAGGTCTACTCACTGACAGTAAAGTCCTTCATTGTTCAATTGGCCCTACAAAAGTTTTTCCGTCTGCAAACAACTGCAGATGCAGCGCATGCATGCACCAAAGTAGCGCCAAACTATCGATTTATTATAGGCCTTGTAGATCCAGTTTTCTTTGCGCCGAATTCACTCACCACTAGAAGTTCACTGATTTGCTTGATAAGTACACGTGCTAATATTTTGGTATTTTGTTAAATTGTTTCACCATTTTAATAGTGCATGCCTAAGCGTGACTTTTTTTTAAAGCATAGAATAACAAATTAGGCCTAGCCTATATGAATAGATCGACAGACGGCAGTCTGCATGATAGCTACCTACCGGTAAAATAATCAGTAGGCCTACGGTAGGCTAAGTCTCTGTTTAGCAAAGGCCTCATTATTTTTTTTTAAAACACACTAGGCAACAAAAGCTGCTTAAATGTTGCTACGATCATTGGTTTGAAGTGAAAAATTTAACTATGTTTATGTCTCAAGTCGGTTTAAGTCGACTTGTGGTAAAAACAACTTGAAGTGACTTCTGTGTACAAAATTCGACTTGGGGTCAGTTGCGGTGAGCAGAAACGACCCGACCCGACTTGGGATGACCAAGTCGACTGGGGTCGACTTATTGGGGTCGACTCCCAGGTCTACTTACAATCCATGGATGGGCAGTAATTTGATTGAGTAATGGCTATTTATATAGCGTATATGGCCATTTATATGGCGCCTTAACAAGAATCTCACGAGTAATTGAAATTACGTAATTTAAATTACAACTGTAATTGGTAATTACTAATTTGTAATTTGCCGCTCTGAATCAAAGTAGCCTAATTTGAAATTTATTTACATTTTCTATAGGAATTGGTAATTTGTAATTCAATGTCATGTTACTGCGTAAGTTGCCCATCCTGTTACAATCCCTACGCAGCTCTCGAAACTGAAAACATTTAGGCTGCTTTTTCACAATTCATATTTCGATACCTCTCTTCTCCTCACCTCTCTTGCCATTTCAATAATTCTAAACATCCACCTAAGCCGTCTGACTGTATGCATAACAAACACTCCGGATCTTGACCGCTGTCTATCGATTTTGTTTTGATTAAGAGCCTGTGAATAAGCTGGTTCCCACGATTTCGCTTTTGTGGGCGCTTTTGAAGACCCGAGATGAGGATAAGGATTTTGAGTAGGTCTGTCTTGCCAAAAACGTTGCTTACGCTAATTCCCAATGACGTCAAAGTAGTCGCTCCGGAGTATACATAATAGATAACCTTGTGGGGCGCAGTGGTGTAGTGGTGGCGTCGTTGCCTTGAAGCCTGAAGGTTCGAGGTTCGAATCCACCTCAAGTCGCCGCGTAGGGACCTTAGGCAAGTCCTTCACCTGCAATTGCTCAGCGCTTCGGCGTGAAACTCTGATGCAGTGTCCGCTCTGGAGTCGGGAGCGCCTCTGAGAAGTGAGCTTGGAGGGGCGCTTTAGCAAGCGCGCATACAAACAAAACCTTCATACGGCGCTAAATAAAACACCTTTAAAATTAATTCGCGCGACTTATTGGGGGGGGGGGTTCACAAGGTCCGACCGTGTATCCCAATATATGCCCGAGGTCTGGCACTGGCTTCCTTTCCCGCAAGGCATCTCATTTGGGGTTGCATGATCTTAGGTGTCGCGATGCTTATCAGGATGGGTACCCTTTTATCTGTGTGAGCTTTGGCTCCTTCTTTCCACTTGCATAGGCCGACGCGCACTGCGCTCCATGGTAACTTAATGGTTCCTTTCACTCGCTCTGCAACAATGCAGAGGCGTTCGTTCTCTGTGGTTTGCCCAACAGCCTGGAATGGACTTCCCTTGACTATGCGACACCTCCCAAGCTGTTCTCAATTTCACAAAATGTTGAAGACTTGTTTGCTTGACCTCGGCCTGGAGCGCCTTTGAGTAGGTACCTTAAAGGGCCGCTATATTATTATGACTGATTGATTTGTGTGCTTAGTGTTTGAAATAGTTTCTCTTAAAATGTTTTCTCCGGTGTTTATGCACCGAGATCGCTTCTGAATAGTTCGTACTGCGAGTAGCGGTCTGTAATTGTCGAGATACGAGACGATATTTATTATTCATGATTTTTTCCTCACTATTTTTTTCTTATTCTGTGATGATCTATTCTTGCTATCATTATTTTTATATGTTGATTCCGCTTAATCACTTGTTTAGCCCCGCCTCCGCTGAGCGAGATGACATCAACAGCAATGACGCGAGTACTATTAGTAGGCCTAATATAACGGTGAAAGAGCGTCTTAATTTTACGGTATTAAGTAGGCCTACCACTTCAAATTTTAAAAAGCCTCCGTAAGTCCGTATCTCGGGTAGGCCTACTAAAGTGAATTGCGAATTAAAAATTGCCGCGTTGACTTACAAATTCGCAAGAGAACGTTTTGTAATTTTTTTTCATTAGAATATTAAAACACAGGGACAACTTTCAGCCATATTTTGGTATAAGCTTAGATAAATATGACGCGACTGTATTAAATCGCGCGCTGAAATAAAGTCTCCTCCGGGAGATTCGAATTTGTTTCGACGAGGGTTGAAAATATTCTTTGCCTCCGGAGACTTTATTCTGAAATAAAGTCTGCGGGGGCCGAATCTAATCTGAAACAAATCCTTCTAGGAGAGAATCTGTTTCGAAATAAAGTCTCCGGGGAAAAACGTATAGGGGAGGGAGACTCTGTAACGCGATAACGGGCCTTAACGGCCTTAGGCATAGGCGATGCAGGCAGTTGCCTAAGGTGCCAAGTTCTTGGGGGCGTCCTTTCCAAGAAAGTGGGCCATTTTCTCATAAGTGTATTTTTAGGTTTTTTTATACTTATAGCCAAACCATTTCCCACAAAAATTGAATATTATCCAGCCATCAATGTACTAATAAAAAAATAAATAAATTACTTAGTTGAGCGCATTCAGGGCTCTGACTAATTCGTTTTTAAATTCTGACGTGGGTTGAGCAATTGAGTGAAAATCTGAGGGCGCCAAATGTAGGCCTATACTTTGCCCGGGGCGCCAAAATGCATGCTTTGCCTGGGGCGTCATTTGGGCGTAGCCTATTATAATTATGCCGTGCTTCAGCTACTGCTCTTTTCTCATCGTCGTTCCTACTAGAATATTTATTTGAATCTGAATAAAGGGCAGGCATCTTCATATTAGACCAGGCTTGGAATCTCAAAATGGCACTGCTAGAAGCAAATCATGTAACAATTTGCTAACCGGTGTTTCTAGACTAATTTGACCCTGCTGAGAACGAAAATCGCTGTTAGCAAGCTGGATTTTTGGCCGTTCAATGGGAAAACAAGATGGCGGACAAAATGGCGGTCAGTTGCTTCAAATGGCTATAAGTAAAGTATTGTATGTGACAGGAGCACGATTTTAGACACTAAATTAAGATTATAGGGTGCAAGGAATACAATGGAACCAAATGCACATATGTAGCACTGCAAAAAATCAAAATGGCGGACAAAATGGCGGCCAGAATCTTAAAATGGCTGTAAGTGAAATTATGTATGCAGTGGAATCATGATTTCAGGGTCAGAATCAACATTTTAGGGGTCAAGGAATGCAATGGAAGCAAGGTAACATATGTGGCATTGCACGGAAACCAAGATGGCGGACAAAATGGCGGACAAAATCTTAAAATGTTTGTAAGTGGAGTTATGTATGCAATGGAATCATGATTTCAGGGTCTAAATCAACATTTTCGAGGTCAAGGAATGCAATGGAAGCAAGGTAACATATGTGGCATTGCACGGAAGCCAAGATGGCGGACAAAATGGCGGACAAAATCTTAAAATGGCTATAAGTGGAGTTATGTATGCAATGGAATCATGATTTCAGGGTATAAATCAACATTTTCGGGGTCAAGGAATGCAATGGAAGCAAGGTAACACATGTGGCATTGTAAGGAAACCAAGATGGCGGGCAAAATCGCGGACAAAATCTTAAAATGGCTATAAGTGAAGTTATGTATGCAATGGAATCATGATTTCAGGGTCTAAATCAACATTTTCAAGGTCAAGGCATGTGATGAAACCAATGTGACATATATAGCACTTCCTGGACACCAAAATGGCGGCCAGATTCTTGAATTGGCTTTTAGTGAATTTCGTATCTAATGAATACATCAATTCAGAATGTAAATGAGAATTTTCGGAATTAAGGAAAGTGATGAAATTAAAAGCACGGAATATATTATGTGACACTGCCAGAAAACCAAAAACCAAAATGGTGGACAAAACTTCAACTGGCTATGAGTGATGTCTTGAACATATGTGATGGAGACTTGATTTCAGTCTGGACTAGTAATTTCCAGGTCATATGCTTCCAACAAAATCACATGCAATGTTATGTAGTGAAATTGTCATACCTATAGTGAAAATTTTTAGTAGCCTTATGACTGCACTGCAGTGTAACTATTGCTGGCTTTATGTATATACAGGATGCATGCTTCAATGTTTCATAACTTGGCCTATCAATAGTTTCAACTTTTCATGACTTGACAGATATAGGGTATACCGTAGATCGAGTCAATTCAGGCCTTGCTGCTGTCAATGCAATTGCACCTGAGTGCACATGACAAGATCGCACTTCGATAGCAGCAGGGCCTGATGCTACGTTTGTCAACTTCACATGATTTGCTGTAGACAAATTCTATAATGTGGCTTTGGCGCACACTGCAGCTATGGTAAAGATTACTTTCTTCCACCACACTCCATCCGATGAATGTGAGGATGATATCTGAACATCAATATCTAGAAAAATGGGCCTTTCCAAACTTACAGCTTGGTAATGAGCTCATAATGGAATGTTCCAAATGTAGAAAGTAAGTGGGAACTTTCAAGTAGTTTATTCATGCATTCTTTCAGCTGATTGCTGCTAATATGTCAAATCACATCCAGTTGTAGCATGAAGGACACTCAATTCTTCATAGTTACGTGATTTGGATGAACTTCCTTTCCGCTGATGTTCCTGACATCACCAAAACACCGTTAAATATAAAGCAAACACATATGACCCGGCAGTGGACGACACCTTATCTTTTTTTCACGTAACCACCAGCAATCGCTCTAGTCCATATCTCCAAATGTGGCTGTTGAGAGCTGAATAGACAGGAATGTTCAAAGCTAGATCAGTCTTTCTTTCAAGCATACCAAGAACATTCACCAATTTTCTGACAACGAAGTATTTCAGGACTTCACACAGTGACAGAGTTGTGGTGGTAATTTTCTGTACGATTTCACTTTTTAAAAGCAATGTCCACTACATGTATATCTTTCGAAGGCAATAATTATTAACCCTCTTGTAGCCAATCGAAAGTAGGCTATACATGTACACAGGTATCCACTGTATCTGTCAGGTCACCAATTGTCTTCGCGTTTGGAGGTTCTCTATTGCTCAAACCATTGCTTGCCCATCAATAATTTGTCTGCAACAGGTTGGATGAACTGCGTGGCGACTTATGGGCATATCACAATATTTGTCTCGTACAATATGCGGGATGTCTTGCATTGGCCCCCTTTCCTGCAGCGGATTGCCTGCAGGGTCTATGTGTTGTTTAGGTAGTGCCTTGATGGACTAGCCCCATTATGTCTGAAAGAACTCTTGTTTTTCAACCTCGGATGTCCAGCGTCGATCTACTCTTCGGTTGGCGGACCACGCTGAGCTGGTTCACTCGTGGTCTGCTATTCGACATCACCTTTCATTCTCTGTAGTTGGTACTAAAATCTGGAATGGGAATGGCCAACCCTTTTCACAGCGCTTATTGCATGCCCATGGGTCACTCCACTCTGTTCCTTAAGAACCTGAAAACTGTCCTATTTAGTTGTAGTTAAGTCGGGAGCGATTCCGGACAGCCCACCTTGAAGAGGCACTACGCAAAATATTCTAAATAAAAAAATGCTATGACTCCGCTATAGAAATGCGGACTGGACAAGTTACTTTTGCAGAAAGAATCCAATCCCATTGGTTTTGAGAAAAGTCCATGGCACAATCGTGTTTCCAGATCCATGGGACAGTCAGCTTGATACGATCTAATAAGGCACTGCATGATATACCAATCTTCATATAATTTTTTCAGTGTTCTTTTGAGGAACACTCCTTGGTTTAAGACTTGCTGAAGGCATCGCGATAATTTGAATGATCATATCTGGTCAAATAAGGGAACATTGTAGATAAATTTAACTGCACAGGTTTCAGATACCATCTTGCAAAGATCGGGCCAAAAATTTGAATCAAGTTCCCATTGCATGCATGACTTCACTAACATCCATTTTGAAATTCTTGCCACCATTTTGGTTTCCAGGCAGTGCTATATATGTCACATTGGTTTCATCACATGCCTTGGCCTCGAAAATGTTAATTTAAACCCTGAAATCATGATTTAGTTGCATATATGTCTTCACTTATGACCATTTTAAGATTTTGTCCGCCATTTTGTCCGCCATCTTGGTTTCCTTACAATGCCACATATGTTACCTTGCTTCCATTGCATTCCTTGACCCCGAAAATGTTGATTTAGACCCTGAAATCATGATTCCATTGCATACATAACTCCACTTATAGCCATTTTAAGATTTTGTCCGCCATTTTGTCCGCCATCTTGGTTTCCGTGCAATGCCACATATGTTACCTTGCTTCCATTGCATTCCTTGACCCCGAAAATGTTGATTTAGACCCTGAAATCATATTCCACTGCATACATAACTTCACTTACAGCCATTTTAAGATTCTGGCCGCCATTTTGTCCGCCATTTTGATTTTTTGCAGTGCTACATATGTGTATTTGGTTCCATTGTATTCCTTGCACCCTATAATCTTAATTTAGAGTCTAAAATCGTGTTCCTGTCACATACAATACTTTACTTATAGCCATTTGAAGCAACTGACCGCCATTTTGTCCGCCATCTTGTTTTCCCATTGAACGGCCAAAAATCCAGCTTGCTAACCGCGATTTTCGTTTTCAGCAGGGTCAAATTAGTCTAGAAACATCGGTTAGCAAATTGTTACATGATTTGCTTCTAACAGTGATTTCTAGAGCTCTTTTAGAATTCCAAGCCTTGTCTATATCCTCTCCCATTTCATTTCTTGCAACATCTTCACTGTTGAAATTGAGCGTCGGGTAGTCTGAATTACTAGCTGACGACTGGGCGCTATCATTGACAGATAAAGTAGTCTCAGCTTTGTTTAAATAATAATATTGGAACCGACCTGCATTATCTTTTTTTTCTAACTCCTGTTTTTTCTTACAACTTTGGGCACCCGATATCCTTTGACGCTTCATGAAATCATAGGGCTTAATATAATTTAATTTTTAAGTTCAAAAATTCAAACATAAGCAGTCAGCAATAAGACATAACGACCACAAATAACGCAACAATTCCTCAGTTGTTGGCAGTGTTGCCACCGAGGTTTCTGAAATAAACCCAGATTTTCTTCCAAAAAAACCCAGAAAAACCCAGACAATTCATTTAAGCTATTTTACACCCCTTTGTTCAAATTAAGTTGGTTTTTCGCTTGTTCCCATGAGGACTAACAAAATGTTCGTCAAAAGAGTCGAATAAAATGTAATTACAACTCCAAAAGTGTCAATTGTCAAAGTTGTCAGAGACTCGGGATCCATACTGACAATAAACTTAATCAATATATTCGTGTGCGCATGCGCAGCGGGTCGAGTCTACCAGAATTGTAGCCTAAGCACATAACACACGTGGCTTAATAAGTTTACAAAGTTTTAAAGTTGTCCGAGGTTTCCAGCCAAATTTTCTTAATGCACCAACAATCCAACGTTTTAAACATCTAGAACGTTAATACTCTGCAACAACTTGGCTATGATACCACTATAGGATTGACCTGACCTACAGTGTATAGGCCTAACTGTATATATGCATGTTGTAGATGTAATACGGTTTTACAAGGAAAGAGACGAGTGATCTGACCTATTTTGAAATGTCAAAATGGTTTATTTCTGTGCAGAACTATTCTTCAGGTTACAAATTATTTGTGAATTGACAACATGAGATCTTGATTGTGGAGTTTAAAATTAAAATTCATTCATTCATTCATTCATTCGAGTATTTATATAGCGCCTCTTCAAGGAAACTACTCAGAGGCGCTCCCGACTCCAGTACGGACAAACAGAACAGTTTTTAAGTGCTTATAGAATGTGTCAGAGAGTGATCTAGGGAACAGGCGCAGCTCAAGTGGGAGGGCATTCCATACCACTGGGCCAACCACAGAAAAAGCACGACTCTGCATGATGGAGGTACGAGCAAATGGGACAAAGAGTACTTCCCTAACAGCCGAGCGTAGGGACCGACCAGTCCAAGCACTTAACACAGGCCGACAAAGATCGAGTAGGTAAGATGGAGCAAGACCTAGCTGGCAGCGCCATATTAAGGACGAGATTCTGTATTCGATGCGCTGACGGACTGGGAGCCAATGCAGAACCTCCAGCATGTAATTTGTAACATGACCAAATTTGGGCAGATGACCAATGAGGCGTGTTGCAGCGCGCAGAATACGGTCAAGAGAAGATAATCGACCAGATGGTAAACCAGCATAAAGGGATAGGCAATAGTCAAGACGAGCTGAGACAAAGGAATGTACAAGCGTAGTTGCAGCACCAGTTGAGAGAGAGCGAGCGACAGTGCGAAGCTGGCGCAGCTGATAGAAACAGGAGCGACTGAGACGATTAATGTGAGGTACAAAAGTAAGTTCCTGGTCTAGCACAACAACAAGGTCACGGACTGAGGTGGAGAAAGTATAGTCGGGAAATTCAGCAGAGAGGTGAATCAGATTAAGCTTAGACAGCTGCTGCCTGGAGCCCAGCCAAATGAATTTAGTCTTAGCAGGGTTTAGTCTAAGACGGTTTGATGCCATCCATGCTCTCAGGGCAATGAGCACCTGACTCATAGCCCTAACTGTAGAGGAAGCGTTAGATGAGAGGCAATGCATGTATGCCTGTGTGCCATCAGCGTAGAGTTGGCTAAAGGCACCATGTTCTGCAAGAAGCAGGTCGAGACCAGTGGTATAAATTATGTATAAGAGTGGACCAAGAACTGAACCCTGAGGCAAACCATATGGGGCAGGGACCCACCGAGACCTAGTCGAGCCATGGACCACACTTATAGTGCGCCCATGCAGGAAAGAGCCGATCCACTCCAGAAAATTACTAGACAACCCAAACGAAACATTCAACCGCTTAAGTAGGATGTCATGGTCTACAGTATCAAAAGCTGCGCTGACGTCGAAAAGGGCGAGCAAGGTCAGTTCCGATCTGTCGATGGCTCCATAGATGTCAGATAGGAGTCGGAGTAACAGAGTTTCGGTGGAATGAAACCTTCTGAAGCCGGATTGGAAAGGTGTAAGTAATTTGTTTCTCTCCAGGTACGCAATGAGCTGACCCGCCACCATCTTCTCAATGATCTTGGATATGAACGAGAAATTACTGGAAAAATTATGTATCACAACCATTTTTACATTGAGTTTCACAGAATATTCATGTGTTGTAAGTACAAAATGTCAACTCACCAAAATAAACCCAGATCTTTCCCCAAAAAACCCAGAAACCCAGACGAAGGCCAAAAAACCCAGATCTAGTGGGAAAAAACCCAGCTGTGGCATCACTGGTTGTTGGCGCATTGAACGTATTCAGTCGAAAGATGTCACCATGCGAGTATTAGCCCATAGGCTATACATCGGGTCTATCATAGACATTGACTACAAAGCACAGAGCACGGAATGCCGTTATAACTCAAATTTTATTAGTCGATATAAAATTTATGCGGTCCTTGAAGTTGAATCAGGCCTGCTTGAATATGTGAATTGAAATCAATAATTATTTTAAATTCTTTCCATTAGCGAAAGTCTTGAGTTTAAAAGGATATAGTGCCAAAAAGTCGCCGGTGCCACGGCGCCTTCCAAGACTGCGGCGCCCTAAGAAACTGCTTACTTTGCCTATGCCTAAGGCGGGTCACACCTTGTATCCTATCCCCCTTTAAAGTTATACAAGCGGGGATGAATTTATCTATTCCCCGATGGAATATACCGGTCTAGACTATCCGAGGGAACAAACCATTCTACCCCCTTTTTTGAAAAATGCTAATTAGGCCTACTGTTCAAATGTAAGGATGCAATAATATTTTACGTCAACAGTTATACAGCGCAACTCAAAGTACAATACTAATCAGAGGGATGAGCACAGTGGCGGCGCTAGGGGCTAAGCTATCCTATCAGAGGCTAAGCCCCCTTAAAAAAGGCCATCTGGGTTTTTTACATGCAAAACTGAAATTTTCGACCGGATGACTGACAAAAATGAAAATGGAAAATTTCCTCCGGGAGGCTTCACCCCCTCCCAAACCTGAAATCCTGGCGACGCCACTGAATGAGCAGATTATTATCGGCCAACATAAATGTTGAACCAACTCAACCTGTGGGGCGCGATGGTGTAGTGGTGGCGTTGTTGCCTTGAAGCCGGAAAGTTCGAGGTTCGAATCCACCTCTAGTCGTCGCGTAGGGAACTTTGGCAAGTCCTTCACTCGCAATTGCTCAGCGCTTCGGCGTGAAACTCCGATGCAGTGTCCGCTCTGCATTCGGGAGCGCCTCTGAGTAGAGAGACCTTGAAGGGGCGCTATAACAAGTGCACATACAAACAAACCTCCCCGTTGCAGGCTTTTAATAAGGCTCATCATTTGGGTCTTGATCATGGGCGCCCGCAGCATAGGTCAAGGGGGGTCGCGTGACCCCCCTGGAAATCATGACAAAATATCAATAATGATACTTTCTGGGAAAACGTCAGTGGTAAAACGGGAAATGATGCATTTGCACCCACCCCAATTTGGCCAATTGTTCAAACAGTTGACCTATTTTGCATACGCCGTATGGTGTTCAAAATACCACAACGAGGCCACAACATGGTCACAGTTTCTGAACTATATCCTCTAGCCTGTTGTATATACGATACACAGAGTCACAGATGCACAATTTATGTGGTGTCTGACACAGTAATTAGATGCGACTTGCATGGGGTGTTTGGAGGTATCTGGGGAAGAGGTCAGCGCAGCTGGCGATGCACAGGGAGGAGTGGAGGAGATGCGTTGCCCGATATGCAGACTTCACAGGAAGGACTCGGTCATGGAGGTCTCAAAACACGACTCAGTATACTAAGGCACTGTCCACCAGGCAGAGACCTCTGGATAATAAATGCTCAAAGACGTGCAGACTAATTTCACCCTCTCAGTATATATTCACACAGACACGCACACACACACACGCACACACACACACACACACACACACACACACACACAATTATATATAGATATAATGCACGTCAATAACAATATATATATATATATACAGGTCTTTAGTCCGTAACCTATGAACCGTTTACAGCCGATGGGTACCGCAACCACCGTCTGACAGTGAGGGGAGAACAAGCATTATAGCCCATGCAGTTGGATCGCCTTTCGTTCCATTAACACCCGGCGACCTGTAAGGTCGAATAAGGTGTTGAATGAGGATGCACATGTCGGACGAGCATGAAGGAGATTCTTAAGACAAAGAGGCGAAATATGAGATACACACTACGCAGGACTGACTGCGACAGATGAGGGGGAATTAATAAAATTGGGCCGCAGAAGACCGAATCATTAGCATAGTAGTGGCTTCTATCCCTATACAGGGTGGGCGCAATTTGAGCCAAGTGAGAAACGGGGAGGGATCAGAAACGAGCCAAACCGTGGACTCCGAAATCCATGGCCAAACTCACGTCGGAAGGGCAAAGGCGGCCCTGAGAGTGGAAGGTCGGCCCGGGAGGGGAAGGAGAGGAATTGAGTCCGATTGTTTAGTAGGGATCGTAACCTCTGGCTGATGATTAGAGTTGCCTCAGAACTGGAGAGTGGATGATCAAAAAGAAAAGCTGACCGGGAACATGGACTCATGGAGTTCAGTTTATAACCTTTTATTCGTTACGGTTCGCACAATCTGACGACAGCACAGCAGTACCCGAAACGACACACTGAGTTTTACAGAAATTTTTTCGAACTGCCATTAATGCACTGCAGAATGCTACGCCAGCAGTCTGCCTCGTCGCCTTCCAAACGCACACCACTCCGCCATCGCCCCAACGGATCCACGGTAGGCCAGGCCTATTATGTGAGTCTATTGAATTGGAAATCACAGTTGCAATTAATGTAATGATTGGATAGACTTTAATTGTCGACATGCATGTCCTGTACTATTTTCTTTTATTTGAACTTGTTCCTTCCTTTCATTATCTGCCTTTTTCCAACTCAAGTCTTCTGCTTAACCTTGGCTCAGTGGACTGGGAGCACCTCTGTTCAGACTTCCTAAAGCGCCACTAAACAGCTTCCTGGAATGACTGTGTGAGTGAATAGTATAATTACATAATATTATAATTGCATAGGGCCAAGATAGGTTGCATATCGACCGATTTAAAATTGAGTCTTCTTACATGTAATTCCATTTGAGTCTTTGATTGAAGTGAAGGCACACAGTGACAGATGGTTGACAAAAGTTCCACTTTGTAGCATATAAATTCACAAATGTTGCCTGGCAGACTGTGTATCTGTATATATATAACTATTTACTTATACATAATATTATATATATGGTTAAGGCTATGTTATGAACATCTGTCATGCCTGGCGTCAGGGACCATGACCAGGGCTTCCCACATAAATAATTATTATTTCTGGCCAAGAAAACATATGTTTAATCATTCATCCACAGTGTCTTGCACATAGGAAATAATTATTTTAACAAGCTGGCCAAGTTTTGCCCATGAATTTTCTCTGTGACCTGGAAAAACAGAACTGACGTCCCTGATACTGTTAGTCAGTTATTAGTGTTATAGCTTTTTTTACTATGAATGTAGGCTTGGGCCTACATGGCACATGTAGGCCTTTGGCCTACATGTGCCATAAATCTATAGTCAGAAATTGTTGAAAGATTTTGTTCGTCTCATTGCAAAAGACTCGTAAACAGTAGTAGCCTACGTACGTTATACTGAGAAAATGTAATTGTGTAAGCTGCCTAGTTTTTAATGACATTTTAAATATCTTAACTCTCCTGGTCATGACTGACCCCCCTGCAAAAAATCCTGCGGGCGCCCATGGTCTTGATTGGGGGGAGACCAGTTTGAAGACTGTCACGCGTTGAGGTATGGAGAAGGATCACTGGACAGTAGGCTACTTGCATTGTGGATCAAAGTATGGTCAGCAGAGAGACGCTTAGGCGAAGCCGGCAAATATGCAAACTATAATATTTATTATATGCGGTTGCTCAATCCATGATCATTAATTAATTGTCTACTCCTCGTCGTCGCGCAGACTACATCCCGGTTAACCGA
Source organism: Lumbricus terrestris (assembly GCA_949752735.1). Taxonomy (NCBI): domain Eukaryota; kingdom Metazoa; phylum Annelida; class Clitellata; order Crassiclitellata; family Lumbricidae; genus Lumbricus; species Lumbricus terrestris. The sequence continues at coordinate 1,967,244 of OX457050.1, forward strand.
AGATCAAAGGTTCTAAGTAATTACGCATGTGCAAAACCAGTACGGGCGTGTTGATTAAATTGTACTGAACTATTGGGCGGCTATTCTGTACCTGACGGGCTGAGACACGTTCGACAGGAGATCACGTCGCAAACAAGCCGCAAGATTTTAATAATGTGAGTCGTTAATTAACTTAATTTATTATTTTTAAAAATATTTTGCTATAGCGACCATAAAGTTTCCTACTCACAGGCTCTCCCGACTGCAGCACGGACACTGAATCTGAGTTTCGCATAAAGAAGCGCATACTCATTTTAAAGACTTGCTCAGGGTTCCGACACCTCGGCTTGAGGTGTATTCGAACCAGTAACTTTCCGACTACAATGCACCGAACATACCCAGACACCACTGCGCTCCACAATTTCTGATAGTCTAAAAAGGCCCTGTACCGGATTTTGTGCTAAGACTTCGACGATTTCATTTGGGCATAATAATTAGATCATGCCTAGAAATAATATTAATAATAGGTTTAAGTTAGTTTCAAACTGGCACAACGAAGAATGATTGCATTTTTCACAGTAATATGACGGACTGTCACAAGTTATTATTACAGGAGTCGAATTTAACTGTCGGCAGCCTTCACGTCCTACCACTTATCTTACCAACGCCATATTCCTATCAACAGTTTAAGAGGACCTTAGGAGGGTAGCAGGAAGCAATCCGGCGTCCGTGCGCTTTTCGTGCCGCAGTGTTAACCATTACTTGACTACTGCTGCTCCATCTATGCTGGCATACCAATTGAGTGGCCTTGATTGCGTCCTGCGCTCTGTAGCCCTCCTTATTGGCCGCATACCTAAATTCAACCACATCTCCCGCTATATGCGTGACATTCTACGCTAGCTCCCTCTCAAGCAGCGTATAGGCAAATAATTTTGAACGCTAAAACGATAGATGAGCGTGGGGCGCAGTGGTGTCATGGTGGGTTCGGTGCCTTGGAGCCGGAGGGTTGCAGCTTCGAATGCACCTCAAATCGCCGCGTAGGGACCTTGAGCAAGTCTTTCCCTTGCAATTGCTCGTGCGCTTCGGCGTGAAACTCCGATTCAGTGTCCGCGATGTAGACGGGGCGCCCCTGTGTGAAGACATATTCATAGAACGCTATAATAATGCAGATGCAAGAAACTGATATAAAAACGAGAATTATTTTCACTTTTCATTTTCTTGTCCTATAATGAACGATCTTGATTGACCGGCCCTTAGCTACACACACACACACACACACGCACGCACGCACGCACGCACGCACGCACGCGCGCACGCGCGCGCGCGCACACACATAGCCTACATATAAATTAATATGTGAATCAAATATTATATTCGTTTTATTAAAAAAATAACTGATCGTCATAACGTGACAGTTATCAAGCTGGGGAAGAGGGAAAATTAATCTATCGCCCGGAAGGATTTAACCGGTCTAGACTATCCGAGGGGATAAACCATTCTATCCACTTTATTGGAAAATGCGTATAATTGAAACATTAATGCTATAATCAAAATTTAAAGTGACTCTAATTGTTTTAGGTGTCCTAAGCAATGTTCAGAGAAAGGCAATTCGAATTTATTTAGTGACTCAAAGTGTTGTTAAGTGCTTCAAATGTTCTCAGTGCTCAAAAACCAAGGGAAAAAATTATCTAGTAGAAATAATATAGGCCTACCTGTTAGTGTCATTGTTCAAAACAAAGCAGATGGAAATAAAATTTGCACAAGAAAATACACGCGGGAGTGGATTTTTCGACTTTTCCTCATTTGGTGGGGATACGATTAATACGGGGGATACTCTATTTCGCGACACAGGCTGTCTGTTTTGTTAGTAATTAAGATTGATGTTAACTAAGAGTATTTCATGTAATCATACTGCGGGTTGTGTCTCTTTGAAAACTCAAAGATTAGGCCCACTATTGTTAAACGACAAGAGAGAGACGGATAAAGCCCAGTAAGCGCTTTTGAAGAGCATTCGTGAAATGAAGTTTCTATTGTTCCTAATGGTAAGTACAAATGGGTTAGGTATTAGGCGCCATTGTGCCTATCAGAGAAGAACTTGAGGAGAACTTGATCTTTGTCCTACCTTTATCTTGCCCTGTCTCGTCTTAGGACCGACTACAGTAACAACTACAATAACAACTACAGTAACAACTGCTGTAAAAACTACAGTAGCAACCCGCTTTTCGCACACCTTGACTCGTTTCTTTTCTAATAAGTCAATGACTCTGTGACCTCGCAGATAAAGCGTTCTTGTCTATAATAATTATTCGGCATCTATAGGTAGAAATCAATCGCAGGTTCAGTGGCGGCGCCAGGGAAGTTAGGGGGCTAAGCCCAAAAAGGCCATCCGGGGGCTAAGCCCCCTAAAAAGGACCATCCGGGTTATTTTTTACATAATACATTCATGAGATCTCGACAAAGAAAGGTCGTCAGAAATTTTGGCGAATGAAAATGGGAAATTTCATCCACGAAGATTCAACCCCCAAAAACTGAAATCCTGGCGCGGCCACTGCGCCGGCTGTTGAGTGAGATTCGAATAGTAAGATTCCAGCTTTGTCATGCAAGACAGAAATTGTGTTACGGCGGAATTCAATTTCGAGGTTAACTAAGGATGCGTTGAAAACTGAAGCTTTCATCTGTGTAGCACGGCTCTGTGTAGCACGGCCGACGGGAGGCTCTTCGCTGCCCTCCTACTTAATCCAGGACATGTATTGAACCCACTCCTACCACCATTGAGGCCCCAGTCTTATTCCATGAGGCCAAGACTACTGATCAGTCCCTGGAATGTGTCGGCTACTGTAACAGAGTCACAGCACGTCTGCAAATGACCGCGCCAATTCTTTCGAGAGATAGTCGAGTTATAGTTCTACGGATTAGAAAGAAACAACCGAATAGAGGCACAGACACAATGGTCGACCGAATGGCGATGTCTTTGGACTTTCTGGTCCGACGAGTCGATGACTATGACTGATAGCACTTTAGACTGAGATTCTAGCTTCGACGAATTTTTATGAAAGCTAGAGCAGGAGGATGGAAACTCGTCCCAGTCATAAAGTGGACCTTATCCTGAAAATTGACTGCTCGACGTAAAGAAGAGCTGAGCTGGCAAATTGTATGGATGACGAAACTGAGTGTAAGGCAGGAATTATACTTACGCCCAAAATCAGTACGATATTTGCATTAGGTCTGCTTAATGGCAGTGCCATAATGGTTAGTTGAGGCATGCACCAGACCGGATCTGTACAGTCACAAATAGGCATAATGACCAGCTAAATTTGAGGGCCCTTTTCAAACTCGGGGCCACTCGGCCGGGGTACGGGGGGCCGGTGCTAGCGCCGGCACTGGGAGAAATGAACGCCACCTTGCACATTTTGGTGCTTAACTATTTTGAAGCATGACAATCGTGGTTTGTGTATTTCACATGCTATTATTCATTACTAATATTCATGTTGAACCTGTCGAACTCTTCCATGCATAAACTGCCAAGACATTCCTCTTTGGTTATTCCTGGGTCGGGAGCAGCTCTGATCAGTTATCTTGAACCGGCGGTAAATAAATTTCATATGTAAATAGCTAGATTGATAGATTATAATCATTCAATATTAAATTTCAATACTCGCTTCAGTATTAGGCCTAATATTATATAATTTCTATCAGTGTATTTTAGCCACTGCTTTTGAGGTTTCTGTTGCGGCCCACGGCTTCAAGAATCCTGCTTTTGCGACCCGCGGTACCAAAGAGGTTGGACAGCACTGGCCTAACGTATCGCTTTCAAATTTTGAGTTAATGACCCTGATTGTATAAGTTTATGTTACAGCTTGCAGTCAGGGCCGGATTTGAACAGAGTGAGGCCCTAAGAAATTTCAATTATGAGGCCCCACTTAACCCTCATCCGCACATGGCCTTCATAATTATATTTGCTGCATGACTTTTTGGGAGTTATATTTTCTCGGATTGCTTTTATGACTTTGTTCCTATATTACTGAGCTACAATTAGCACATCTAAACGACCAAATCGGTTTAGTTATAATTATGGAAGTTCTTAAGATAATACTGACCGAGACTACAATTATGACGGTTTGGACAGTGGGAGCAACTATAAAGAATGTGGACATGAAGAGATGCCAATGCCTGATGAACAACATTCAGGTGTTTCTTCTGATGAAAACAATATGGAATTGAAAATGATGATAAAAACGGTGATGAGACGGGACCTGATAGTGAAGATAATAATGACGAAATTGTTTATACTGATGAAGCCGAGAGACCTAAATTAGAGGCTAAATACAAGTAAAGATTCGAATAATTTTTGGCAGTCAAAAGCAATGCCAAGAGGACGTGCTCTGTTGCACAATGCAGTAACAGAAGATGTGGACTAAAATAATACGGACACATTGAGAATATTCAAGATAGTTTTTGACAGTTTTATAACAGCCGAGATGAAAGACATCATCATTCGATATAAAAACCCGAAAGCAACAGCTAACGGACTATGTATGATACATGTTTACATTTTAGGTTTAGTCCCATTCCATTATTTTTTATAGATATTTTCTAGAAAACTGTCATGCTGGCTCTGATCATAAGAGCATTCAGTGCTAATTTTACTAAAATGATGGTTTCTTTATTTTGATTTTCAAATTTTATAAATAGACAACTATTGCGTCGATGAACATGTATGACAAACCGCCACAATTAGTGCATTTAATTTCAAATTCATCATTAAAAATGATTTATGTTGCATAAAGAGACTGGTACATAGTTGTTTTGAGTTACTCTGATATCATCTTACAAAATTGGCATATAAAAATTACTATTGCCTATGAAAGAACCACATAAAAAACGGGGGGTCTGGCCAGACCCTCTTGTTCAAATTAAATTGCATTTTAGCTTGTTCGGATGAGAGTTAGGGATAAAAACAGACAAAATGCATCTTGCTAGATCTAAGTATATTCCTAATGAATATTGCGCCAGTGATCCATGTTTGATCAACTACTGTTAGTCTTTATAACGAGTCGAATTGTAGCCTAATTGATACACACGTTTCATTCCAGTTTTTTTATGGTATAAGCTTATATAGCCTACTAAAAATCACAATGAAGTTTTACATAAACTTTCCCTGCATTTCTGCATCGCATGATTTGCGATGTCAACAAAAGGAATTTTGCGTAGCTGTTTGCATTCGATGAAAGGCAGGCTCAATGAGCAGATCGAGTTGATTCTGGTGCACAGTGATGCCACAGCTGGGTTTTTTCCACTGGATCTGGGTTTTTTGGCCTTCGTCTTGGTTTCTGTTTTTGTTGTTGCAAAATCTGGGTTTATTTTGGTGAGTTGACATTTTGTACTTACAACACAAGAATATTCTGTGAAATTCATTGTAAAATGGTTGTGATGCATACTTTTCCCACTAATTTTAATTTTAAACTCCACAATCAAGATCTCACGTCGTCAATTCACAAATAATTGATAACCTGAAGAATAGCTCTGCACAGAAATAAACCATTTTGACATCTCAAAATAGGTCAGGTCACTCCTCTCTCCCTGAGATCTATAACATGCATATATACACTGTGTCCGGAAAAATTCCAAGGTTCTAAAATATGAATGAAAAAAACTATAGTAGATAATAATCAATTAATAAATTTAAAAACCTTTTTGATCCGTACATAATTACCAACAAAATTATAAAATTTTGGGAGTTATGCAGGAGAAAGTATACAAGACAAAGGTCAGAAACATCGAAGAACTCCGCGAGCGAATTGTTAATGCTTGGGATGAACTTGATCAACTGGTCGTCAATGCTGCTGTTAGTCAGTGGCGTGTACGTCTCGAAGCTTGTGTTGAAGCCAATGGCGGACATTTTGAACATAAATTATAGTTCCATAATATTTCAGGATTAAACTGTTTTTGGAATTTTAAAAATCTATTAATGTTTACTAATTATTTTCATATTTACCATAAAGCCTTGGAATTTTTCCGGACACAGTGTATATATATATATATATATATATATATATATAGTGTGCGACCTGGTGGCAGACCGGTAACGCGTCCGCTTACGGAGCGAGAGGTTCGACTCCGGGTAACGACCTTGGGCAAGTTGTTCACGCACACGTGCCTCTGTCACCAAGCAGTATAATTTGGTACCGGTGACACGAAACGGAGTATCCCCCTGAAAGCTATCCGGGGAGATGAATTAATCTATCCCCCGGATGGAATTAACCGGTCTATACTATCCGGGGGATAAACCATTCTATCTTTTTTTTGAAAAATGCGCATAATAAAATAATTTATGCTGTAATCAAAATTTAAAGTGACTGAGTGTTTTAAGTGTCCTAAGCAATGCTCAGATAAAGGCAACTCGAATTTGTTTAGTGACTCTGAGTGTTCTTAAGTGTTTTAAATGTTTTAAGGGCTCTAAAAACAGGACAAAACAAATTACCTAGTAGGAATAAGCATAGCCTACCTGTTAGTGTCATTGTTCAAAACAAAACAGATGAAAATTAATTTGCAGAAAAAACTACACGTGGAAGCGGTTTTTCGACTTTTTTTATTTGGGGGGATACAATTAATACGCGGGATACTCTATTTTGTGACACCGGCGTAAGCTGGGAAGTAAACAGCAAGTCCTGCAATAGACTGGCCTCGTGTCTAGGACCTTGGGATTCGTCCATTGCTGACTCAGGGCCATGGAAAAGGAGATGAGCGCCTCCCTGTGTTCCTCACGGAACGGGATAGGACTTTACTTTTTTTTACATATATAGGCCTATATATACACTGTAGGGCAGGTCAATCCTCTAGTGGCAGGCTATAGCTGTTGCAGAGTTTTAATGTTCTAAGTGGTCAAAACGTTGGATTGTCGATGTATTAAGAAAATTTGGCTGGAAACTGAAGCCACGTGTGTTATGTGTTTACAATTCTGGTAGACTCGACCCGCTGCGCATGCACACGCGAATATATCAATTAAGCTTATAGACGAGTCTCTAACAACTTGAACAATTTATATGTTTAAAGCTGTAATTACATTTTATTCAACTCTTTTGACGAATATTTTGTTAACCCTTATACAAACATGCAAAAACAACTTAATTTGAACAAAAGGGTCTAAAATAGCTTACATGAATAATCTGGGTTTTTCTGGGGGGTTTTCGGAAGGAAATCTGGGTTTATTTCTGAAACCTCAGTGGTAACACTGCTGGTGCATCGTGGAGCGAAGTTCGCTTTTTATGCGCTTGAGCTGCGAGAACGATCGCTCGCGAGTCGCCAGTGCAATTTGTTAGGCCTACATACGAAGCAGTAGCACTACTTCAAGGTTAGGAAAAGCACTTTTGATGCCGTCTCTGATAAGGTTACATGACATTTGAACGGACGAGAAAAGAACGTGCGACAGTAGAACGGCGACAGTAGAACGGTGTAGGCCTATTAGATGACCGCTGAGACTATTGAACGGCCGGACAGTTGAACGGGCGACAGATGACCGGTGGACAATTGATCGGTAAAGATTATAAAATTTAAAGGCAATCGAACATCAACTGTTTTTGACATGTAGAGCTGTAGACCCACCAAGTTCAATGTCTCGTTGTTTGACAAACGGGCAACTGAGCGTAGACTCTAAATAGGCCTACATTAAAATTTCTGCTTTGCCATAGCTGGTGACTGCACGTGTAACCCGTTCGATTAATTCTCGATATATTTCTTCTTGCTTTGGTTGAAGCATCCCGGTCGATTCTTGCAAGAAAGTAGTCTCTTGCATATGAATGTCTTTCTTGATAAACTTGAGACCTGTCAAAAGGTCCATACGGTTGGGTGGTGAGAGAAGGACATCGATTGGAGTTCGAAATGTCATCCTTGCACTGAATTTGTTGCTCCCATCCATTCCAGCGGTGTAAAATAAAACTTTGTGACTTTGTCACATGTATGTAAAATTAACAGTTTGTGATAATAAAACTTTCTATAACTTTCTCTAATATTCAGCGTCACCAGACGTCGCGCCCAACATTCAGTCAAAACTCAAAGTAGGCATAGGCCTACGTGCATAGCGTACAACGCCGCACTTTGAGAATTGTTCATTAGTAATATGGAGTTTCGGTTAAGTGTCGCCTGTTCTATTTTCGGCCCGTTCTAATATAGCCCGTTAAAGTGTCGCCGGTCAAGTGTCGTCCGTTCAAATGACCACCGTTCAAATGTCCGTACACCCCTGACCATGAAGTCATACAAATCTTGATGACTGTATTTCCTTATATTCACCATTTCTCCAGTTGGATTGGAAGCTTTTCTTTAGCAGGAATTATTTTCATCAGTATTACTTCTGTTTAATTAGAAATTATTTCTTTATGAATCCAACTTCGATTTCAGCGAGTTTGTTTTAATTAATCCTATTTCTATTTCAGTAAAAATTATTGGTAATCCCGCAGTTTAGAGTCGTTAATTTCTTTTCTTCTAAGGACGCCGGGTATTGACGCTTAATTTACTAAGGTATTTTATTTAAAAAAAACACGCTTGAAAATGGAAGCTGGATGAAAATCTCTTAATGGTGAAATAGAAGCTGGATTGACGAAATAACGCTTGATAAATGAAAACTGGATTTTTGATTTTAATTCGTGTATTTCAACATGCATCCAGCTTCCATTTAAGCTGGAAAGCCGTTTATCCACATTTCGGTAATCTATTGTTTTAACGGAATTAATTTTTTGCCATTTTGTCCACTATCGTTTTAGCGGAATTAATTATTCGCCATTACATGGGATATAGCGATGATGACATACAAGTTGGATTGACGAAAAGAATTCTTGCTAAATAGAAGTCGGATTGATGAAATAATTTTTCACGCAGGAAATAGGAGTGGGAGTTGCGAAAACATTGTTGCTGAAATTGGAGCTGGATTGATGAAAAATAATTGTTCTTTAGATAGAAATTGAATTGATAAAAACTGTTATTGTTGAAATAGAAGCTGTATTGTTAAATGAAATCTTGACTAAATGGAAACCTGATTGATGATGATTTATGCCAAAGTAGAAGCTGGAATGTTGAAAAATAATGATGCTGCGACTGCCCAAAAAATTTCGTGTAGGCCTAATTTATTCCGCTATTCCGTTTTCCAAAATGAGAAAAATAATAAATTCCGTTAAAACGATAGATTACCCAGCTTTCTTTTATCAAGCGTCTATCAATCAAGCATTTTTCATCGATCCATCTTCTATTTCATATATAGGCTAAATATACCTTCATCCAGCTTCCATTTTTCAAGCTAAACTTGTAAAAGAAATTAACGACGCTAAACTGCGGGATTACAAAATTATTTGTATGAATCCCACTTCTATGTTGCAAGAATTATTTTCGTCAATCCGACTTGTATCAACACCGAAACGGTGAAAACTGTGAAACCCATGCAATGGCGAATAATTAAATACGCTAAAATGCACTTTTACCATCGACCAAACATTCAAAAAACGTGTTCTTCCTCACTGTCCGCATTAAGCAATACAATAATGTATCGGTTGTCGCAGGTTCTTGGCCTACCAGCAGGGGCGCAACCAGAACATTTTTCTGGGGGGTGCTCAAAATTATTATTGTAAGCGCAGAAGATGCGAAGCAGCGAGTGCCGAAGACACGAAGTCAATGCCGACTAGGCGGTTTGGGGAGCGTCGTAAGCTCCCCCAGCGGGGTCTGGGGCAGAGCCCCAGAAATCAACGCATTTTTTACTTTTGGCATCAGCTAGTGCACGTTTCAGGCTCTTGTTTGCCAGCTGTATTTATGAGCGATAAAGTCATGAAAACTTCTGAAAAACACGGTTTAAGACTTCAAAAATGTCCTTTCCCATGTGTTTTAGATAAGACAGTTGGTATTAGACCTCCTCCTCAGCATAGAATTTTTAGCTCGAGATTGGCAGAATTAATAACCAGTTAATCTATAGCCCTCCCCAATGACCAGTGTTTTATCTAGTCTCTTCTCTGAGAATCAAGGTTTCTGAGGAAAAAGCGAGCATCCGATGGAAAAGGGCAGGGGCTTTGGGAGGGGTGTGCCCCTCCACATCAGAAATTTTCCAATTTCCACACAGCAAAGGCAGCATTTTAAGCTGCAATCTAAAGCAAAATTGCTATACTGTTATACATTGCTGATAAGAGTGGTCTAAACTTCAATGAATATACTCACAATTATAAAAAATATTTTAGTGAGTTTCCACGTTTATTATGGTACCATTTTAAGATGTCAACTTAGCAAAATGACTCTATTACTTCAGTGCTGATAAAAAAAAGCGATTTCAGATTTCAACATCGGCCTAGCAGGGGAAGGTGGTTGGGCAGGGGGATGTGCCTCCTCCCCAACATAGAATTTTTATTTCCACACTGTAGTGGTATCATTTTAGGCTGTCATTTTAGCGAAATTTTTCATGATTTCATTGCTAAAAAACATGGTGTAAGACTTCAATGCCCTCCCATTGTTTAATTTTTCTAATTTCCATACTGTAATGGTAGGTTTTTACGCTGTCATCTAAATAAATATTTTCAATGCTGATAGACATAGATTTTAGTTTAAAATTTTAGACTTTTGTCTCACAAGTACTTAAAGCTGTTGAATTTGCACTGTGCACCGTGACTTTTAAATCCGTCATTTTTTACAAAATAGCTAATGATTTTAGTGCTCAGAGACGTGATATAAGTTTTCAATAAATGTCCCCTCCCATCGTTTAAGAATTTCTAAAATTTTACCTATAGCCTACATACTGTAATGACAGCATTTTAGGATGACGCCTTAACAAAATTGCTCATTACGATAAACAGTGAATAAAATTGCATAAATTTATAATAATATTTTTGAAATATTTATAACATATTGGGGGATATTATTAATATTATTACATAAATTTATTACGTGCGCAAGGTCACACCAAAGTGTGAATCTGAGGCGCGGATAGTTAGCCGCCAGAGGAAGATGCAGTTAAAGGTCCATGTGCCTGAAAGTCAAAGAGAAATAGTGAGTTTTGAGCCGTTTTTTGAAGGTAGGGAATGAAAAAAAAACGGCTCAAAACTCACTATTTCTCTTTGGCTTATAAACATCTCCAATCTCCACCACAAACTTTGGGGGTTTAAAACTTCAGAATGTTGCCTCACAATTACTTACGTCTCCCTATCGCCCTAAATATCCGCCCATGACAGTAAGTTATGCACATTATAATATCATACGATAGTATCATAGTAATATTATAATAATAAATAATAAAATTATAATTATAATAAAATAAGATCATGGTATAATCTGGCAGTTTATGTAATACAATATAATAAACAGCAACTAAAAACTATCATTTTGTCAAATGTTCTGAAGGAAAATATTTTCATTTCTGGGCACTTTCACTGCTGGAAATGTCTAGAACAAACAAAGCTGAATAACTATGCAATATTATAATACTGATTTGAAGGAAATAATTCTTAGTTAGGCCTTAATAAAATAGCACACACGATACTATCAGCTAGGTCGGAACATATTATCAATAAATTGGCGAGACACTAGCTGTAATGTTAATTCATTCATATCACTAACGCTTTTAATTCATCACTAGGCAAATTCTCGAGACCCAGACAAACTCAGGCAGAGAAGCTAAACACTGAAATCTAGTGCTTTATGAACCATGAATTTGTCTAAGATTATAATACAGAAGAATGAAGAAACTTGCGTGATTGTGTAATCTGAAAGAGCGAAAGACCCCACTACCCCCCCCCCCCCACCCCACCCATAAAAACTAATCGGATTTGGAAAAATTGTGTGGGTCGCCTTTTTAGCCCTGGGGGGTGCTCAAGCACCCCCCAGCACCCCCCTGGTTGCGCCACTGCCTACCAGAAGAAATATAAATATCGATGAGACGCAAGCGTGCAACTTAAATGGAAACTGGATTGATGAAAATATTCTTGATTAAATTGGAACTGGATTGATGAAAAATAATAGTTTTGCTTAATTGGAAGCTTGATTGATGAAAATGTTATAACTTAAATTGGAACTGGTTGATGAAAAATAATTTAAATTCTTTAATGGAAGTTGGATTGATATTTTAGTATAGAGCCTAGACCACCACACGACATGCATTAGGCCTACATCTGCCCTCTTGATCCAATGGAAACCACAATGAAACACAGATATGATGTCCATCACGACAGAAAGACAACCTGTAGGATCCTCCACTCCATCTTGTCGGTTTGCCGACTTTAAACCATGTTGGCTTGCCAACTTTAAACCCCATCGGTACACACACAACCCTGACAGGCGCTTACTTCCACCTACACCTATTACCTCATTCCATTTAAAACCATTCTAATTTCAGTGGTTTGCATCTATAGATATAAATAGGTAAAGAGAAAAGGGATTAGATGGTTCTCTTGATTTTTTTGTTACGTCTTTCTGTTTGTTCTCTTTTCTTTTAATTTGTCTTTGTACATGCTGCTGTGATTAGGCCTAATGAATAAATATTTGTATATTTACGACTGTCTTATATTGATATGTGGCATGTTTCTGTTTAAATTGTTCACATGTTGGGTGAATCCATAATATGGATTCACCCAACATGTGAACAATTAATTTTGTAACATTCATACAATCATGCATGATAGGCTCAGTGTCCACATTGTACAGAGTGATACGCACATCAAAACACGGAAATATGACATTTAACTTTATAGATAGTTATGCTACACTGTCATGAGTTATCTTTAATGGTGAGTTAGGCCCTAGCCTATTATGGACCAGGGTGTTTAATACTAATATCGAAGTACTAGACAATAGAACAAAGCACAAAACTCGTTTAGAAATTATTAAGGTAAAAAGACAACTGAAATTAAACTAAAAGACATAATACAATAGAGCAAATAATATCGTCGATAGACTAAATCTATAGCGCCCTAATCGATGGTCGTGCCCTCCCCCAGACCCCACCCAACAACTGGTCGATGACTCACGTTACCGTTCGCCTGGCGACAGTTTCTGTAGGTGTGAAGAAGTCCAACGGGTTTCACAGCGAAGGGCTTCTGTCGGCTCACTGGTCTGGTTCGGTTGCTCCGTTCTGAAGTCGACTTCGTCCGTTTCCTCGTTCCAGGATGGAAGAAGAACCCAGCGTCCAGAGTTGCAGTCCTGCTGGCGTTCCAGTCACGACCGCTGACCGCGTCTTGTAGAGGAGTGCCTTCCGGCACCGCCCACCTCCTGTCGTAGAAGTGGCGGAGAAGTTTCCGCTGTCGGACACCGCCCACCTCCTGTCGTAGACGTGGCGGAGAAGATGACTCCGTCCTCGTCTGATAGCACCGTAGCACCGTTGTGCTTCGTATTCTCCTGGTAGCACGGTTGTGCCCCGTAAACCCGCCTGGTAGCACCGTTGTGCCCCGTAAACCCGCCTTCCGACCACTGGACTCCGACGGTTGACGATTCACTTCCGACGATTGACTTCTGACGACTCACGACGATTGACTTCCGACGAGTGACCCTCCAGACAGTCTGTACTCTTGCCTATATATCCTATCCGCCTCCAGACAGATGACCTTTACCCCCGGCACACCTTCTTGGACCCAACGACCATCGACGACCATCGATATATTAATATATATATATATAGCTATGTGGCACTAAGTATATATTATAATATTGTCACAATGTTCCTTTAAGCATATAATAATTATATAGGCCTACGCCATAGCACAACATAGATACAATTATATAAGCAACAATAACGGCCTAAAGATATTTACAAGGGCAACTCGTGACAATGGCCCCACACTTAAGAGAAAACTAACTTAGCTTTTCTTTACAACTAAATTAAAAACGATTGCCCTGTCAATATCTAGGTTTACTTATCCTAGTTCCTATCAAGACCTACAGATGGCGGCTTAAGAAATCGGCTCCCACATTTTCAGACCCTTTTATGGAGCGTATAGTAAAACAATAAGGCTGCAAAATTAAAGCCCAGCGCATTAATCTCCCATTCACTGGATTGGCTCTTTGAATATGAATGAGAGGCTGATGATCAGTCTCTAGCCAGAAGTGTTTTCCAAACAAGTACACCTGGAACTTCTGTAGCGCCCATACTATTGCAAGTCCTTCTCTCTCAATCGTTGAGTATCGGGTTTCTCTTGGTAGAAACTTTCTACTAGCGTATGCAATGGGATGCTTAACGCCATCTACTTCCTGTAGTAGAACAGCGCCTGCCCCATAATTCGAAGCGTCCGTCTGCAAAATGAACTCTGCGCTCCAGTCCGGCAATCTCAGGATTGGATAATTCATCAGATGCTGCTTTAGCTCCTGGAAAGCTAATTCTTGCGCGTCACCCCAGCTGACTTTGTTCGGCTGATTCTTCCTCGTCAGATCAGTTAGCGGAGCGGCGATGCTGGCAAAGTTCGGAATGAACTTTTGATAATATCCAAGTAGTCCCAAATACGAGCGAATCTGTTTCTTGGTTTCTGGTCGTGAAGCTTCAGCGATTTTCTCTATTTTCTCTGCTTTTGGCTGAATCATTCCATCACTTATCTTATGTCCTAAGAAGTCGATGCCCTGTTCTCCAATTTGACATTTAGTTGGTCTAAGCGTTAGACCGGCCCTTCGTACTCTTGTAAAGAAGTCCTTCAGAGAACTCAGATGATCTGGCCATCCCACAGTGTGGCATAGGACATCATCAAGATAGTTGTCCAGATTTTTACTTTGATCCAAGAGTTTTCGCATGGCTCTAGAAAACGTTGAAGGCGCCGTTACCAATCCGAATGGCATAGTGACAAATCGATAGAGTCCACGGTGCGTTATAAACGACGTGCAGTCCCTGGATTCTGGTTCGACTTCGATTCCCCAGTAACCTTTTGAAAGATCAAACTTTGAGAAGAAATTATTGCCTGCTAACTTGGCAAAAATCTCATCGGCCTGTGGCATCGGCTCAGCGTCAAACACCGTGATACGATTCAAGTCCCTGAAGTCCACACAAGGACGATTGGATCCGTCTGACTTTCTTACTAGCAACATAGGAGAGGCATATGCTGCTGTGGAAGGTTCAATTACTCCTAACCTGATCATGTCATCGATTTCTTTGTCCAACTCTTGCCTCATAGCATAAGGCACAGGATATGGTCTCTTCCGCACTGGAACATTCGACGTTAGCTGTATCCGATGTCGGACTAGGTTGGTTCGTCCTGGCACATCACTGAAGATGTCTTGGAATTCTTCCAAGAGGTTTTCAACCTCCTTCTTCTGGTCTGCTGACAGTGCATGGCCTATCTCCACATCTTTGTAAGTTTCTCTTTGCAGATTGTTAAAGAGTGGCAGATTTCCTTCCCCTGTCATCCTCATCTCTGCATCAGACAATTCTTCCACGACAACAGCTGCTCCTACAGCTTGCGTCCCGTCATTCACGGCTTCCTCGCTCGATCTAATCTCGCTCTCTGTTTGACGCTCATAATAGCGTTTCAGCATGTTCGCATGGAACGTCTTTGTTCGGTGAGGAAACTGGATTACATAATCAGCTTCTCCAAACCGTTTCAGTACTTGAAATGGACCTTTCCATTGCATCTGCAGTTTGTTGCTTTCTGTAGGCAACAGTAGCAGTACTTTATCACCTGGATCAAACTTTCGAGGCTTCGCATGCTTGTCAAAATTTCGCTTATACTTATCAGCGGCTCTTTGCAGATTTTCTTGAGCCAAATGACAAGTCTCTTGAAGACGATTCCTCAGATCGACAACATACTCATAAGTCGTTTTCGCCTCTGGTTCTGCAATGTCTTTAGTCCACAGTTCTTTCAAGATAGCCATGGACCCTCGCACATGCCTTCCGTAAATCATCTCAAATGGACTGAATCCCGTACTTTCATTACTGACCTCACGATATGCGAACATCAACGGATCTAAGTATCGATCCCAATCTTTCACTTTCTCTGCACACATCTTCCGAAGCATTTGTTTAATGACTCCGTTATATCGTTCAACCAATCCACAGTTCTGACTGTGATATGGAGTGCTGAATAGTTGCTTTATCGACAGAAGTCGACCTACTTCCTTCATCATTGCTCCTGTGAACTGTGATCCATTATCACTCAGCAACTCCAATGGAACACCCATCCTTGAAAAGATGCTAAGCAATGCTTCTGCAACAGAACATGTGTCAATTTGCTTAAGCGCGATACACTCATGATAGCGGCTTGCACAATCCACCAATGTTAAGATGTATCGGTGTCCTCGCTCCGAGCATGGAAGTGGTCCAATCAAGTCGACCACGCATCTCTTAAAGACCGTGTCGATTATCGGCATTTTAATCAACGGCACTTTCTGAACTCGCCCCTTCGGCAAGGTTCTTTGACAAATGTCGCAGGATCGACAGTACCTTCCAATATCACTGTAGCATCCTGGCCAAAAGAATTGCGATAGAATTCTCTCTTGAGTTTTGTGAATGCCCAAGTGTCCTCCAAGAATTGAGCTATGGGCGATTTCCATTACTCTGGTTCTCAACTTGGATGGAATTACCAGCTGCTTTATTTCATCGCCGAAGTTATGATGTGGTGATCGAAACTTGCGGTACAGCAACCCTCGTTCCACATCAAAGCGTACGACGCGATCAACATCGTTCTTGACAGGTGTTTCTTTCTGTGCTGAATACTCCCAGCATTTCTTCAACGAATTGTCTTCAGCCTGCTCCTTCTTCAGCGTTTCCAATGTGACTTCATTCCGAAATTCTGGGACTCTTAACTGCTTTGGCAATGCTTTCGCTTTCTCTTTCATATTTCGAGTCTCCACAGCTGACGTCACATTTAACTGCTCTTCGGCACTCATCTCATCTTTCCCTGCGTCAATTAACAAGTCTTGTTCATGCACTTCAGTGCTCTTGTCAAAGGATCTGGGCCGTAGTTCCGCTCCAGATATATTTCCAATTACGAGGTCGTATAGTGTTTCCTTCATGCAGAGCGCTTTCACTTTCCCTGTGAAGTAGTCCGTTCTGACTTCAATAATAGCGGTTGGCACTTTCCTCATAGTTTTGTCAATCAGAATGCACAATTCATGCTTCCCAGTCATCTGATTCTTTTTCACCAGCTTCTTGGCTACAACAACTGACGAACATCCGGTGTCTCGAAGCACTTCGACCTGCTGATCACCTACATAACCTATCGTCGTTTTCATATCAGTTCCGTATTTTCCCGGTCTACTTGCTTCAGCTATGACGTGCGCTTTACAACCACATCTCAGTTCGACATCTTCACCATCCGAAAGATTTTTCAACGCCTGACCAGCGTTTTCATCACATCCTTCCTTGACCAGCGTCCTTTCTGGATCAGTAGAAGTTGCTGTCGTTCTATGCGTTTTCTTATCAACTGCAGAAGATGTTGGTTTATCCATGTTCTCAGCTTTTTGTTTCTGTGCATTTCTAGGCTTCCAGGAAGTCTGCATTCCTGCTGCTTTCTGTGAAGTAGGCCTATTCATTCTAAATCGGCAAGAATTATAGGAATGTCCTGGCCGATTGCAGAAAAAACAAAGCCTATCAGTAGCCCCATTACGACTTTGGTCTTTCCGTCCAGTCCTCTCATTTTCCTTAGTGAAGTCTGGCTTGAGAAATTTTCTCTCTGTTCTTATTTCTTTTTCTGCGAAGTTCGACTGGTATGGCTGCTTTAACCTTCCGTCGTGTGCCTCTATGTAGGTCTCCGCTAATTTAGCTAGTTCCTGAAGATCTTTTGGCGCTCTTTCTCTCAAGAAAAGCGACAATTCTTTGCTCACAACCGAAAGATACTGCTCCTTTACCAGCAAACTCTTCAGTCCTTCAAAGTCTTGAGTGACTTTGGCGAGCTCAATCCATCTCATCATGTAGCTTTCTAACCTAGTGATGAACTGTTGAGGCGATTCACCTGTTTCCGGTCTACTAGTATTAAACCGTTTGTGAAAGCCTTCCTCCGTCATTTGATATCTTTTCAGAAGAGCATCTTTCAATGCGTCCTAATCGTCGTATTGTTCAGGCGGCATACGCGCAAAGACATCTAAAGCGCGTCCCTTCAAAACTGCGGCTAAATAAACTGCCCATTCTTGCCTTCTCCATTTTCGAATAGACGCATATTTCTCAAATCTTCTCAGATAAGCGTCCATATTATCTTTGCCATCCTCAAATGGAGGCAGCTTTGGTCCTTTCCTCGCATTGACTGTCCAATCCGAGGGCCGCTCCTCTTCCTCATCCTCTTCACCATCCTCTTCTGATGCTGCGTTTTCACTCACGCTTCTGATGCTATCCTGCCGTAGGCCTACAGCTTTCCCTTCGAGCTTAGCTTTTTCCAAAGCCATGGATTGCTCATGCTGCTCCTTTTGCATTTCCAATGCCTGCTCGTGCGCCTCTGCTTTCATCTTTCTTTCTAATTCTAATTTTCTCATGGCGCTTTCATCGGCTTCGGCTTTTGATTGTCTTTCCAACTCTATGGCTTCGGCTTTGGCTCGTCTTTCCAAATCGAAGGCTTCGGCTTTTGCCTGTCTTTCCAAATCAAACTTCTGTCGCTCCATCTCAAACTTTTTGAGTGCATTTTCTTCGGCTACGGCTTTAGCCTGTTGCTCCATATCCAACTTCTTGAGTGCGTTTTGTTCTGCTTCTGCTTTAGCCTGTCGCTCCATCTCAAACTTGCGCAACTCTCTGTCAGCTGCTCTCTCTTCTCGCTCAAGAATCCGTTTCTGTCGCGCTTCCTCATCAGCTGTGTGCTTTTCTACAAACTGAAGAAGCTCAGGCCCTTTCAAGCCACTCCTTTCGGCAAGTGCTATCAATTTCTCCATGTCGAGAAATAATTAGCAGACTGGGCTAAACTGAAATAGAATATTCCCCTCAGCGACAAATGCTAGTCTATTCAGTCTAGATAATTATCTTAGACCCCACTATAGGCGACGCTAAAAGAAGTATGTCTTTAAACAATCCCTCTGGCCTATTTTATGCAGCGTACAACACCTACGCTATCCTAGCATCTAAAACTATCTTCAGCAATGCTTCAATGCGTTTAGCTAAATCGTCTATCAGTGCCTAAATCCCCGTCTAATTCTATCGAGACAATGAAAGCTATGTTATACTAATACCCCGACACCAGCCTAAACAAACTCAACCATCCCACCTACGCTGCCACCACATTGTCATGAGTTATCTTTAATGGTGAGTTAGGCCCTAGCCTATTATGGACCAGGGTGTTTAATACTAATATCGAAGTACTAGACAATAGAACAAAGCACAAAACTCGTTTAGAAATTATTAAGGTAAAAAGACAACTGAAATTAAACTAAAAGACATAATACAATAGAGCAAATAATATCGTCGATAGACTAAATCTATAGCGCCCTAATCGATGGTCGTGCCCTCCCCCAGACCCCACCCAACAACTGGTCGATGACTCACGTTACCGTTCGCCTGGCGACAGTTTCTGTAGGTGTGAAGAAGTCCAACGGGTTTCACAGCGAAGGGCTTCTGTCGGCTCACTGGTCTGGTTCGGTTGCTCCGTTCTGAAGTCGACTTCGTCCGTTTCCTCGTTCCAGGATGGAAGAAGAACCCAGCGTCCAGAGTTGCAGTCCTGCTGGCGTTCCAGTCACGACCGCTGACCGCGTCTTGTAGAGGAGTGCCTTCCGGCACCGCCCACCTCCTGTCGTAGAAGTGGCGGAGAAGTTTCCGCTGTCGGACACCGCCCACCTCCTGTCGTAGACGTGGCGGAGAAGATGACTCCGTCCTCGTCTGATAGCACCGTAGCACCGTTGTGCTTCGTATTCTCCTGGTAGCACGGTTGTGCCCCGTAAACCCGCCTGGTAGCACCGTTGTGCCCCGTAAACCCGCCTTCCGACCACTGGACTCCGACGGTTGACGATTCACTTCCGACGATTGACTTCTGACGACTCACGACGATTGACTTCCGACGAGTGACCCTCCAGACAGTCTGTACTCTTGCCTATATAGCCTATCCGCCTCCAGACAGATGACCTTTACCCCCGGCACACCTTCTTGGACCCAACGACCATCGACGACCATCGATATATTAATATATATATATATATATAGCTATGTGGCACTAAGTATATATTATAATATTGTCACAATATTCCTTTAAGCATATAATAATTATATAGGCCTACGCCATAGCACAACATAGATACAATTATATAAGCAACAATAACGGCCTAAAGATATTTACAAGGGCAACTCGTGACATACACTATATTATAGTGTAGCATAACTCTCTATAAAGTTAAATGTCATATTTCCGTGTTTTGATGTGCGTATCACTCTGTACAATGTGGACACTGAGCCTATCATGCATGTATGAATGTTACAAAATTAATTGCCAGTTTCATGCAATCAGAGCACACCAACTAGGCCTACTGTTTTTCCATTGTATCTATGGACATAATTATTTTCATGACCGTATGCGACCTGCCAATTTTGCTCATGGCCTGCCTTACGACCTGCTTGGAACTTTTAGCTCTTTTTTACATTTAAATTTCTTGATCTACTGAATAACTGCTATGAATAACTGCTTGACACGACCTGCCTAAATTGTAGCCTATAGGTTGTGCCACCACTGTCTGCATTTTAAAACTGTATTCTTAGTTTAATTGCTATTTTAATATTTGCAAGGACATCAATTCCTTCCTTCTCTTAGGTCTATTAACTTAGATAGCAATTAAGAGACAATATCTAAGTCCTGGCAAAGTAGTGTATCGAAGGACATGCATTTCTTAACTCTACTGACAAGTGCTTGCTGGCGACTGCTTGTGAACACCTGTTTCATATTGGGTTATTTAAGAAAGTAAGTATTGCTAATTAAAAGTTGTTGAAAAATCTTAATCTAAGGGCTCTTTGGGCCCGTCAATATATTAGACCTACATATCATTTGTTTCTTAACCCTCCCCCATTTAGGAGGTGGTTTGGCGGTTTCAAACCCGAAATAAACATTCTAATTTAAAAGAACTAGTTCTGTGTATTTTGCGTCCAAGAGATCAAGACCATTGGAAAAGTTAAAAAAACAGAATGGAACTCCCGAATTTTGTTCATGGCTCGCCTCTGCATGTGGAATGGCGTCTTAATTTCAATACCATTCGATTATCTTACCCACTAAACACGGACAACAGACACCAGGATTGTGCACATCCGCCCACTGTACACAGAATTACAGCCTAAAATGTGTGTCATAAAGTGCGCTACTTTGGTGTTAATTTGTGAATTTTCCTAATGACATTCGCTTTGTGGATTTTAGTATGTTATATTACATGATATTATCTAACTAAAAAGTTTAAAATTGGCTTGTCACCAATTTCTTCTAGCTTTGATTTATTGACGCATTTTCAAACTTATAGCTGGAGATGTGATATGCAATTTGAAATCGAAACCTTAATTTGACGGCTTTTTCAGATTGGAACGTGACCATCATGGAGGCTGCTAGGATTTTGCTAGATGTAACTGGATCGAGCAACAAGGTGCCAGAACGCGAGACACCTACAAGCGCTGGGTATTTTGCTCATTATAATTATACTTCTTTTATTTTCTGCAGCGATCTATATTATAAGTCCGAAAGTTTATCTGTGGCTGGCCTGGTGCGTGTATGTATGATGTCCCAAGAAAAACCCAGAAACGGCTCCATTTCGCGAGACTAAAATAATCCGTTTCACCATCTCAGCGATCGTCGTGTGCGCATGTGCAATGAGTCGCATAAACAAACATCTTACATTTACACACACCACACAGGTGAACCAACTCTTCTCCCTTGTACATCGATTAATTTTTAATTCACGATTGGGGCAAAGTTTTTCTTAAAGCACCGACAAAAAATCCGAAACGTTTTTTCACGGCCATGCCTGTTGTGCCCGAAAACCACAATTGCACAAAATTTGTGGGCCATTTGCCCCCTCTGGACCCCGCCTCCTACGACTATGGCTCCTTTAAAGCAATTCTTATAAACCTTTTGACGGATTTTTTCAGATTGAATCCTGACCATATGGCGGAGGAAACTGGATCGAGCAACGAGGGGCCAGAACGCGAGACACCTACAAGCGCTGGGTATTTTGCTCATTATAATTATACTTCTTTTATTTTCTGCAGCGATCTATATTATAAGTCCGAAAGTTTATCTGTGGCTGGCCTGGTGCGTGTATGTATGATGTCCCAAGAAAAACCCAGAAACGGCTCCATTTCGCGAGACTAAAATAATCCGTTTCACCATCTCAGCGATCGTCGTGTGCGCATGTGCAATGAGTCGCATAAACAAACATCTTACATTTACACACACCACACAGGTGAACCAACTCTTCTCCCTTGTACATCGATTAATTTTTAATTCACGATTGGGGCAAAGTTTTTCTTAAAGCACCGACAAAAAATCCGAAACGTTTTTTCACGGCCATGCCTGTTGTGCCCGAAAACCACAATTGCACAAAATTTGTGGGCCATTTGCCCCCTCTGGACCCCGCCTCCTACGACTATGGCTCCTTTAAAGCAATTCTTATAAACCTTTTGACGGATTTTTTCAGATTGAATTCTGACCATATGGCGGAGGAAACTGGATCGAGCAACGAGGGGCCAGAACGCGAGACACCTACAAGCGCTGGGTATTTTGCTCATTATATAGGCTACTTCTTTTATTTTCTGCAGCGATCTATATTATAAGTCCGAAAGTTTATCTGTGGCTGGCTTGGTGTGTATGTATGATGTCCCAAGAAAAACCCAGAAACGGCTCCATTTCGCCAGACTAAAATAATCCGTTTCACCATCTCAGCGATCGTCGTGTGCGCATGTGCAATGAGTCGCAAAAAATCTTACATTTACTGAATCTATCAGAATTGTAAGCCACACATCACACACTTGACACCAACTCTTGTCTCTTTGTACATCGAATAATTTTTAATCCACGATTGGGGCAAAGTTTTCTTAAAGCATCAACATTTCAACGCTTTAATATATCTAAACGATTGATACCATGCACGTTTAATGCAACTTCCTGTAGAAGTGTAGAATTAGGTCACTGTGTTGTAGAATTAGGTCAATTAGATGATGAACCGTTTTTTTTTATCTTCTTATGCGAATTTGTAGGTCAGTGCGACTATTTTTAGCTCTCAATTCACTTTAAAACCCGAGATATGGACATTTTAAATTTCGATGTGGTAGTCAGCGCCTATATATAATTAAGAAGCGATTTCACTGTTGCAAAGTAACCATCGGGTCGCCATTGCTGAGCAGACAACATGCTCGCCCCTCGCATGTTAATTGTCATTGGGCTTCCCCATCAGTTCGCTCTGCCATCCTCTCTGGCAGTGTATCCTCGTTTTTCTCTCGTCTGAAAATTTGCCTTTTTTGAGTTTGAGTTTGAGTTTGAGTTTATTGATCCCAACATCAACTTAAATCACACAAGAATCAATGATAACACACAAGGTAATACATCATGCATGGCTAAGAACAATGGTGCAGTAAGTAGATTAGGTAAGAAATTAAAAAAGAACAGGTAGCCAGCAGAGTAATCAAACGAAATGAATTCAAATATAAAATTAGGGAACAACAGGCCCACCAAAGGGACGACGTCCCGCTAAGAGGGGGCCTATTTAGCTAAGTGGCATTAAGAGGTTAAAGATGACATGGGCTTACAGGAGGAAAAGACCCAGGGATCCTAGGCTACATTGAGAACAATAACAGTTTGAGAAAACACAAACGTACAATTTATAACAAACTTAACTAACTTAACTAACAGCTATGATACATGCTCAAGTGTGTGTGCTCTTAAAGTGCGTTTAAAGCAAGAGATATTATTGGAGGTACGGATTTTGAGAGGTAGGTTATTCCAAAGTAGAGGGCCCTGAAATTTAATAGATAATTTGCGAGTATTAGTTCGTGTGGAAATTAGTTTATAGTCCGGTTTATTTCTTAAGCCAGCTTTGAATTGGGTAGGGGGAAAATAAGAAAGGAAAGCAGATGGCAGGAGTTTGGTGTGGTATTTGTACATAAATTCACAAGTTTGAATGAAGTTGATCTGAGTGATAGTTAATAGTTTAAGTGTTGAGAATAAAGGTTGAGTATGGGAGTTAAAGGGAGATTTAGTTATAATACGAATGGCCCTTTTTTGAGCAATTTGAAGTTTTCTTAAGTGAGTAGGATAGGTGGAGGTCCAGATGATATTACAATAAGTAAGATATGGATAAACAAGAGTATAGTATAAGTTGGTTAGAGTGGGGGAGGGCAACAAGTAAGAGATACGAGTGAGGATGCCAATACTTTTGGTGATTTTCTTATTGATTTCTTCAATATGTGTGTTCCATTTTAGATGTTGGTCCATGTACACGCCTAGAAATTTAGATGATGCAACTTGAGGAATAGTTATGCCATCAATGACTATGTCTTTAGAAAGTATGGGTGTTTGCTTTTTATTAGATCTAAATAATATAAAATTGGTCTTGGAGAGATTAAGGGACAGTTTGTTAGCTTTGAACCAGGTACTAGTAGCCCTTAGTTCATCATTAGCAATCTCAAACAATTGGTCGTATGAGGCATGCGATAAAAAGACGTTGGTATCATCAGCGAACAGGATATAGTGAAGTAAAGAAGAGGAGTTAGGTAAGTCATTTATATATATAATGAAGAGAAGGGGACCAAGAATGGAGCCCTGTGGAACTCCAAATCGCATGGGCAAAAAGTCAGATAGTGAATTGTTACATAAAACCTGCTGCTGGCGAAAAGTTAAATAACTTGACAACCAATCCAGAGCAAGACCCCTGATTCCGTAATGATTAAGTTTGGATAGTAGAATTTTATGGTCGACCGTATCAAAAGCTTTTGCTAGGTCAAGGAAGATGCCTAACGAATATTGGTTCGTGTCAAAGGCCGCAGAAATTTTATCTTGGATATCAAGTAGGGACATAGAAGTGGAGTGAGCCGGTTGGAACCCATGTTGCAGAGGGTACAGAACGTTCTTCTGCTTAAAGTAAGAGAATAGGCGGTCATACAATACTCTTTCATAGAATTTTGAAAAGAAGGGTAGTATAGAGATTGGTCTATAATTAGATAGTTCAGATTTCGTGCCTTGCTTATATATTGGCAGCACCCTGGCCCTTTTAATTGCTAGTGGTACAATGCCCTTCCTCAGGGAGCAATTTATTACTGCAGAAAGTGGGTCGGCCAGCAGGTCAATGACTTGCGAAGTTATCAAGGGATCAATATCATCAAAGCAAAATTTTTCTCGGGGTTGAACGCGTTGGAAGCGCTTCTGAAAGGCTCTTGCTGCGAGAAGCGCTTTATAAAATTAATGGTCAGATACAATACAATACAATACAATTAACTAAGCTATTCACCGCACGTGTCCAGCCGATTTGCAATAATAAATAATAATTATTAAAGTAGTGATATTATGAACTGATGACAGCAATGTAATAAACAACAAGTAACTAATGTCGTATCTCGACATTTATGAAGCACCTATTCACTGGCGATCTCAGTTCAGTCTCTGGAAATTTGGGAAAGACGTCTCCCTAAATCTTTGATTACATCAAGACCGTCTTCGTTGGTGGGACCCAAGGTCTCGAAAGCCAGTGGTACAAATAAATGGATTTTGGACACTTCAATGTATTTAGCGTTCTTTCTGGTGGCTGCCATCTCAACCGCCGCTCCGGCTGCGCCAGTCGTTGAATTAAGGTACGATGCAGCCACGGTGTCCGTCATTGTTACATCCCAAACAAGACTACGGCCACCGAGCTATGGAATTAGTCATCCCATCGGGACGCTTTCGGTCCGTCCTCAACAAACCGGTAGGTCTTTGATGTTGGGAACGCCCACACGAACCAGACTGCGGCTGATCAGGTCGTTCAGTAGGGCGTCTCTGGCAATCCTTCCAGGACCGAGACCACACGACTGACCATGCGAGCCATCCGCCGAAACCACTGCCCCGCAGGGACATGAGCGTGGCTCGCATATGCCCACACCAAGACGGAGGCTTACCGTTATTCTCACCGCTTCATCGTTCAGTCTCAATCTATATCTATAAAAAAAGGATGTGGCTATGTATGTGGGTATGTGGGTATGTGACTTTGTCCAGAATGCACGCTCACAGTTTTTGAGCTTTTCACTCAAAACCTTCACTACTGTGTAGGTCTCGGCACGAGACGCAAAGGCGAGAGGTTGGCGATTCTCTACCACCATGGGGGCCAGGGTGGGGTGCGAAACCCCCAATTTTTTTTCAAAAAAACGCAGCTATTGATTTGATTTTTTTCTCCTAGATAGAGGTCCATCAGAACCCCCCGGATCAGTGGTTGGAAAATCTCCACCACCATGGGGGCCAGGATGGGAGGGGGTCAAAAACACTAATTTTCGCTATAAATTTTCATTCGCTTGCAACGTATAAAAACAGTCACTTTAACCGTTTTAAAGGTGTTTAAGCTCTTTTGCCATTACGGATTTCACGGGTCGCTTACAGGGATGGAAGGGTGGGTGGATGGGTTGGGGTGGGGGTCGGATGAGGGTGGAAATTTTCGTGAAACCCAAATTTCTCGGGTCGCGTACCGTTAGAGGTCGGAGTGTGGTAGGACCGTAGGGTGGGGTTGTGGCCGTAGCGGATCGAACCCTAAATTTCCCGGGCAACGCCGGGTTCCCCAGCTAGTAAAAGATAAGATAAGATAAGAATATTCTTTAATGGACCAATTGCTATCCGCATTTTGGTTTACAGGCATGTTATAATAAACAAACGTACATCATTTCTAAATCCATTCAATGTCAAATGTTTTAAAATAGCGCAAAATTCTAAATTCAAACATCAATATAAATATGTTCTTTTACTGACCAACAATCTATGCTGCTACACATAACGATATCGGAAGTGCAAATATAACAGCCAGTCGCCGCTGAGAGTTGCTACGACTGCTTTAACCCTATGACGCACACCTGGGGTCCATTGGACCGACCCCAGAGGTGCAAAACTTCGAATATCTCTATTGATATAAATACTAAAAATCTGAAATAATTCAAATTCCTCAACAATTCATCCCCCTACATGTACGAAATAGTTAGGAGACTGTAGCATTCTTGGTTCAATGGGAGAAAATTGGGTTAGGGCACATTTAGCATACCTGGGGTCCAACGGACCCCAGGCTTTACCATTGATAAGTACATGGTGCATTGACTATAGCATAATGGGAACAGGACATACTCCTCGGCCCATAACCCCTACCATTACCCCACACCACTGCCCCCAACCATTACCCCATTGGGACATTACGCCCCGCCATTAGCCCCATCCGTCTGTTTACATCCGTCTGTTTACATATAGGTCCAGTGTGTGTATGTATATATGCAAGGTATGTAACTGTGTATATATGTATATATGTAAGTATGTGTGAGCTAATTTTGTATCGTCTATTTAGTCAGTTGATGTTTAGGCGTACGACTAGACCAGCTCAAGGTCAGCGTCTAGACAGTTAGGCCTGCAGGTGCCAGACTGGCGGGAAAGTTTAGAGCGGCTCGGCCGACCGTCGCCGGAGAGCGCGAGAGAGAGAGAGAGATAGACAGACAGACGGACAGATACACGGAGAGAGGCAGATAGAAGGACAGAGCGGCCAGGGGAAGAGTGTACGCCCAGTCAGTGTAAGAAGTTGTAGAAGAAGGCGTTGATAGTAGAGAGAGAGTAGAAGACGTTTTAGAGAACAGTGGAGTTTAGATAATAATAGTTGCGTTGCTGTCGTAGAATTCAAGCGTTTGTCGTCGATGATCTATTGTTGTGTTATCTGCGTGTGTTATGAACGAAGAAGAAGAAAATACAAGAAACAGAGCTTTGTTGTAATTGAACAAGTTAAGAACTTTAGAGATTTATACCCTAGCTTTAGATATCGAAATACAGTGACTAGGCTAGGTGTAGGCTACGCTACTGAACACAAGAGAAACCACGGGAGAAAACTTTGAAGGTCAATTGGGTGTTGACATTTTTGGTGGCAGCGGCGAGATACTGAATTCAAGCAACGGACGTTGGGATAGTGAACTCAGTCGGAGGAATATTTTCAATCGGAGCAACATTTTCAATTGAAGGAATATTTTCATTTGGAGGAATATTTTCAATCGGAGGAATATTTTCAATTGGAGCAACATTTTCAATCGGAGGAATATTTTCAATTGGAGGAATATTTTCAATTGGAGGAATATTTTCAATTGGAGGAATATTTTCATTTGGAGGAATATTTTCATTTGGAGGAATATTTTCATTTGGAGGAATATTTTCGGTGGATTTTGCTTACGAAGCATTTTCGACGTCAATTTTCGGAATATTCACCGTCCGTAAATTGAAGGTGAATATCGAATCAATCTGAGGAGCTGACCAAACGGGAGAAGGAAACTGAGCATCCGAACAACTGGTGAGAAGATACAACGGGTATACGAATAACATTACGACAACGCCAGAGAGAGGTATACAAAACTCGCTCTTTGTATAAACAAGCCATAAGAAGTAAAGTCAGCCAATTGCAGAAAGCATAGTCACTCCCTCGATTTCTTCACGCAAATCAGTTGAAGTAAGAAAGTAAGATGGAGAAACTTACGGAACAAAAGCAGGTCAGTATAAAGAAGATGTCGTCTGCTCGATTAATAAAGTTATTAATTGAAGAGGGTCTCGACATAGAAGAAGTCGAAGAGATGTCAAGGGAAAATTTGATGAGAGCCCTAGCAGAGGTGTGGCTAAAGGAAGCTGAAGAGAAAGGCGCTGTAGGTGGCGTTGAGGAGAAACCACAGGTTATGTCTATGGAGGCGTTGATGCAATTTATGATGATGAAGGAGGAGCAACGCAGACAAGAAGAGAAAGAAAAAGAGGAGAAACGTAGACAGGAAGAAAAAGAAAAAGAGGAGCAACGCAGACAAGAAGAGAAAGAAAAAGAGGAGAAACGTAGACAGGAAGAAAAAGAAAAAGAGGAGCAACGCAGACAAGAAGAGAAAGAACGGAAACAAAAAGAGAAAGAAAAAGAGGAGCAACGGAGACGAGAGGAGAAAGAACAAAAACAAGAAGAGAAAGAGAAAGAAGAAAAACGGAGACAGGAGGAGAAAGAGAAAGAAGAGAAACGGAGACAGGAGGAGAAAGAGAAAGAGGAACAAAGGAAACAAGAAGAGAAAGAACGGAGACAAGAGGAAAAAGTAAGAGCAGAACAAGCAGAAAGGATGAGACAAGAAGAGATACAGATGCAGAAGCAGCAGTTCCAGCTTCAGCTAGAACAAATGAAAAAAGATCGTGACGAAGCAGAACGAAGAAGAATGGAATTGATGATAGAATACGAGAGGGCAAGGAAAAGTGATGAAGAAATACGAAAACAACAGATCGAAGAGCAAAAGATGCGTGAGGAAGACAAAGAAGCCATGCGTTTGGCAGAATTACAAAGAGCCGAAGAGATTCGACAGGAAGAATTGAAAATGGAGAAAGAAAATTTGGAAAAAGCGGAAAGAGAAAGGGAAGAACAATTAGAATTAGAACAAAAGAAACTCGCTCTTAAGGAAGCTCAGCTCCGAGAAATGGCTATAGAAAAGGAGGAACGCAGAAGACAGTTAGAATTGTTGCAGCAAAAGATAGAACAAGAAGAACTGCGTAGGGTAGAAGATCAAAATAGACTGAGGGAACGAAATGAAGACGAAAGAAGAAGTCGTGAAGAGTCAGAACGAACCAGGGTCAGAGAAAGTGAGACAATGGTGTCCAAGATTAAAAAGATAGGTGATGCAATGAAACACGTATTACCTAAGATGCCATATGATATGATGGAGGTGCCATTATATTTTGAGACAGTTGAGAATGCATTCAACAGTTTTACGGTGGAAAAGCAGTTTTGGGTCAAATTGCTGTTGCCACTAATGACGCCAAGAGCAAGAACGGTGTTGAATCGATTGTCTTTCGATGATCTAGACGATTACGACATAGTGAAAGAACATTTACTGAAAGAATTCAAATTGACAGCGAGAGAATACCGATCACGATTTGGAGATGCGAGGAAAACGGCAGAAGAAACATACACGATGTTTACAGCAAGATTAAAGAACCTGTTGAACTATTATGTCAGAAGTAGGCGAGTGGGTAAAAGCTACGAGAAGTTATTTGATCTGTTGGTGGCGGATAAATTGAAAGAATGTCTACCACCGGGTCCACTACAGTTCGTACTAGCAAAGGAGGGTACTGAATGCTTGGAAGCCAGTAATGTTGCAGAACTCGCAGACGTGCACGTGAACAATCGAATTGGTCTAATGTTTCAAGACAAACCGAGATATGAAGCATGGGGTAATAGTTCGAAGCAACCCAGGTGGAATAGTAATAACAAAGAAACAGGAAACCAAGCCAGAAATAACGAAGCGAGGAATGATGGTGCTCCTGGAAGACAGTTTGGTCAAGATAGAAGAGAAGCAACGGGTGACAGACAAATGTACAGTCGAATTCCAGTGATGGGACGCCAAAGAGAAAACAATACAGCGTACAATTACAGGCGGGAGAACACTGAACAGAGAGGGATTATTAAGAAACGTTGCCATAATTGTCAGTCAGACCGACATCTGATAAAGGATTGCAAAGCACCACCAAGAACGACAAATCTGAGAAATAGATTTACTCGAAGTGCAGAAAATCTCAGAGTAAATCAGATACAAGTAAGGAATGCACCGAATCAGTATGAAGAACAAGACAACCGCGAAACGGAAGTGAAGTCAGTGATGAAGTGCACGCCTCAATTTGCTATACAGAGAGAAATAGTAAATTCTGCTCCAATTAAAGATGCTGGTCGAGAAACAGAAAGCAAAGATGAGTGTCAACGTACAAAGAAGTCTTTACTACAGCATGTCAATGTAGAGATACGTGGAAATGATGACAGTTGTCATCCCGTGCAAGTCAGAGCGCTGATCGACTCTGGTACTGAGATTCCAGTAATCAATGAGGAATTGTTGAAAGGAGTGACAGTGGAAGAAATTGGCAGAGTACATTTGCAATGTGTGGCTGGAGAACCCATTCCAGCTAAGTTGGTGAAAATCGAAGTGCGGATGAGTTGTCATAACGAAGGAGGAGATTGGAAAGACAAGGGAGTAAATATCGCGCCATATTTAACCTTAGTGTGTGCCAGCATTCCGGCAGTCTTGTGCAAAGATAACAAAGAGAAGTTCTTGCTGCATCCGGAGATAATCGCAGAACTGAAAGAGGTTCCACCAGTGAATGTATTACAAGGAGAGTTGCAAGCGAATGTGACTACAAGAGCACAGAGTCGGAGAGATGAAGTGGAAGAAGGAGAAGAGGAAAAGTCAAATGAAAGTTTGCTAGATGAGGATACAGAAAGCGATGATGAACAAAGCATTCAAGAAGAAGAAGGAATAACATCCGGAAACAATGAAATTGAAGAAGAGATGGTTGCATGTGAACGTGATAATGATTATGATGATTCTGGAAGTGATGGTGAAATGGACACGAGTATGAGGGATTTGTTTGCCGAGAATACGAGTGATGAAAGACAATTGGCAGACGCAATGAAATTTGAAGAGCAGCAGAGAAATGACGAGTCACTGAGGTCGTGGTGGAAGATAGCTGAAGACAAAGGATCAGAGTTTAGTGTGGTGAATGGGTTGATGTATAAGAAGCATCAAATGTTGGACCAGTTGGTGTATCAGTTGGTGTTGCCGAAGGAAAGAAGAATTCAGGTGATGGAATTGGCACATGAGTCAGTATTTGGCGGACACTTGGGAGAAGAGAAGACAAGGGAACGTATCAAGTTGTCCTTTGTGTGGCCAAGAATGCGTAGAGATGTGGTGAAGTTCTGCAAGTCCTGTGAGAAGTGTCAGCTGAAAGCACGAAGTTTGGTGATGGATCGAGTGCCGATTACACCAATACCAAGAGAGGATGTGCCGTTCAGAAGAATGACCATGGACGTCGTAGGACCGATCGAACCGACTTCAGCAGCAGGGCATAAGTATTGTTTGTGCATCGTGGACTCATGTACGAGATGGCCGACAATATTCTTGATGAAGTCATTAACCGCGAAGGCTGTATGCGAAGCTTTGATGAAGCTGTTCATGGATGTGGGAGTTCCGTCAGTGATCACGAGCGACAGAGGGACGAATTTCACAGCCAGTCTAACAAGAGAATTTCTGAAACTGATGGGATGTTGTCCTCGATTCGATTCGCCAGGACATCCAGAAGCGGCAGGATTGGTGGAGAGATGGAATCAAACGTTCAAGAAAATGATTCATCATGTCGTTGTGGAAAATCCGAGACAGTGGCATAAAATTATTCCATTTACAGTATGGGCATTGAGAGAAGTGCCTAACGCAACTACAGGAGTGGCACCGTATTTGCTGGTCTATGGAAAGTTACCGAGAGGGCCACTCACCATCCTTAAAGAAAGCTGGACCAAAGAAATAAATCTACCACCGAACATTGGAGTGCAACCGGCAAAATACCTGAAAAATTTAAGAGCCGACATGGAAAAGGCCTTGACATTCGCCGAGAGTTGTGCTGGAGAAAAGCAAAAACAGTACGCCAGTCAATACAACAAAAGAGCAAAAGATAAAGAATTCGAGCCAGGAGAGAACGTCATCGTGCTGTATCCTACGTCAACCAATAAATTGATCTCACGATGGCATGGTCCATGCAAGGTCCTGCAAAGAAGATCCAAATATTCGTATCTGGTGGACATGAACGAAAACGGTCGACGGATTATTCATGCTAACAAGATGAGGAAGTTCATTACGAGAACATTGTCTTGTGGTTTGATCGTGGAAGAGGATGACGAATTTGGATCAGTGGTAGAAATACCGCTGAAGGAAGATTATTCAGAGACAAAACAGAAGTCACTTCAATTGGATTACGAACAAATTGGACATCTGACCAGCGAACAACAGAAACAATTACTTGATGTACTGAATCGATATGCAGACAGATTCTCAGACAAACCTGGATTATGTACATTGGTAGAACACGAAGTGGTGCTGAGGCCAGACTTTCGCGAAAAAGAATTCATGGCATATCGAATACCATTAATATACCGAGCAGAAGTGGAAAAACAAATACAAGAGATGCTGAAAGAAAACATTATTCAACCATCGTCAAGCAGAATGGCAAGTCCACTTGTCATCGTCAAAAAGAAGAATGGATCCTTGAGATTGGCTTGTGACTACAGGTACATTAACTCTTTTACTGAAAATTGTCGATATCCTATGCCAATCGTCAACGATGTCTTGAACAAAGTTGGAAAATCCAAGTTCATTTCTGTTCTGGACTGTCGCAGTGCATATTGGACTTGTCCTGTGAAAAAGAGTGACCAATGGAAGACTGCGTTCGTTACACATAATGGACTGTATGAATTTACGCGTGTCCCTTTTGGAATGATTAACTCAGGACGGACTTTTGTAAAAGCGATAAATATGATTTTGCAACCGATTCATGATTTTACTGAACCTTATGTTGATGACATTGCAGTGCATTCTAATGATTGGGACATTCATTTGAAACATTTGGAATTATTTTTGAAACAAATAAGACTGCATAATGTAACCTTGAACTTGAAGAAATGTGTGTTTGGTAAGAGTGAGGTGAAGTTCATCGGTCACCTCATAGGATCAGGGAAGAAGATGATGAATCCAGACAGGATTGACAGTTTAATTAATTTGAAGAAACCTGAAACCAGAAAGGAAGTGAAGCAAGTCTTAGGATTTTTTGGATTTTACAGACAGTTTATTTGTAATTTTGCTGAAATTGCTAAACCATTAACAGACTTGACTAGCAAGAAAGTACCTGATAACATTGTTTGGACTGATGTACATCAGAAAGCCTTTGATTCCCTTAAGCAGATTGTCTTGTCAAATGTGATTCTATATATGTTTGAGGTTGGGAAACCATTTAATTTGTACTGTGGTAGCAGTGATTTTGCTGTGGGAGCGGTCCTGTCTCAGGTGGACGAGGAAGGGATAGAACGTCCCGTTTCATTTATCAGTCAGAAGCTGACAGATACTCAGAGGAGGTGGGCGACGATTGAGAAGGAAGCCTATGCGATCATATGGGCTTTAAACAAGTTGAAAGAAATTCTTATTGGTTCTAAAATCAATGTGTTTACGGACCATAACCCTTTAGTTTATTTGACTGAATCAATGTCGAAATCTGCTAAATTAGTCAGATGGTCTTTATCATTGCAAAATTTTGACATTCTATTGAACTATAAGAAAGGTAAATTAAATGTAGTAGCTGATTGTCTGTCTAGATTGTAGTATAAGATATTTTATGATGTATTATGTTATGGACTATTTGCATTATTTAGTTAAGGTACGTTCGCTAATTTTTATAGATAATTAGCTCTCTTTAAAAGAAAGGAAGGAGGTAATGTGAGCTAATTTTGTATCGTCTATTTAGTCAGTTGATGTTTAGGCGTACGACTAGACCAGCTCAAGGTCAGCGTCTAGACAGTTAGGCCTGCAGGTGCCAGACTGGCGGGAAAGTTTAGAGCGGCTCGGCCGACCGTCGCCGGAGAGCGCGAGAGAGAGAGAGAGATAGACAGACAGACGGACAGATACACGGAGAGAGGCAGATAGAAGGACAGAGCGGCCAGGGGAAGAGTGTACGCCCAGTCAGTGTAAGAAGTTGTAGAAGAAGGCGTTGATAGTAGAGAGAGAGTAGAAGACGTTTTAGAGAACAGTGGAGTTTAGATAATAATAGTTGCGTTGCTGTCGTAGAATTCAAGCGTTTGTCGTCGATGATCTATTGTTGTGTTATCTGCGTGTGTTATGAACGAAGAAGAAGAAAATACAAGAAACAGAGCTTTGTTGTAATTGAACAAGTTAAGAACTTTAGAGATTTATACCCTAGCTTTAGATATCGAAATACAGTGACTAGGCTAGGTGTAGGCTACGCTACTGAACACAAGAGAAACCACGGGAGAAAACTTTGAAGGTCAATTGGGTGTTGACAGTATGTATGTATGTATGTATGTATGTATGTATGTTTGTATGTATGTATGTATGTATGTAAGTGTATGTGTGTGTGAATGCATGTATTGTATATGCGTGTATGTATGTATGTATGTATGTTTGCATGTGTATGAATGTATTTATTGCATATAATTATGTGTATGTATTCGTTGTATTTAGGTATGATATGTATTTAGGTTTGCTGTGTATGTATGTATGTATGTATGTATGTATGTATGTATATTATGTATGGACGTATGTATGTATGTATGTATGTATGTATGTATGTATGTATGTATATATGCAAGGTATGTAACTACGTATATTTGTATGTATGTATGTATGTATGTAAGTGTATGTGTGTGAATGCATGTATTGTATATGCGTGTATGTATGTATGTATGTATGTATGTATGTATGTATGTATGTATGTATGTTTGCATGTGTATGAATGTATTTATTGCATATAATTATGTGTATGTATTCGTTGTATTTAGGTATGAAATGTATTTAGGTTTGCTGTGTATGTATGTATGTATGTATGTATGTATGTATGTATGTATGTATATGTATGTACGTATGTATGTATGTATGTATGTATATATGTATGTATGTAGGTATGTATGTATGTATGTATGTATGTATATATGCAAGGTATGTAACTATTTATATATGTATGTATGTATGTATGTATGTATGTATGTATGTATGTATGTATGTATGTATGTATGTATGTATGTATGTATGTATGTATGTATGTATGTATGTATGTATGTATGTATGTATGCGTACGTACTTACGTACGTACGTACGTACGTACGTATGTATGTATGTATGTATGTATGTATGGGTATGCATGTATGTGTATGCATGTATGTACGTACATACATGTACATACATGCATGCAAACATAAGTGCATGCATACATACCCACATACTACACATTTGTACATACAAACATACATAAGCTTACATACATATCACATGCAATCATACCTACATAGGTTACATACGTACACACAAATATGTACGGATAAATATATGTACAAATAAAAGCACATGCATACATACATACTTGCATACATACTTGTATACATACATGCATGCATACATTCATACATACATACATACATACATACATACATACATACATACATGCATGCATATGGCTACGCCACTGGTAAGAATGATTGAGCAAGTTACATATCCTCGGTAGGAAAATTTTTATGAAAAAATCACTATTTTTCACACATTTTAATTTATTTTGAGCACTTCTGGTTATAAAAAGACAAATTATTAATTGTGACAATGTAGCCCACATTCCCTCTATAAAATGGTATGATGTTTTTTCTCTTTATTATAATTGTGAGATAAGATAATATAGTCGATAATCAAAGTCGGTGGTTTCCACCCCCCAATTGGTACCTTGGGTATATCGGGTATAACTTTTTAACGGTTTGGGGTATCATCACAAACCTTACCTCAAAATGTGTGTACTTGAGCGTCCTAAAATAGCTTAAAATGTCAACTTTTATTCCATATGAAACAAGTTTGATTTTGGAAAAACCTAAAAATTGACGGATATCACCCACTTTGGTAGCCCTATGGTTAATTTTAGGCCTATGAATATTGATCCAAACATGTTCCCTGAGTGCATGTGCTATGTACAACGTAAATTTCAGTCAGTCATTCCCAAGTTCTATCTAATTGATATGATTTCAACCCATGTTATCGGTGGGGTCCATTGGACCCCAGGTGTGCTAAATGCGTTGGCGCGGAAGGTGTGCGTCATAGGGTTAAGGCGTGCTTGATGGTAAGCGTCGGTGTGGGTATACCGTCCAGTGAATCGACCACCTTGATGACAAGAGGTCTGTCCCAGTGCGACTAAACCTGCGGGCCACTCTTATTATTATTATTATTATTAATTATTATTATTATTATTATTATTATTATTATTATTATTTATCCTTTTAGT
The DNA here is from genome assembly GCA_949752735.1 of Lumbricus terrestris. NCBI lineage: Eukaryota > Metazoa > Annelida > Clitellata > Crassiclitellata > Lumbricidae > Lumbricus > Lumbricus terrestris. The sequence continues at coordinate 2,004,107 of OX457050.1, forward strand.
ATTTACAACAAACAACAGCAAATACACTACACTAGGGAAGCAGTAGCTATTGTTATGTCTCCTCTGGTTCCTGCTCAGCTAAAGCGCCTCGAAGGGCCACAGAGTTGAAACGCTGAACGGTTAGAGAGAGACGTTGCAGCAAAAAGCAGGACTCTCTCAGTTCACTAGAAGACAAAGTTAGGGTGCGGCCTAAATCCGACAAAAAGTCTAGGCCATCAGACCAACTTGGACTTAAGGTTTCAAGGGCAAGAGGGACAGAGAAATGCGTGTTTAGAAGAGCGACGTATTTAGTGTTTTTACTATCCGATGCGATCTCGGCTGCAGCACTCGCCGTCGATGCCGTTGCCTGTAGATATCCACATCCCACACAAGATGATGACCCGCACGCCATGGAATCGTGGTCAGGTCTTCTACCAACCGTGCGTAGTAGCCCTGGTGGTTCTTTTATCGATGGAATCCCTGCTTTCGCAAGGGAGCGGTGTATAATGTCGTTGATCGTACTATGCCGAGCAATTCGGCCGAAACCGAGAGAGCAGGACATGCCGTGGTTACCTCTTGCGTCAATTTCGGCTCCGCAGGCGCAAGTATGGGTTCACATATTGCGGCTCCAAGTCGCAATCCGACGGCCACTCGAACATCCTCGGTTGTCCAGTCGTAGTCCACGTGGTGTTATCGGTAAAGCTTGGAGCCAATCGCTAGCGTGGGGCGATGGCACAGCCTTCAATTGCGCGATTCTATATACATCCACTGTGTTTTCAAGCAGTGACTTCGCAGTTTTCTCCAGCAGAGGTTTGTCCCATGAAGCTTGCTGATGAGTAGGCATGATCCCTGCCTCATCGACATCTGTCTTGGAGCGCCACTCGGACGTCAAGGCTTGAAAGTGTGTGTCCGGTTCGAGACTAAGAGAACTCAGAATGAGGGTCTGGAGAGGGAGAGAGCTTGCAGTTGAAACCAGAAAGGTTGGAAGTGCTAGCGCTGACGCTCTCCGAATACCCAGACCACTCATCTATATGGGCAAAGAGACTTGTATCCATTGATAATAGTTTAAAGAAATGTTCAGGATTTTTTCTTATCCTTGGCGTAGTGCAGTGTCATAAGTTTCCAACTCGGGGTGTTTGTCGCTGGGATGGCATAAGAGGTGTACATCATTTTAGGCGCACCCAGAGAGCAATCAAGAGTGCGTCCTGCCTAGCTATGAGAGTTAATTTGTTCAGACTCTTCTCTAATTCTTTGGTTCTGTTTTCAAGACATTGCTGCAACGCTTTTCCCGATGAGAGTGGGGCGCCGAGTAGCTGAGCTTCTACCAATTCAATTATTTTAAACTCTCTCAATGAGTCGTAGCCTGTGTTGTTATTGTTACGTGTTATCACCTCGCATTTAGAACGATTAAGTGTCAGTCCCATAGTGGAGAACGTACATGTACTTTCGGTGAAATTAACATCCGTTGCGACCGTTTCCATCCCTCCGCCTAGAGTGAGATCGTCGAGATAACCTAGAGATATCGGTGAGACCAACTGAAGAAGAATAGGCTGTAGAGACAGACAGAATAGCAAGGGTCGCAGCGGATCACCTTGCTGAGACCCCACCCGAGATTGAACCGTGTATCCGCCGAATTTTAGTGTTGATTCTTTGGCTTAGGATTGGAAATAGTACGGAACCAGGTCGGGTAAGATCTCGATCACTGAAGCCAGCATGCAGCATGCATGCTGTTGAGGCTGTTGAAGGCGTTTGATAAATCGAGTTTCACAGCGATATTATCGGCATCCATGTTTGTAATAAATCTACGGTTGCGTGAACCGCTGCCTCGCATCCGTCTGGAACTCCAACACCTAGTTGTTTCGGCGATAGATAAGCTGCTGCTTGGTCGCTTGCATATTTGTTGGCGCATTTAGAGGTGAGTCTGCGCCAATAGCAATCAATGGCTATTGGGCGTGGGCCGCCCTTTTTTGAAGAGCGAAGAGGGCACCAAAGAGAATTGGGCGCATCTCTGCCGGACATCTTCCTGCTAGAAGAACGTTGACAAGACTCGTGATGGCGGACAACAGCTCCGGTCCGGTATCCTTTGTGCTGATAATTTCCAGGACGTATTGTGGCTTTGGGCCATCGGGACCGCCCGACGAGCCCGTCGGGAAGTGTCGTATTTGGTCACGGACCATCGCTTCACATGCCTGATAGGCCTTGGTCGAAGAAGTAGGAGCGGGCATCGGGGGCGGGGGCGATCAGAGGAGGTGATGGGTGTTTTGATCGAAGCTCCTCAAGCGTTATTTCGTTTATTGGAGCTGGAGCATCTCCCGAGCACAAAATTCGTGTCACGGCCCTGATGTTGCCCTCTTCAATCTTGACCGCTACCGCCGTGGCCATCTTATGTTCGATGCTCTGCGAAGTCTTTGTAGGATAGATGTCTGATTTATTTTGATCACAAATGTCCGGAAGCTTATTTGTCAGCAAATGATGAAAATCCGTTACCCGTTTTCTGATGTTAGACGTCAAATTGTGTCGTTTTCCACCACGATTGGGCTATTCTAGTACGTTGGCTGTAAAGGCCAAGAGGTTTCGCCAGTTTCAATTTTCATAGAATTCAAAAGGATGCTATTTTACAATCTTTGTCATAAGCCTTCCAGACTCGGATCTAGCCCCTTTCGGTATGTGCTTGAGCAGCCTCATAGTGATGTTCGGATGTTGTATCATGTCCTCTCCCATAACGGGCGTATGCTGGCTGCCACCTATGTCAATGACTCCAGTATTCCCTATTCTCGGCTGGAGAGGGGTTGAGAAGGAATGAGAAGAATGGTCGACGAAGTAGCACCCGCTACTGTCTGCACCCCAGATAAAACTGCGCTGGGGGCTAATGTCTCTAATTAATCTTCGTTTAATTAGACAAATCAGGGTGACACACCGCACCCAGTTACATGTCAATACAATACAATACAATTAGTCATTTATACCGCGCTTTAACAAAACAAGTCTTGCACAAGAGCGCACTTCAATACACTTTAAAAGTAAACAGCAGAAGGCTGACTAGAACCGAGGCAGTGACGATGAACGGTGTCATCAGATGAATGAGTTTTAAACTTTGCCCAGCAAATACGGCAAGTTCCGTTACCCTTAGATTGTTTTCTGTTCATGTTGTGTTTGCGTTGATCAAAATCTTATTCCAAACGTAAACAGTTACGCTCCGCTTTGAATAAACAGTACGTCGCCATGGCAACGTAAACGTCACAGGCCATTTAAACAGGAAAGCGATATTAAATCGTGCGATGATCGCTCATGAACAAAGATAAGATTTATCCGACTGAAATGAATTGAAACCTGTGAATATCGACTATGATGTATGAAGTTTTTATTGTCATTATTTTTATTATTATTACTAGCTGAATAACCCGGCGTTGCCCGGGAAATATAAGTTTTTGTCCCCAGCCACGCCTGACCCCGTTCCGACTTCACCATTCTGACCCCGCCTTCCATCGACCCCCGCGTTAAGGAGAAGTAACGAACCTCTCCGCTAGGTGTACAGGTCTGGTCGATAATCGAAGAGCAAAACCCGTTAAGTCCATTCGACACGTAACTGAGAAAAACGACTTTTTCTGAAAAGATACTACCATTCAGCGCAACGTGCTTTTTTCATAAATTGTTCTTTGCCACTTAGATAAAGGAAGTTTTTTAAATCTACGCTTTTTTATTCCGATTATTTGCAGTTATATTCGCATTATTTACGTCCACAACATTTTTGCTACGCGGTTTGGCGAGATGTGACGTTAAGATTTGAGCTCAAAATAATGACGTCATGAGTTTAGTGAACATAATTATGCCGTGTCTAATATATCGTTTTTATAACAGCGAAATTTAAAATACGGAAAGATTTTTGGATGGCGATCTTTATGATTTTCTCGTGTGGATCAGAAGAAAAAAGCCGAGAATAATCCTCGCAAATATTGTCGATAGAAGTAAATATCACGTGACCTCAAACCGTCATGCCATTGGCTGTAGTTCTCTGGTAGTCAGTGGAGGCCTTGTGGAGGCGATCAACGTGAATGGATTTTGAATTGCTTATCGCGTGCAAGTTTAAATGTTGACATCTCGGGACTTATAAAGTGAATTGGCAGCCGAAAATAGTGGCGTTTAACTCCAAATGTGGGTAAGAATCGATTGCAAAAATTTTTTTTAAACGAATCGCTGTAATTTCCGAGTAGGCCTCCGGGCAAAATTGGTGCATCCCACACACAGAAGGACAAACTTTGAGTTTTATACTTTAAGATTATTTTATTATAGACAATCATTTATTAAACATTGCAAACAGTCAAACAGTGCAAAAGCTGTGTGCATTTGGGCGAGTCCAGCCACCCTCATTCATGTCAATTAAGGGCTTCATGAAAGACCCTGTGAAAGCCACAGCATTAAAGCGTTGTATAGTCATGGAAATGCGTTGGAACAAGAAACTTGATTCTCGGGGCTCCCCGGTTGCTTGTGTTAGACGCCGGCCCAAATCTGAGATGAAGTCAAGGCCTTTGTTGTTGATTGGGCCTAGGGTTTCCAAAGCCACCGGGACGAAAACATGAGCATCAAGGAGGGCACTGTATTTTTGGTTCTTTCTGTCCTCCGCCAGGCTAGCTGCTGATCCGGCTCGGGTGGCTGAAGCGGAAAGGTAAGACGGTGCCAATGTGTCCACCACTGTGGCATCCCACACCAAACCTCTGCCGGCTTTCCATGGGATGAGCGTGATTCCATCCGGTTGTTTGCCGTCCGATCTTATCAGTCCATGAGGTTCCTTGGCCGCCGGGTATCCAGCTTTAATTATTTTTTGGTAGAAATCAATCAGCTTTTTATTATTATTTATTTTATTTTTATTATTGCAACTAGGTGTTTAACCCGGCGTTGCCCGGGAAATTTAAAGTTTTAAACACTACTCCCCTGTGGTACCAATCATTAACGCTAGATTTCGGGTTTTCGCCAACCCTCCACCCCACCCCGCTTCCCCAAAAAGCCAAAGGTGACCTGCCCCTGCGGGCCGCTACGGAAATTATTACCGGGCGGGTATGACGTCATGCGGACTGTACACTCTTTACTAAAGCTCGGGACTCTTTACTAAATCGTGCGCGATTATTGATGAAATATGTCTTAAAACGCTAATAACTTGAGTTCTAAAGTGAAAGTTAGGATTTTAAACACTACTCGACTGTGACCGCTAAATTTAGGGTTTTCGCCAACCCTCCACCCATACCCGCTTCCCCAAAAAGCCAAAGGTGACTCGCCCCTGCGGGGCGCTACGGAATTATTACTGGGCGGGTATAACGTCATGCGGACTGTATACTCTGAGCGGTTATTGATGAAATCTGTCTTGAAACGCAAATAACTCTGGTTTTAAATTGAATTAAAAGCTGAAAATAGTTGCGTTGACCTTATAATTTGGGTACAAATCAATTGCAATTTTTTTTAAACCGAGGCTGTTTCATTTCCGACCCTATTTGTAACGAAGAGTCAACACACACACACAGACACACATACATCTGGAGAGACAAACATTCAGACTTATAATATTAGATTATACCAGGTATCCCTGTCTATTTTGGTAGAAATCAATCGCACGTTATACGATCTCATTCGAGCAGCAAGATTCTGACCTTGTCAAAGCTATAAAGTTGTGCTTTTGATTTTGAGTTTACGATTATGATTTATGAGAGCAACTTTTTGGTACTGTTTGCAGGGATAATACGGCTGCTGTGCAACGTGATGTAGACGTTGCCGGGAATATGTTTTCGAGGATGAATGTCAATGACGTGGTTGGACTCGATTATTATGTTCATATTGATATATTGGAAGCACCTTTCTTACACATGGGCGGAGACTGGGGTGGGCGGGGGCGGAAAAACGCGAGATTTTTGACGAACGAACGGCGCTGAGTGTCGCTGAAAAATTTCCATCTTTTTACCGGCCAAAATTTCTGACGACCTTTTTTTTAGTCATTCGGCGAAATCTCGACGAAATTGTTTATTTTCGCCGCCCAAAAAGTTGATCACCTTTTTTCTAAAGTCGTGACGCTCAATGACAGATGCATGGGCCGTCTCCATCCCCAACACCTCCATTGGGGGACCGTCCTCTCTGTCCCCCTTGGTCTCCGCCCATGTTCTTACGTAAACAGTCAGTAGTAAAGGCGATCAACAAGTATATGATCAGGAGTAATGCGCTTGACCCAACAGACGCTGCAGATGGACTGTGGTTACTCCATCAAAACCAGGCACATGTCGTATTTTTTCAAAAACAAGAATATTTCATTTGAGAAAAATTATGCTTAAATTATTCAGACATCTTCAGTAGAACCTGAGATATGTTCATTAAATTTTGAAGTGTTATATAGTGAAAATATTGAAATCGAGAAAATCGCAATTAGAGTAGCCTAGGCTATACACAGGAAAGTCTTTAACAGCATATTATAATAGCGTTATTGCTATGAATTTTGTAACTTGCGGTATTATGGACCCCTAGGCAAACCTAAAACGGCATTTCTGAACAAAATTATGCACCCGTGCAGTCTAATTAAATTGCAACCAAAATGCTTTCATCATAAATTAATGAAAACAGAACTGTTTTGAAAAAACTAACATAAATTTATTTCAAAATTTACAAAAAGCGAAAGCTTGCAAGAATGTCCATAGGTTTATTGCCCCAAGGATGGGGTATTATGGACACACCAAAAAGGGGTAATATGGACCCTGACAGGGGTATTATGGACCAGGTCCATATTACCCCTACCCAATAGACATAGCATAGTCGCCCACATAACCTAATACTTGTTATAAGACTACTACACTGTCAAGTTCCCTGTGGCTCCTCTGTCAGTCCATGATTGTCAGAAACGGTTGCTCGGACTTCGTGGCTGCACGTGTTTCAAAATGTGGTCAGATCACCTCAGAAATTTTTCTTCGTTGACACAACCTGAATTTGTTGTCATTTTTATCACCTCTCTGGGTCTATTAAACCAGCAGTCAACCCATAGGCCTACCTGGTGCGCTCTGACGGGAAACTCATCGCAGAGGAAACGCAGGCACCAGCGTCGTTCGCACAATAATAGATTATAATTCAACTCCCTCTTAGTCAAGATGCCAACACTATGTTTTTCCCTTTTCGATATAATTGTCGTCGCCTTCTAATTCGTGAACCCTGAAGACTTCGTTTTTCGGAACATTCAGTTTTTCATTGTCGTATGGGCCTAGGACCCTTTTACAACTTGAAAAATAAGGCAGTTTTCATCTTATGAAAACTGACTTATTTTTCAAGTTGCAAAAGGGTTCTACACTACTCATATTATGAACCAGTGACGTCATCGGAGGCAAGGTCAAGGTCAAAGAAGGCATGCGTTTCCAATCGATCCTGCTTTGACACGTATGAAGTTAAAGACTCATGCGTGTTGCGGGTGAAGGAAACTCTCTACAAGATGTTTTTAAGGAATATTTAGAACTGCACAATCCCTTCTTTCCTGTCCCATCCTCCATGGCAAATTACTCCCAATTGGAGGACAATGACCTTTTGCAAGTTTTAGTTGTAGCCTACATAAGTGCTTCTATACACCTGTACAAATCCATTTAGAAGTGCACATTTTGTGTAGGCTACAACTGCACGTTAAAAAAAGTCCTGGAAGGAAATTAATGAAAGAGCTGTGCCGGGGATTATTCGACTTTAACTTCTACGGGTCAAAGCTTGATCTAATTGGGATCGCATGCCGTAGTCGTCCGTATAGGCCGGGGCGCCGCTACGCCGAACAGCTCGAAGCTGCCGCAGCTCGAATTTGCACGGTGAAATTTCGAGACTTAGCGTTTTTGACATGTCGAACGCAGGTTTCGGCTAAGTTGCGCGCGACTGCTACACCTAAAACGACTTGTAATTCTCCACTCGCAACCCTAACTTGTATTCTTCGCTTGCCTCGTTCTTTGCCAAAATTGCCGACACAGCACAAATATTGAACACCTTTGCTTCCACAAACTTAAGAATATGCACCTCTCTCCACCTATATTTCGCCAACTTACCACACTCAACCGTAAAAAGGCTTTTAATTCGCAGCTTGGAACCCTAATTTGTATATTTTCTTCACTCGTTATATTCGAACTTTATCAAAATTGTTGTCATATCGCTAATAATGAATACCTTTGTTTCCACAAACTTAAGTACAAAAAAGTACTCTGTCCTCCAATTTCTTAAATTTTCTAAGAATATCTGAAAAAATTGCTTCACGAAGTCTTCACCGAATTTTTACCAAAATTAATGGCAAAGTAACAGTTAGGCTACTTAAGAATTCGCCTTTCTCTTGCCGAAAGGACGTTTTTATTAATTTCAACGAAATACATATATTATTCCAGCACATCCTATCAGAAATATTAATTTCGTCTGAAATTGGACAATATATCTATCATAAAAGTGTAATACCAGACTCATTTGTTGGGAATGGGCCCATGCAATAAAGGTCCTAGGTCGATTGGTCATAGGCTGATTGGCCATATATAGGCTGATCCGTCATAATTTTTATGGCTGATTGGTCATATGCTGATCGGTTATTATGCCGCAAATAAACGTTAAGCCTATGTTTAAAACAAATAAACCGTTGACGATATTGGTAACCTTCTTTGCGCCGTTGCTTGTCAGTATCAATTAGGGACAATTAACGTTAGACAAATACAATAACTGCCAATCCAGAAACTTACGAAGATAATTACTCGAAGGCGTGAACTGACTTCAAAGAAATGAACTTATACTTGGATGTGGAGGTTCCTATTGTGTGAAGCAGAAAGCAGCCTTCTTCCAGGGTGTTAGTAGCGTTGAGCAACCGACGGAAAAACCCGACATCCTCACCTATCTCCGTGCCGTGTCGTACGTCTCTTTTAAGCAGTAAACTACGTGGAAGTGGTCATCGAAAGTAGTGAACAATCTTGTAGTGGACATAATATAAAGTAGTGAACAATGTCGTAGTTAAAGAGTTTCATGTTTTTTATATTTAATTACATGTACATGACCCAGTAAATGTTTGTTTGTGTTTCAAAAAGTATTTTTCTCTCTATAACTTCACTCGACTAATTTAACCTGTAAATTGCTCTGACCAATCGTCCATTTGACCAAAGGCATTATGGACAATAGACCATATGACAAATGGTCCATAATTATGACCAATAGGCTCTATGACCAATCAGTCATATGACCAATCAGCCTATGACCAATGGTCCGTACACCCCATGCGATAAGGACCCCAGCCCACAGGCTCATCTTAATGACCCGTGTTACTAAAGCCTGACCAACTGTGTGTCTCGACCAATGGTCAGGTTTAAAATATCGGAATATAAAGACTGTTTCCTCAGTTTAAAAGAAAGTTGCACCTACACAATTAAGTGAAATTAGAACTGAAAATATTGATTTCCGCTAAGTATAACTGTAATTGTAACTGAAATTATTTTAAGAACGAAAACTGAAATGAAACAAAAATTAAGCACACTGAACGAAAATTAGAATAAAAACGAAAATTAATACTCGAACTGAAATTGCTAAAAATGGAAATTTTAGTTTGCTGTCTTTCCGACGCATTTGTGTTTAGAACTTTAGATCGAAAAAAGCACATACTTTCCGACTTTCTGACTTTTAAAACGTTGCTACCTTTGGCATGGCATGTGCTTCCATGTGCAATTTATTAACCCTCATAGGGTCACGATTTTTCCCAACCGATTTTGGTCACCGGGGGGTAAAAAAATACCCCCACTGTGATTCGCATGATTCTCATGATAAACTCCGATTTTTAAGTATAAAACTAAAAGAAGTTATTTATAGAAGGTTCGAGGAATGCACTGGAACCACGTAACATATGCAGCACTGCAGGGAAATCAAAATGGCGGACAAAATGGCGGCCAGAATCTTAAATGGCTATAAGTGAAGTTATGTATGCAATGGAAACATGATTTCAGAGCCTAAATCAACATTATCGAGGTCAAGGGATGCAATGGAACCAATTTCACATATGTAGCACTGCACGAAAATCAAAATGGCGGACAAAATGGCGGCCAGAATATTAAAATGGCTATTAGTGAAGTCATATGTGCACTGGAAATATGATCTCAGGGTCTAAATCAGCATTTTCGAGGTCAAGGAATGCGATGGAACCAAATTCACTTATATTGCACTGCAAGGAAACCACAATTGGGAAAAAATGGCGGCCAGATTGCTGCAGACAATTTCATTTATTTATCCTAATTTTATGACACCAAAACGATTTCTATTATAGGCCTAATATCCAGATACTGATAAGGAGACATTTTAACAGCATGACACTCATGTGTACAGCATGCATAATGCTATGTTTAAAAATTCCTGAGTAAAATAGCTAGTACGTGGTACATTCGCGTACTTTTTAGCTGATTTGGGTGCATGAATAACTAATGAAACTGGATGCATTCTGTGCATAAAACATATTTAGGAAAAGTCATAGAAGCGATTTCTTCAACTATTTTCAGGGATTAAAATTTCCGTGAAAAACCGAGATGGGGGTATTTTTTTACCCCCCGGTGACCCTATAAGGGTTAAGGTCATTTTGCATTTAGACTTCCTGTAAGTTTACAATTTTTAACTTCACGACAAGACTGTTTATGTGAAAATCACTAGGCTAAAATGAAAATGGTGTATTCGACCGTTTAAGTAGGCCTAATGCAAAGAAACAGACACATAAATAGGCCTACGGCTATCCATGAAGGGCTTTGCAGGCCTACCCTAAAATGGACGAGTGCAGAATTGCACCTTATGATAAAATTTAAACATTTTGCCTCAACAAATATGCGTACGCACAATGCTAAGAAATACGTTAAGAAAAGGACCAGGTCACCAGAAAAAACCAGGGCCAAACTTTCATACGACTAATGCGAGTCATAGGTTTCACTATGAAGAAAGCACGCGCGCTGCAGAAAGGCGTAAATAAAATATACCGGTACCCGGTATGTAACGTGGCAAAGATGTCAATGACAGACAAAATGTGCATTCAGGCACATTTCGTGAGCATGGGGTCCTGGAGCTAAAGCCATAATCGCCGCTTACTTTGATAAACAGTGATTGCAGAGAACATCAAGAGTTAAATTGAGAGTTAAGAAACATGCGGTTGATGAAAGGAAGTCGGCTGAATGTCAATTGCGTGGTTTTAATTTAAAAACAATAATTATTACCCCAGTGGCGTAGCCAGGAATTTATGATGGAGGGGTTATGGCCTGGCCGGATGCCCTTTCTGGCAATTCAGTGGAATATTTTGTAAATACATGTAACTATGTTAGTGAATTGATTCCATCCACTGCAGCAATTACCACGATCGATTGACCTTTTCAGGAAATGATAGGACCTGCAATCAATAGATCTATCTGGAGTTCAAATTGCTTGGTTATTGTATTCTTAATTCCACATAGGTTAAGGAAATTATTATTATGGCAAGTCTGTTTACGGTATATTGCCCAAATTGGAGAAGATGTTGAATCACCGTCTTCTCAAGTCTATGCAGACACAATATTTTCTGGGTAAAGATTGCTAACAAGTGAATAACAGCTGGGGCAAGAAACAATATGCCAAGGTTGCTGAAAATAGGAGCCTAACAGGGTTCTTTAAAATTAAGGAAGCACATCGATAATGAGAATTTCAAACGCGGCATAATATAACTTGCGCAAGTTGTAAAAGTAGTAGCAAAACTGAAATTATATTCATACAAGAACTGAATTGAGAACTTAAATTATTTTGAAAACTGAATTAGAAGTGTAACTGATTTTTTTTTGAAGAACTGTAACTGAATAAGAGATTGAGGATGTCCAAACTGAAATAGAAGTAAAACGAAAATTATTTTCTGAAGTAAGATATCACTGGGTACCAGCACAGCAGGACTGTGAAGACATTTAGCAAGATGTTCAAGTAGGTAAACATGTGTAAATGTGAATTGTCCTTAAGTCTGTAAAATATGATTTTGAAATTCTAACTTCGGACCAAGATATTGACAAAAAGCGCAGGGGTCGTTTTTATGGCCTACCCTATATTTACCGGATCTTTGTCGACATGTCTTTGAATTCGCATCCTCTCGAGCTCTACGATCTTTTACAACAGAGGGCATTTGGTTTCGCGAGCTCGCACTTCTATCAGACAGTGCTGAATCTTTGCGCTTGTGGGATCCACCATCTCGAATGGCCTCCCATTACTCTTGCGATTGATGCCTAGGCTAAACTCGGCTGATTTCTATAAGTTGCTCAAATTATACTTTTTAAAGTGGCTGAGCTGGAAGAGTCTCTGAATAGGTCTTCTGCAGAGGCGCTATATAATCTCTGGGAATTAATGTTAGACGATTATTAGTTAGATGATTTTTGGCTCAAACCTTCCCTCATATGGCATTCTCTCATACCGTCCGCAATCTTGGAGTGACACTTGACCAAGAATTCAGTTTCTCACAGCATGTCAACCTAGTAACGAGAAGCTGCTATAACCAGCTCCGCCAGTTGCGTGTTGTCCTACGGGCCCTATCTCATCAAACCGCTGTGGTCCATGCCCACGCTTTCGTAACTAGCAGAATGGATCATTGCTAATTTGCTACTCAGTTCTTGCTGGTCACCCATCTATAGCTTAACCCGTTTTGGACCAAAACTTTATTAGGCAAAATTGTTATCAACTGCGATGATATTTTGGATCTTTAAATTTTTTTGGAACGTATGCACTGTGCTTTTGGACAAAATTAATCTTAAATAACATATGCAAAATTGCCTATGTTCGTTTTACGAACATTGGTCCAACAGGCTACTGACAACATGCGACATATCGATCTTGCACGACGTGACATCACACCACAATAAAGTATTAAAAATGGATAAATACAATACATGCATGCATGCATGCATACATACATACATACATACACACATACATACATACAAACATGCATACATGCATACATACATACATACATACATACATACATACATACATACATACATACATACATACATACATACATACATACATACATACATACATACATACATACATACATACATACATACATACACACACACATACACACATACATACATACATACAGTCAGGGGCGTAGCGACCGCCCTCCGTACCCTCCGACCGTAGGGGGGTCCTCGCAAGAAAGGGGGTCCGAAAGTGGCAAAAAATTTAAGGCATAGCTATAGGTAAGTGACGTTTATTGACGCTGTTGCACAATCCATGTTGGAAAGCACTGTCAGAAAGATATCAGCAGCAGAAAGCAAGGAATACATGTATGTTGTAGGTCTATGTGGGCTATACATGTAGGCCTACTGTACATAATATGAACCCATTGTAATTTTATTGTGGAAATATAAATGCCGCATTCCAATATCTGCATTGTAAGGGTCCTAAGAGCCAAATTTTGAACGCTGAAAATGCAACGGATTTTCATATATTATGCAGTTCTGGATCAAGGCGCTTCTATGCCAATTCTAGAAAAGTTCATAGAGAAGACTATAATAATATCAGATCTAGAGCGTCCTGATAACCCGCGCCTCAGATTCCGCGCCTCAGATTCACACTTTGGTGTGACCTTGCGCGCGTAATAAATTTATGTAATGATAATAATAATGAAACGAAATTACATACAATAGGCCTAGGCACAGTGTTATTTCTATTAACTGAAACTGTAACTGAAATAGCAGAATAACTGAAAAATCTTTGCCAGTTAACTGTAACTGAAACTGAAACTGAAAAATGTTGAATAACTGAAACTGTAATAGAAACTGAAAAACAATAACTGTATAACTGAAGAATCAAAAGGAGTTAACTTGAAAATAAAACAAGTGCTTTTTTCATATTTACTGATGGTTTTCTTTTCTTTTTGTTATGAAATGAGATTATTTGTAACTGTACACAGGGTCAGCCAAGGTCAATCAGTTGCTCGCTATTGCACGGCTTCCTTCCTTGCAGTTTCTGCCTCCTTTTTCAGTCCTGTGAGTCTCTGTCCCCGACACGTGCTGCTTAATTTGCACCAGATAGTACATCCCCACACAGGTGTCATGCTAGCAGAGAAGATACTTGGCGGAAGCAACCATTCAGCGGTGACCTAGATAATGGACTGTCCTTCTGGGTGGATCGACAGAGCTCCTATCCATCTCTGGCCCTGATTGCAGAAGACTTCGTATCCGCGCCTGCTTCACAAGCATACGTTGAGCGCGTCTTCTCAGTTTGTGGGGACTTGTGTGCAAGAAAGCGAAACAGATTAAGTGTAAACCTGGAACGTCGTGTGTTCCTTAAAGTCAACCGACAATATGTAAAATCAGATTGATCTCCTATTCAACTTTCTGGGAACTTTGCGCAATATGTGTGACTGTGATCAGTGTCTTAGTAGTTGTGACGTTTGAATATACACGTAATAACTGTAACTGAAACTGTAACTGAAAAATAAGAAATAACTGTAACTGAAACTGAGAAATCTCATTGCAGTTAACTGTAACTGAAACTGTAACTGAAAAATAACAAAATAGATAACTGTAACTGAAACTGTAACTGAAAAACCATAACTGAAATAACACTGCCTAGGCACACGACAGAATTACGCATATAGGCCTACCGCGAATACCAATTTCTGCATTGTAAGAGGTCCCGCCGCCCCGGACATAATTATTATGTTCAGAGGGGGCCACGTTCATTGTTGCTACGGCCCTGCATACACATACGCACATGCATAAATGTATCCATAAATGCATGCGCATACATTCATACATACGTACATACATGCACGCATAAGTGCAGGTATGCATATTACATACATGCATACATGCGTACATGCATACAAACATAGGCTTACAATAATTGAGTTGGTTTATACATGTAGGCCCCCTGGATCAGGCTTAGATATACAGGTAGGTGTATGTAAATCAACATTGACTTGACTTGACGCATCAGTAGCCTATTGGGCCATTGTTCGTAAAACGAACATGACCCAGACATGAATTTTTTACAACTCCTTTTTTACAGGAAAATTATGCAAATGCCATGTGCTTTGTGACAAATAATGTGCACTTGTTAAATGCATATCAGTTTGAGTGTTATCACACATCAGACCAAAATAACAACTTTGCTAACAAAGAACGGCGATCATTCGTTGTTTTTTTCAGTTTCTGAAAACAGTTCAAAACTTAAAAAAAAGATTTTTCGGCATTAAATCAAACAAATCAATCCTCAGCATTTCAATCGAGATTTACTAACATATTTAGTCACAGTCTCGCTCTTCGTCTTAAGGAGTTGGGATTACTTTGCGCCACACTGTGGATTATTTTCTTTCGTCCGTTTAACAGTTTGAAGGAGTTTATAATTTTTGAATTCTGTACTGTTGGTTCTAAGGATATGGCTAGTTGGCTACGCCTACCTGTACGATATAGGCTACTCACGTGATCTAATTAGTTCGTTGTGCACAAATGACTACCGTATTCTCTTTCAGTTTCATTTGTGGCGTCCAGCGTCGGCATACCGCCATGTCGCCGGTGACACGAAATAGAGTGTCCCCCTGAAAGCTATCCGGGTGGATGAATTAATCTTTCCCCCGGATGGAATTAACCGGTCTAGACTATCCGGGAGGATAAACCGTTCTATCCCCGTTTTTTTAAATGCGTATAATTGAAAAAATTATGCACTTATCAAAATATAAAGTGACTCTAATTGTTTTAAGTGTCTTAAGCAATTTTCAGAGAAAGGCAACTCGACATTATTTAGTGACTCTAAGTGTTCTTAAGTGTTTTAAAATGTTCTATGTGCTCTAAAACCAAAGCAACCAATTTTATCTAGTAGGAATAAAAATACCTGTTAGTGTCATTGGTCAAAACAAAGCAGATGAAAATTAATTTGCAAAAGTAAATACACGCGAAAATGGCTTTTTCGACTTTTCTTCATTTGGGGGGATACTATTAATACGGGGATACTCTATTTCGTGACACCGGCCTGAATCTTTTCAGGCCGTCACTCAGATCTCGGAGGAGGGCTATGATGCTTCTGCCTCGGTTCAGGCTACGTCTCCTGACCGGGCTCTACCAACAGTTCGTAGCGGCGTGCGCATTGGAACTTGGAACGCTCGCTCATTAGGGAACAAATTCGTTGCTGTCAATAGAACGATAGTTAACAATGATCTTGATCTTCTGCTGATCACAGAATCATGGCATCAATCCTCGCTATACGTCGCCAATCCACCTCCTGGCTACACCTTCGTCGACTCCTCACGACCCGGTACTCCCAATAAGCGCTCCCGCGGTGGCGGAATCGTTGTTTACCATCGCAGCACCTTGGAAGTTCAGCCGATCAAAATAACCGTCCCCCCAACCACCTTCGAGGTGCTCGCCGTCTCGGTCCCATCACCTCGCCTACCTCTGACCGTCATAACCATCTATCGCCCGGGTTCAAAGCCGTTAACGCGGGCGTTCTTCATAGAGCTCACCTCGCTACTTACGCAGTTTCCTTCACGTGACACCCAAATCGTCATCGCCGGTGACCTCAACCTCCATCTGGAATACCCGACTCTGCCTGAGGTGGTGAAGTTCGATGGCATCATGAGGCAATTCGGTTTGATGCAGCACGTTGACGGACCAACCCACAAAGACGGCGGATGGCTCGACGTCTTCATCACTCGACGTGACACGTCGCTGATCGGCCTCAGAATCGATCGTCCGGGCATATCGGACCATGGTCTCATCGTCGCTACTGTAGGGTGAGTGCATACAAACCAAAACACTTTAGCTTTTTTCGATATTTCTCGCCTTTTTCTAGTCCGTGTGGTATAGTTTGTAGGCCTATACCATTCGATGCGGATTTTGTTCTGTGTACAACACACGTCATTCTAGCCGAAACAGATGCACGTTGACAGAGAAATCTGTGAAAAACACTATAAAGCCTAATTTGCATAAATGCAAGTTGAGCGAAACACCAGTGAATAGAGATCGAAACGCGTTTCGCTCTCCCTGCACGGTAGAAATTTTTTTATGGTGACCGAAACAGCGTGTGCAGATTGACCGAAACACATCTTATTAACTTACGTCAGCTATAATAGGCCTACCGCCAATGGTATAAGAAGAGGCAAAAGTTCAACATGCTAGATAGGCTTAGAGTTAGATAATATAGGCCTAAGCTTCAACTTCCTTAGCCTAAGCTAAAATTAAGCTTTTTATTGGTAAATATGCAAACAACACACAGAGTGAGGATAAACACACAAAATGATGGAATCACATGACATTGTGTCATCACCAATGCTAAAGCAATTTTAGTTTACTTAGGTTATTAATTAGAAAAAAATATTCATAGGCTTTCAAACATAATCAAATAGGCTTATGTATTGTTAGCCTACAAAAAATCTAAAAACTTAGGCCTAGTTATCAACAAGAGGAAAAAGAGTTGATGAGGTTAACAATTAGCTTGTTCAGCATAATAATGAGACTATAGTAACTCCATGCATTGTAATTTTCAATGGTATTTCAGGAACCATTTATATGGAATACTGTAATTTGATTAATTTTTAAGATTCTCATTCAGATAAACAGCTGATCAGTAGGTTATGTGTCACATACTCCAAAATAAGAGCCAGAACTTTTCATATAAATAAATGTTGTTTGCAAGATTATTAGGCTAAACGATTAAGTCTAAATATGAAATTAGGTAAAGTAGCCTAATTGTAGCACAGCCTACTTCTCTGAAGGTTCATTAAAGACAGTTTTTATAGTAGAATGTTGTCCTCCAGTAGGCCTACAGGATTTATTTCTGCACATAACTCGTGATATTGTTTATGGCAACATCGTTTATGGCAACTATATAGCACCTGAAACCCAACATTAGCTAATTTTTATATTTTAGGTTTGCCTATACGGTATTTAAATCTGCCATGATCATAGGCCTACTTCCATCGCTCTTTTTGTCGGCCTTAGGCCTACTTAATTTATTTCAGCCCGCTGGCTCGTGATTCCCTCTTCTTCTTCTCGGTGGCATGCTTAACTCTTTACTGTGTCTGTTTGCTCTTTATTTCTTCATGCATCATTGCACAAAATGGTTAACTTCCTTTCTCTTTCTGCCATTAATTGATTATTTCATTTATCTTTTTTGAAGGTTTTTTCCTCATACGCCTTAACAAAGATGATATGAGCATCTCTAGTTCGATGATGCGAAGGAAGCTTCGTACGCCGTGTTAGTTTTTCTGTATTTCTCCTTAACAGGAATTTGAGACAAAAAACATGTCTGGTTTGGACTGGGATCAGGTTCAGCGGAAGTAATAGACTACTATAGCCTATAGGCTAATGACTGACACCATCAGTACCAGTTTTATGGTCTGTAATGGTTAATGTTCTATCAGACTCGATGAATATTAGGGCTACTGTTTCCGAAGTTTACGTTAGTACAGATCACTCGAGTCTTTTTCTGTAGCCGTGACTGGTCTAGTATCGCTGCTGAGTAGGTTTCTGGAATGGGTGTTATACAAGTCCCAAAAGAATGAATGAATAATGAAGACTATTGTCAAAGCATTTCACGTCGAAGCACTGCCATGGCCGGTTTAAGCAGCATTGCACATAGAGCGAAAAGCGTTTCACTCTGCATGCACTTGTTTCGCTCAACCTGCAACGACCCGTTTCGCTTTACCAGCATAGTGCATGGAGAGCGAAACATGCGGCTTTTTCGTTTAATTTAAATTCTCTGTTGCTGCTCATACTAAACTGTTTTCAGTGTGAGAATTGTGGAAAAATAACTGGGGGGTTGGACCATTATCCACTTGGAATTGGGGTGTAAAAAACATACTTTAACATAGGGCTCTAAGAAAGACTGGGGGTCGAAACTCCCCAACCCCCCCGGCAATTCTCACCCTGACTGTTTTTAAATAATGAATAGCAATAATAAAATTGATATGCATTATTTAGTAGTAGCGAAACTATGTGCAAAGTCAATGATATCATGAGTTTTTATACAAAAGATGAGCGTGCTGCACCGTAAGATCTAGTCACTAGTCACTAGTTAGCCTACGATGTCACTATGTCACTAGTAATAGACATCTGACCCCATTTAACCCTAAAGTGACTGGAGGTCGACTTGAAGTCGACTTCTTAGAGTCAAAACGACTTGACCCGACTTGGCAGAAAAACAACTGACTTCTGACATGGTGATAGCCATTAGCCTAGGTCTACGTAAGGCTACTAATAGGTTCACAAGAAGTCAAGCCAATTTTTCCTGGCAAGCATTAATTTCATATAGGCCTACCAATGAGAAATGAGGCATCAACACTTAACCATTATAGGGTCACCGCCTCGCCGGGGGTAAAAAAAATACCCCCATCTCGGTTTTTCACGGAAATTTTGATACCTGAAAATAGTTGAAGATATCGCTTCTATGACTTTTCCTAAACATGTTTTATGCACAGAATGCATCCAGTTTCATTAGTTAGTCATGCACCCAAATCAGCTATAAAGTACGAAAATGCACCGCGTCCTAGCTATTTTACTCAGAATTTTTTAAACAGCACTATGCATGCTTTACACATGATTGTCTTACTGTTAAAATGTCTCCTTATCAGTATCTGGACATTATAATAGAAATCGTTTTGGTTTCATAAAATTAGGATGAATAAAGGAAATTGTCTACAGCAAATCACGCAAAGTTAACAAGTGTAGCATCAAGCCCTACTGCTGTCGAAGTGCGATCTTGCCATGCACACTGGAGCGCAATATTGCATTGACAGCAACAAGGCATGAATAGATTGTATACCCTTTATCTGTCAAGTCATAATACTTTGAAATTATTGATAGATCAAGTTATGAAACATTGAAGTATGAATATGGCACATTAGACTGGTCCACAAAATTCATCTAGCAGATTTCAGTTCTCCACAAGGCTTGTTTTGTTCCTTATCATGATTGTAATAATCACAAAAAAATTTAATGAAAATAAATGACATTTAGAGGTCAACCCATTTGACACTTTTTATGTTAATTGGACAGATGTAAATAAATTGTTTCGCAATGGTTAATGTACAACCTGAGCGACATTGAGCGATGTCTGGGGAGATTCCATTTCTCAATTATCGTACTTCAACACTGGTATTGACCTGAGAGTCACCTTCTTGAATGCCGTTCGCCATTTTTTGGATTGCCAACAATTTGTCCTGACAATTTCCAATGGCAATAGTACCTCTGTGGTCCATATTTTCCTTTGATCCGTCGATGCTGGGCAACATTTTGCCTTCTCAGTGAGGTAATAGCAGACCTGCCAGTATGCACTCTTGTTCTTCCATTGCAGCTAGCTGCTTCTTGTCCTTCTTTTATTCCGAACTTCTAGAAAATATTATTTCTGAAATTAATGTCATAGCCAATCGCCAGTGTGACACCTCCATCTACAGACCAAGAATCACGGTCTGGAAGGCCAACATGAAACAAAGCACTAACAACTAAACTAAAGAGGACTGGATGATGTTCTTGGATCTTTTTTAATTAATAATGAGGCAGTTAGTAGCAGCTGTTTATGCAGACATTGTAGAGTGTAGATGTAATCTTATTGCATACGTACTAGGACAAAGTTGTCTGATAATCTTCAATGTAATCAAATTCTTCTATAGATGCCAACGCAGAAAGTTCGCCTGCTGCTTCATAACTGCCTTTTGTCTTGTGTCACAGTGTTCTTCGTTTTAATTTTCACCATTCTCTCTTTCTCCTGCTGTTGCCTCTTTCTGCTTTCTTTTGCTGCTGTCTTCAAGTTTACTCCACTCATGCTGCTGGAAAATACGTCTGCTTCTTGCAGGACCTATTCGCAGGATTTCCCGATCTTAGTCTTGCTGGATTTCTGTCATCACATCCCTTGAGGCTATATCGAAAAATTTTTGGAGATCACTCTCGAACATGTCGTCTTCATCCTGTCACTTTCTCTTTATAGTGGTCTGTGAGTCTTCAGAGTTAGATAGTTCTGATAAAGCTTTGACAGTTTCCTGACACACCAGTCAGCCAGCTGTGTTGGTATTCTGGCAAGCACCCAAATACAAACAATTCCATCACAGGCCATTTTGTAACTTTCCGGAAGGGCCTCCCTTTAGTGATATGATGAAACTGAAGCAGTTGCTGTGCATCCAGGCTGCGTGGTAATCTTGCAGTAGACAATCGAGAGACTGTTTTTCCCATAGCCAGTGCTCCTGGTCGGATCTCAAATTACACGAAGCCATATAGGTCTAATAACGACGTTTAACATGACGAAAATGCATTATTAGCACTCAAGTAAAATGTTCAGAATGGGTTGACCTCTAAATGTTGCACAATCAGGCTGAAATTTTACAGGGAGACTATCTACCCCAAGTGGACAAAAATAAGCCTTGTGGAGAAAGAATTATAAAAACTTAATTTTTGGCTATGCATTGTGGACCACTCTAATGGCACATATATATAATGCCAGCAATAGATAAACTGCAGTGTAATCATAGACTAAAAATTTCGACTAGATATGATAATTTCCTTGCATGATTGGCTCAATGCTACTTAATGTGGCTTTCATGAAATTATTTGACCAAGAAATTATTAAATCATATTTTCATTAGATACAGAACTTTACTGACAGCCAATTCAAGAATCTGACTGCCATTTTATTCCAATTGTGGTTTCCTTGCAGTGCCATATAAGTGAAATTGGTTCCATCGCATTCCTTGACCTCGAAAATGCTGATTTAGACCCTGCTATCATGTTTCCATTGCACATATGACTTCACTAATAGCCATTTTAATATTCTGGCCGCCATTTTGTACGCCATTTTGATTTTTGTGCAGTGCCACGTGTGTGACATTGGTTCCAGTGCATTCCTTGACCTCGAAAATTTTGATTTATTGTAACGGAGAACGTAACGTATTGTAACGAGTGGCAGAGACGCCCTCGTATCAGCCCACTCGGGTTCCAGTGTCGCGGAAACCTCTCAGCTGCGATCGGCGGATGGTCGTCTACCGATGCAGCGGGTCTCTAGCCGATATGTCGGGCGTGTCGCTCCGCGGAAACGCAAGTCCGCCCTACGTCGTCTTTCGAAGGACTTGTGTTACTTCCGGGCGATTCGTCAGTTCATAACAACACAACGGCGATTAAGGTTGACACCGTATTTTCAACGTCACCAATAGTATACCCCGCAGTCGATCGAGTTGATCGACCGAGTCGATCATAACTCGGCCAAGTCGAGTCGATCGAAAAATCGTCGACTCGATCGACTTGCAAGTCGAGTCGATCGTGAGTCTTGCCAAGTCGAGTCGATCGAAATATCGTCGACTCGATCGACTTGCAAGTCGAGTCGATCGTGAGTCTTGCCAAGTCGAGTCGATCGAAAAATCGTCGACTTGCAAGTCGAGTCGATCGTTGTTTCGTCGACTCGACTCGACTCGACTTAGAAATATTTTACTTAGCAAATATTTTACTTATTCTACTATTTCTTGAAGACTCAAAGGGACCTAGATGCTTAATGACGTAATTCAGTTTTTGCACACAAGTACCGCAAATGAACCTTTTGGCAGTGTTGGCGATTTCGTGTTAGTGGAAATGTGAAAGCTGACTATAGACGCACGTTTTCGATTTGAATTGAACGAGTACAGGGACGGATACAGCAATTTTGGAAGGGAGGCCAAAACTTTGGGTCTGGAGCCGACAAAATTCCGCCGAAATGTTTTTGTCTTTCGCCCGAAAAGCTTCTAAAAACCTGTGGCAACTCAGGTTATTTAAAATTTGATTACTTTTTCAGTCATGTGCTACTTTCTCATCTTCCTGTTCCCGTTGCGTTGATTTACAGCTTCCTGAAACCTGACGGGGAGGGGTACTTCTTTGCAAATCTCTTAATGGAGTGGGGACACGGCCGTATTGCCTCCATTGGATCCGCTCCTGTATGAGCATGATACAGATATACTATCATGGGCCTGTATATATGTAGATGTTAATTTTAAGAATATAAAACGGGGCCCTTTTATGACGTCACTTCGATTATGATACAATTCTGCAATTAATTAAGTTCACTGAGAAACGAACTTAGGTCTACAATCATATAATTTCATTAATTTTGAAAATAAAAAATAGGCCTTTGCTTATTGTAACGTTACTCTGATTATGATACAATTTTACTATTATATTACAAGTTCACTTCGAGAATAAAAAAACTAGGCCTATTCACTTCGATTATGATACAAAATGCACCATTATAGAAGTGCATTTAGAGAATAAAAACAAGACCTATTGTGACGTAACTTCTATTATTAAACAGATCAACCAGTATATTATCTTCTTTTTGCGAATATAAAACGTGGTCTTTTATGACGGCACTTCGATTATCATGCAATCACACTATTAGGCTAAATAAGTTCAATGAGAAAACGAAATTAGGTCTATTGTGGCGTCATTTCGTTTATGATACAAATCTGCTCTCATATTATTTCATTTTTATAATACAAAACTGGGGCTTGTTTAAACGCAACATCGCTCTGATTATGAAACAAATCGATTATTATACGTCTAGTATGAGAATATAAAAACTGGGCCCATTTTGACGTCACTTCGATCATGACCCAGACCTACTATTAAAGAGGTTCATTTTGAGAATTGTGACTAACTTCGATTATTATACAGATCTACTATATTATAGAAGTACGTTTTGAGAGTATAAACTAGGTCCATTGTGACGTCACTTCGATTATTACACAGATCTACTGTAATAATTATTGAAGTTCATTGACAGAATCTAAAACGAGGCCTAATGTGACGTCACTGCGATTAATTACAGTGCAAATCTACTATAAATTCACTAAGAATACGAAATTAGGCTCATTGTTACGTCACACAGATTATGACACAGATATACAATTTCATTTTGAGATCACATAACTGCAGAGATGAGCAAGAGACAAAACTAGGCCAAGTCGACGTGAAGTCGATCGATTCGATCGTTGGCCGAGCTAAGTCGGTCGAGTCGAGAGGTCGGCGAGTCGACGAAGTCGATCGAGTCGATCGCCGGCCGAGCCGAGTCGATCGAGTCGTCGAGAGGTCGACGAGTCGACAAAGTAGATCGAGTCGATCGTCGCGCGAGCCAAGTCGATCGTAGCCCACGACTCGATCGACTGCGGGGTATAACCAACAGCAGTCTAGCAAACGACGGCCCGCTGACGGTTTGCTCCCCGGGTGGACTCCCTTCGGACTGGACTGCTGGACGGAGTTCCCAGGACGGACTGCAATAGACGGACTGAAGAGCTGGCGACAACACGAAGACTGCAGACCGGTAGAAGGCTCGTCGAAGACTACTGCAGACCGCACCCGATTCTAAAACTAATGCGCATAATTATTGTTACGTTTAGCGACACTGCCATATCGAAGATGATTAGTGTCGCCACGCCATATAGGCCCCCGTGGACGGACCGTGCTAGCCCGAGATTTTTAATCTCTGAAATAGCCACCTTCGGGAATGGAACCGCGGCCCGCATGCTCTCTTTCACAGAGTAGCATACAGATGCGCGGTCATCGACCATACCGATGTAGCCAAGCGAGCCAGAGCAAAGAGCTCCCTTATATTCACGACAAGAGCAAGGGACGCGTGTCGCACGTGGCAGCTCAGCTGCTCAGCTGCTCTCGCGCCAACAAAAGAGGCAGGCAAGCTACGGAAAGACGCATGCAAGCAACGAAAGAGGCTTCCGCGCCAAACGAAAGAGGCAGGTCGACTATGAAAAGAGGCAGGCCAGTTACGAAAGAGGCAGGCTGCGACGGAAGAGGCAGGCTTGAGCGCGGGAATCAGCAGTGGCACGTGTTGTGGAAAGAGGCAAGCAAGCAACGAAAGAGGCTTTCACGCCAGACGAAAGAGGCAGGCCAGCTATGAAAAGAAGCAGGCAAGCAACGAAAAGAGTCAGACCAGTTACGAAAGAGGCAGGCGACCGCGCGGGAAACGACAGCGGCACGTGCTACTGAAAGAGGCAGCCTAACGAAAGAGGCAGTCAGGGACTAAATTAAGACTGGGGGAAGGGAAGAAGGCGCAGAAATGAGGGTGGTCCGAAAATTTCGCTACATTATTGTCACATTTTCAAACTTATAGCTGGAGATGTGGATCAATTTTTGCAATTTGAAATCGAAAACTCCTTTTAAGCAATTGTTATAAAACCTTTTGACGTTTTTTTCCAGATTGGATCTTGTTCATGTGGCGGGTGTTGAGTGTTTGCGAGATGGAACTGGATTGAGCAACACGAGTCAAAGAACTGGGATACGTACAAGCGCTGGGTATTTTGCTTACGATAATTTTTTTATATTTTCTGCGGCGATCTATATTATAAGTCTGAAAGTTTTTCTGTGGCCGGCCTGGTGTGTGTATGTATGATGTCCCAAGAAAACCCATGAAACGGCTCCATTTCGCCAGACTAAAATAAGCCGATAACCATGTCAGCGATCGTCGTGTGCGCATGTGCAATGAGTCGCATAAACAAACATCTTACATTTACACACACCACACAGGTGAACCAACTCTTCTCCCTTGTACATCGATTAATTTTTAATTCACGATTGGGCAAATTTTTTCTTAAAGCACCGACAAAAAATCCGAAACGTTTTTTCACGGCCATGCCTGTTGTGCCCGAAAACCACATTTGCACAAAATTTGGGGGCCATTTGCCCCCTCTCGACCCCGCCTTCTACGACTATGGCTCCTTTAAAGCAATTCTTATGAACCTTTTGACGGATTTTTTCAGATTGAATCCTGACCATATGGCGGGGGAAACTGGATCGAGCAACGAGGGGCCAGAACGCGAGACACCTACAAGCGCTGGGTATTTTGCTCATTATATACTTCTTTTATTTTCTGCAGCGATCTATATTATAATTCCGAAAGTTTATCTGTGGCTGGCCTGGTGTGTGTATGTTTGATGTCCCAAGAAAGACCCGAAAACGGCTCCATTTCGCGAGACTAAAATAAGCCGATAACCATGTCAGCGATCGTCGTGTGCGCATGTGCAATGAGTCGCATAAACAAACATCTTACATTTACACACACCACACAGGTGAACCAACTCTTCTCCCTTGTACATCGATTAATTTTTAATTCACGATTGGGCAAATTTTTTCTTAAAGCACCGACAAAAAATCCGAAACGTTTTTTCACGGCCATGCCTGTTGTGCCCGAAAACCACATTTGCACAAAATTTGGGGGCTATTTGCCCCCTCTGGACCCCGCCTCCCACGACTATGGCTTTTTTAAAGCAATTCTTATAAACCTTTTGACGGATTTTTTCAGATTGAATCCTGACCATATGGCGGGGGAAACTGGATCGAGCAACAAGAGACCAGAACGCGAGACACCTACAAGCGCTGGGTATTTTGCTCATTGTATACTTCTTTTATTTTCTGCAGCGATCTATATTATAAGTCCGAAAGTTTATCTGTGGCTGGCCTGGTGTGTGTATGTTTGATGTCCCAAGAAAGACCCGGAAACGGCTCCATTTCGCGAGACTAAAATAAGCCGATAACCATGTCAGCGATCGTCGTGTGCGCATGTGCAATGGGTTAGGTCGAGCTCTCGCATAAACATCTTACATTTACTGAATCTATCAGAATTGTAAAGCACACACCACACACGTGACACCAACTCTTCTCTCTTTGTATATCGATTACTTTCAATCCACGATTGGGGCAAAGTTTTCTTAAAGCATCAACATTTCAACGCTGTAATTCATCTAAACGATTGATACGCTGCACGTTTAATGCAACTTCCTGTAGAAGTGTAGATTTAGGTCACTGAAATGATGAACCCGCTTATTTTTTTTATCTTCTTTTGCGAATTTGTAGGTCAGCGCGAATATTTACGTTTAATGCAACTTCCTTTAGAAGTGTAGAATTAGGTCGCGTATTGTAGAATTAGGTCACTGAGATGGTGAACCCGCTTATTTTTGTACATTCTTATGCGAATTTGTTTGTCAGCGTGACTATTTTCAGAACTCAATTCACTTTAAAACCCGTCATATGGACATTTAAAATTTCTATGCAGTAGGCAGCGCCTATACAGAATTAAGAAGCGATTTCACCGTTGCAAATTAACCATCGGGTCGCCATTACTGAGCGGACGACACGACGTCATATCTTGGCGTCGTGCTCGCCCCTCGCAGGTTAATTGTCAATGGGCTTTCCCCCATCAGTTCGCCATGGACTTCCCCCATCAATTCGCTCTGCCATCCTCTATGGTAGTGTATCCTCGTCCTTCTCTCGTCTGAAAACTTGCCTTTTTCCCGAGATCTAGTGGAAAACCCAGCTGTGGCATTTATGGCGAGAGCCTAAGTAAGCCCGTGCTACCTAGCACGCGACTTGACCTCTGCCCTGGTTACTTGTATGACTGCCCTGGCTATCATACCATGGCTACAAAAAATGTCTGTCGCTGCCACTGCGCACAGTTAATAGGGTATTCATGGAATCGTTGAACTAAGAACTTATTCAATTACTTCGTCAACGAATTTAACTCTTGAAAAACCGGTACTCTGAGGTCGGCTACAGAGTTGCGCTTTTGATTGTAAGTTTCCGATTACGATTTACTGAGTTTATGGTACTACTTGCAGAGATGGAATGGCTGCTCGGCAAGATGACAACGCTGACTCGATTGGGCCTATGTTTTCGGGCTTGAATGTTGATGAGGTTTGAGGCCGATGATGGAAAACAACAGTTCGTCGCCTCAGAATTATCTTGTCGTATGTCCACTTTTGTGAATTCCGAGAAAATCGAGTTTGAAATTTCGGAAATTTGGACGGAAATTTTAAAAAATGAGTGCAATAAAACTTTAGGCAAAGACGTCATATTAAAGCATCGGTATTGATTAAAGGTTGTTGCATTAAAATTAAATTGAAACTTAGAATGGTTTTTGTTAAATTTTGGAAAATGTTGTAAAAATGGATATACGGTACTGTAGATTCGAAATAATAAGAAACACTTTGTCGTATGTCCATTAAGCATTATGTTGTCGTATATACAATTCCATTTGTAATTTCAATTAGTGTGTGGCATCTCCACTTTATACGAACACTTTGTTGTATGTCCATGAGAATGATCAGATATTATGTTGTTGTATATCCAATTCTATATGTAATTTCAATCACCGTAGCGTGTCCACACACTGACCTGATGGATTGTTATGAATGTATCTATCGCCGAATGAAATTATTGCTCTAAGTCGAGTACATCCCTGTGCTATTCACAGCCAATACAATCAACCAACCAACCAATCAATTTATAAATCAATCAATAAGTTAGATCTATTGTGGGGCGCGGTGGTGTAGCGGTGGCGTCGCTGCCTTGAAGCCGGAAGGTTCGAGGTTCGAATCCACCTCACGTCGCCGCGTAGGGACCTTGGGCATGTCCTTCACTCTCAATTGCTCAGCGCTTCCGCGTGAAACTCCGATGCAGTGTCAGCTCTGTAGTCGGGAGCGCCTCTGAGTAGAGAGAGCTTGAAGAGGCGCTATAACAAGTGCGCATACATACATATTGATCCATGGATATTGAAATTGATTTTGTATATACCTACCACTTATCAGTAATCAAAGACCGAAATCAAAAGTATCAAGACAGCTTATAAAAAATTATTATAATACACACCGCGGTAAAACAAAACAAAACTCTCAAATTGAAATGCTTCATAATTCTTATTCCCTAGAAACTGTTTTGTTGTAGAAACATGTTTAGGTTATCTTAATTACTTCAGGTAAGCAGTCGCTGTTTCTACACCAAACCATAGCATATTTTTGGGAGAACTGGTTTGTCTTAGAAAAAGGAACATATTAAAGATCAATGAAATCAACTCGAATTATTTTAAGGCATAACATTCCTCCTTAAAATAAGTTTGTAGGTCTATAGGCAAGTCTTGCAGAATAAAAGAAAGCTGAAGAGTCCTTATAGCCAAACTCAAAGGTTTCAGTTTAATCCAAGACGTGCTTACGATTTGGCTTGTTATCTTTTGATTGAATGGAACTTAGTTGTTGTTTAGAAGTACCACTGGATCGCTTTGAACTCACACTGAGTCTTTGTGAATCCACACTTTTTGCAGTATCTGCTTGCATTGGCTTTTCCTTAGAGGCACCTCTGGGTCGCTTTGAACTCACACTGAGTCTTTGTGAATCCACACTTTTTGCAGTATCTGCTTGATTGGCTTTTCCTTAGAAGCACCTCTGGATCGCTTTGAACTCACACTGAGTCTTTGTGAATCCACCCTTTTTGCAGTATCTGCTTGCATTGACTTTTCCTTAGAAGCACCTCTGGGTCGCTTTGAACTCACACTGAGTCTTTGTGAATCCACCCTTTTTGCAGTATCTGATTGCATTGGCTTTTCCTTAGAAGCACCTGTGGATCGCTTTGAACTCCCACTGAGTCTTTGTGAATCCACACTTTTTGCAGTATCTGCTTGCATTGGCTTTTCCTTAGAGGCACCTCTGGGTCGCTTTGAACTCACACTGAGTCTTTGTGAATCCACCCTTTTTGCAGTATCTGATTGCATTGGCTTTTCCTTAGAAGCACCTGTGGATCGCTTTGAACTCCCACTGAGTCTTTGTGAATCCACACTTTTTGCAGTATCTGCTTGCATTGGCTTTTCCTTAGAGGCACCTCTGGGTCGCTTTGAACTCACACTGAGTCTTTGTGAATCCACCCTTTTTGCAGTATCTGCTTGCATTGGCTTTTCCTTAGAAGCACCTGTGGGTCGCTTTGAACTCACACTGAGTCTTTGTGAATCCACCCTTTTTGCAGTATCTGATTGCATTGGCTTTTCCTTAGAAGCACCTGTGGATCGCTTTGAACTCCCACTGAGTCTTTGTGAATCCACACTTTTTGCAGTATCTGCTTGCATTGGCTTTTCCTTAGAGGCACCTCTGGGTCGCTTTGAACTCACACTGAGTCTTTGTGAATCCACACTTTTTGCAGTATCTGCTTGCACTGGCTTTTCCTTAGAGGCACCTCTGGATCGCTTTGAACTTACACTGAGTCTTTGTGAATCCACACTTTTTGCAGTATCTGATTGCATTGCCTTTTCCGTAGAAGCACCTGTGGATCGCTTTGAACTCCCACTGAGTCTTTGTGAATCCACACTTTTTGCAGTATCTGCTTGCATTGGCTTTTCCTTAGAGGCACCTCTGGGTCGCTTTGAACTCACACTGAGTCTTTGTGAATCCACACTTTTTGCAGTATCTGATTGCATTGGCTTTTCCTTAGAAGCACCTGTGGATCGCTTTGAACTCCCACTGAGTCTTTGTGAATCCACACTTTTTGCAGTATCTGCTTGCATTGGCTTTTCCTTAGAGGCACCTCTGGGTCGCTTTGAACTCACACTGAGTCTTTGTGAATCCACACTTTTTGCAGTATCTGCTTGCATTGGCTTTTCCTTAGAGGCACCTCTGGATCGCTTTGAACTCCCACTGAGTCTTTGTGAATCCACACTTTTTGCAGTATCTGCTTGCATTGGCTTTTCCTTAGAGGCACCTCTGGGTCGCTTTGAACTCACACTGAGTCTTTGTGAATCCACCCTTTTTGCAGTATCTGATTGCATTGGCTTTTCCTTAGAAGCACCTGTGGATCGCTTTGAACTCACACTGAGTCTTTGTGAATCCACCCTTTTTGCAGTATCTGCTTGCATTGGCTTTTCCTTAGAGGCACCTCTGGGTCGCTTTGAACTCACACTGAGTCTTTGTGAATCCACCCTTTTTGCAGTATCTGATTGCATTTGGCTTTTCTTTAGAAGCACCTCTGGGTCGCTTTGAACTCACACTGAGTCTTTGTGAATCCACAATTTTTGCAGTATCTGCTTGATTGGCTTTTCCTTAGAAGCACCTGTGGATCGCTTTGAACTCACACTGAGTCTTTGTGAATCCACCCTTTTTGCAGTATCTGCTTGCATTGGCTTTTCCTTAGAAGCACCTCTGGGTCGCTTTGAACTCACACTGAGTCTTTGTGAATCCACCATTTTTGCAGTATCTGATTGCATTTGGCTTTTCTTTAGAAGCACCTCTTGGTCGCTTTGAACTCACACTGAGTCTTTGTGAATCCACACTTTTTGCAGTATCTGCTTGATTGGCTTTTCCTTAAAAGCACCTCTGGATCGCTTTGAACTCACACTGAGTCTTTGTGAATCCACACTTTTTGCAGTATCTGCTTGCATTGGCTTTTCTTTAGAAGCACCTGTGGATCGCTTTGAACTCCCACTGAGTCTTTGTGAATCCACACTTTTTGCAGTATCTGCTTGCATTGGCTTTTCCTTAGAGGCACCTCTGGGTCGCTTTGAACTCACACTGAGTCTTTGTGAATCCACACTTTTTGCAGTATCTGCTTGATTGGCTTTTCCTTAGAAGCACCCCTGGATCTCTTTGAACTCACACTGAGTCTTTGTTAATCCACCCTTTTCGCAGTATCTGCTTGCATCGGCTTTTCCTTAGAAGCACCTCTGGGTGGCTTTGAACTCACACTGAGTCTTTGTGAATCCACACTTTTTGCAGTATCTGCTTGATTGGCTTTTCCTTAGAAGCACCTCTGGATCGCTTTGAACTCACACTGAGTCTTTGTGAATCCACCCTTTTTGCAGTATCTGCTTGCATTGGCTTTTCCTTAGAAGCACCTCTGGGTGGCTTTGAACTCACACTGAGTCTTTGTGAATCCACACTTTTTGCAGTATCTGCTTGCATTGGCTTTTCCTTAGAAGCACCTCTGGATCGCTTTGAACTCACACTGAGTCTTTGTGAATCCACCCTTTTTGCAGTATCTGCTTGCATTGGTTTTTCCTTAGAAGCACCTGTGGATCGCTTTGAACTCCCACTGAGTCTTTGTGAATCCACACTTTTTGCAGTATCTGCTTGCATTGGCTTTTCCTTAGAGGCACCTCTGGGTTGCTTTGAACTCACACTGAGTCTTTGTGAATCCACACTTTTTGCAGTATCTGCTTGCATTGGCTTTTCCTTAGAGGCACCTCTGGATCGCTTTGAACTTACACTGAGTCTTTGTGAATCCACACTTTTTGCAGTATCTGATTGCATTGGCTTTTCCTTAGAAGCACCTGTGGATCGCTTTGAACTCCCACTGAGTCTTTGTGAATCCACACTTTTTGCAGTATCTGCTTGCATTGGCTTTTCCTTAGAGGCACCTCTGGGTCGCTTTGAACTCACACTGAGTCTTTGTGAATCCACACTTTTTGCAGTATCTGATTGCATTGGCTTTTCCTTAGAAGCACCTGTGGATCGCTTTGAACTCCCACTGAGTCTTTGTGAATCCACACTTTTTGCAGTATCTGCTTGCATTGGCTTTTCCTTAGAGGCACCTCTGGGTCGCTTTGAACTCACACTGAGTCTTTGTGAATCCACACTTTTTGCAGTATCTGCTTGCATTGGCTTTTCCTTAGAGGCACCTCTGGATCGCTTTGAACTCCCACTGAGTCTTTGTGAATCCACACTTTTTGCAGTATCTGCTTGCATTGGCTTTTCCTTAGAGGCACCTCTGGGTCGCTTTGAACTCACACTGAGTCTTTGTGAATTCACCCTTTTTGCAGTATCTGATTGCATTGGCTTTTCCTTAGAAGCACCTGTGGATCGCTTTGAACTCCCACTGAGTCTTTGTGAATCCACACTTTTTGCAGTATCTGATTGCATTGGCTTTTCCTTAGAAGCACCTCTGGGTCGCTTTGAACTCACACTGAGTCTTTGTGAATCCACCCTTTTTGCAGTATCTGCTTGCATTGGCTTTTCCTTAGAAGCACCTCTGGGTCGCTTTGAACTCACACTGAGTCTTTGTGAATCCACACTTTTTGCAGTATCTGCTTGCATTGGCTTTTCCTTAGAGGCACCTGTGGATCGCTTTGAACTCACACTGAGTCTTTGTGAATCCACCCTTTTTGCAGTATCTGCTTGCATTGGCTTTTCCTTAGAAGCACCTCTGGGTCGCTTTGAACTCACACTGAGTCTTTGTGAATCCACCATTTTTGCAGTATCTGATTGCATTTGGCTTTTCTTTAGAAGCACCTCTTGGTCGCTTTGAACTCACACTGAGTCTTTGTGAATCCACACTTTTTGCAGTATCTGCTTGATTGGCTTTTCCTTAGAAGCACCTCTGGATCGCTTTGAACTCACACTGAGTCTTTGTGAATCCACACTTTTTGCAGTATCTGCTTGCATTGGCTTTTCCTTAGAAGCACCTGTGGATCGCTTTGAACTCCCACTGAGTCTTTGTGAATCCACACTTTGTGCAGTATCTGCTTGCATTGGCTTTTCCTTAGAGGCACCTCTGGGTCGCTTTGAACTCACACTGAGTCTTTGTGAATCCACACTTTTTGCAGTATCTGCTTGATTGGCTTTTCCTTAGAAGCACCCCTGGATCGCTTTGAACTCACACTGAGTCTTTGTGAATCCACCCTTTTTGCAGTATCTGCTTGCATTGGCTTTTCCTTAGAAGCACCTCTGGGTGGCTTTGAACTCACACTGAGTCTTTGTGAATCCACACTTTTTGCAGTATCTGATTGCATTTGGCTTTTCTTTAGAAGCACCTCTGGGTCGCTTTGAACTCACACTGAGTCTTTGTGAATCCACAATTTTTGCAGTATCTGCTTGATTGGCTTTTCCTTAGAAGCACCTCTGGGTGGCTTTGAACTCACACTGAGTCTTTGTGAATCCACACTTTTTGCAGTATCTGCTTGCATTGGCTTTTCCTTAGAAGCACCTCTGGATCGCTTTGAACTCACACTGAGTCTTTGTGAATCCACCCTTTTTGCAGTATCTGCTTGCATTGGCTTTTCCTTAGAAGCACCTCTGGGTCGCTTTGAACTCACACTGAGTCTTTGTGAATCCACACTTTTTGCAGTATCTGCTTGATTGGCTTTTCCTTAAAAGCACCTCTGGATCGCTTTGAACTCACACTGAGTCTTTGTGAATCCACACTTTTTGCAGTATCTGCTTGCATTGGCTTTTCTTTAGAAGCACCTGTGGATCGCTTTGAACTCCCACTGAGTCTTTGTGAATCCACACTTTTTGCAGTATCTGCTTGCATTGGCTTTTCCTTAGAGGCACCTCTGGGTCGCTTTGAACTCACACTGAGTCTTTGTGAATCCACACTTTTTGCAGTATCTGCTTGCATTGCCGTCTTGAAATAAGCTGCATCGGCGGGTGGCATGAATTTCAGCATTTCTTCAAAGTCTCGCAATTTCTCAGCTGCAAACTGTGGTTTAAACGACAAACGTTTGACTGGTGCTGCTGGTAATTTTGTTAATATCGCATACTGAAATGTCTCGTCAAACGAGCATCGATATGACAGAGCAGGCAGTGAGCTCTTGTCATAGACAATTTGCTTTACTTTGGAGAACGGAAGCCTTTTGAAGGCAAGACGTTTTGCTTGCGCATGGAAGTCAAAGAAACTACCGTCTTTCACCTGAATCACATTTAGAGGATTTCTCTTGTTCACTCTCAATAAAAGTCTAACCAAGGACACAGGACTGAAGACTTCTGATCGTTTCAAACAACTTTCAATTTGACTGTGCAGATTGTCCACCTCCTGGATGTAGCTGTGACCAGGAGTTCCAGATTTCTGTTCTATAGACACCAGTGATGGACTGTTTTGAAGAAGTCTGATTAGAGCATAGGACATTACACTATTCCTGTTCTGAGGAACACACGAGTCCGACCAGGAGGTGAGTCTCTTGGTGTTTGGGCGATTCTGTAGCAATTTTGTCAATATGGCGCTTACAGCACTTGCCATGTCATTTCCAGTTCTTCCGGCTAACCATTCAGTCCATATTGCACAGAAGCCTTCTTTACCAGGTAGCAATGCCCAGTCATATTGTATACGTTGAGTTTCCTTCTGTAAACGAAGCTGGAGACGTTTGCACGTGGAAGAGCTATGACGTTTTCCAGATCAAAGCATGCGATAAGATGATCCGCTTCATTTAAGTGGCGATCAGCATCACGTTCTTCCTTGGTTTTCACTTTGTCATGTAGATGCTTTTCATTTGATGCGTCGTCACATTCAGTAGGAGCACTGTTCATTTTGTAAGCCTCACAAGCATCACAGCAATCCTTTTTTGGAATGTGAAAAGCCATATTAAATTCCTCATTGAAAATGTCCATGTAAATGTGCATTGGCACGGGAGAATGATCATAATGGATATCCAAGTACATGAAGTACATTTTTTGAACGGATAAGTCCGAGTCAAGATATTTTCTCTGTGATGAAGCTCTGCAGTAGCGTGCTTCCATTGTAGGGAATGAATTAATGTGGTCACGAACTGCTTGGCATTCAATCTCATCAATTTCTTTCTTCTTATGTCTCCCCTGTTTCCTTAGAATGCTCTTCTCAACTTCTAGATCTAATTGTTCTTCAGTTTCAATGCGCTTCTCAACTTGTGTATCTAATTGTTCTTCAGTTTCAATGCTCTTCTCAACTTGTGTATCTAATTGTTATTCAGTTTCAATGTTATTCTCAGCATGTGTATCTAATTGTTCTTCAGTTTCAATGCTCTTCTCAACTTGTGTATCTAATTGTCTCTTCTCAACTTGTGTATCTAATTGTTCTTCAGTTTCAATGCTCTTCTCAACTTGTGTATCTAATTGTCTCTTCTCAACTTGTGTATCTAATTGTTCTTCAGTTTCAATGCTCTTCTCAACTTGTGTATCTAATTGTTCTTCAGTTTCAATGCTCTTCTCAACTTCTGGATCTAATTGTTCTTCAGTTTCAATGTTCATATCAATTTCTGGATCTACATGTAATTGTTCTTCAGTTTCAATGCTCTTCACAACTTCTGGATCTAATTTAATTCTACAATTTCTGGAACTTCTTTTTGCTTTTGTTAGTGCATTACAGTCACTGTTACTGCTGTCTTCCAACCATTTTGGTTTTCTTTTGGAACGCCTAGGACGTGAACCGTCCTCCATCGTTACAAGTTCGACAGACTAAACTGAAACAAAACAGGGTCATTGCGGCATCAAAAACATTAAAATCAGTCACGTTTTTGTCTGGTTTAATTAACAATCATGAATACATACCAATAATTTGCATTAATTATAATCACCGAACTTTGCTGGAAATGTAGCTTACAGTAACAAACGTAGGCTAAAGTTAAATTAGAGTGTAAATAATGCTACCAGGCCTATCACATCCATTTTGTCTTACGGTATCGTCGCCCACAGGATAGTTTTTTAAAACCAAATCTTACTAATGTCTGTACTGCAAAGGGACTTTTGGTAGAATACATGTAGGCCTACAACAAGACGTAACTCTTGCAATCATATTTTTTATGAAGAAAGCGATTTCAATGAATTTGTTAGTACGGCAGCACAAAACGCTGAATTTTTGACTCTTTCTGTACTTAAAAACCTTGATACAAAGATAACAAATAGTCTGGATATACGACACTATAATCCAGTCAAGCGATCCGGGTTACATTGTTGTATCTCCTGCGTCCAATCAATGATCAGCTTTCTCAGGACATACTATATACGAACGATTACACTTTCCAAAGTTACATTGCCGTATCTCCGTAACGACAACTTAATCCTGAAATTCTCAGGACACTTTTCTTCTGCAGTTACAACAACGTGCATGCTGTAAGGAGATGCGATAAAATATTCCTGTATACAGGACATACAACAAGTAGTATCGTTTAGTTATTGAAACTGAATGAAGAGGACATGTCAAACTGTTCAGATCCAGTCTAAACTCATTTTTGAAAAAATGGACATACGACAAGATAATTCTGAGGCGACGAGTTACTATTATCTTCATGTTGACACCTCTGGATCAGCAGCAGTGGTGTAGTGGGGCGGGAACGCGGGGAACGCCGTTCCCGCACTTTTTTCCAGGGAGGGAACGCGATCCTTCACTGTTTTGCAGCATTTCTGCTGAAATAAATGAACAAAGAAGACTTCAAGACTTACTTTAGCATTAATTTAACCTGTACTATCTGTACAGGTATGGAAACTGTTTGAATACTTGAATACAATATGTTACAAATAACAAATTCTTATGTATAAATTGACATAATTACATTTATTAATTTTTAAAAAAAATTTACATTCAACAGTTTCAAAAATAGCAGCACTCACACTATGCAAAATTCTTGCAAGATTGCACTTTTTGCTACAGTTGCTACTTCACTTTCCAGGCGTTCCCCCACTTCATTTTTTAGGACTACACCACTGATCAGCAGTAGCGCGTATTCGCAGCGGAAGGCCTACACTCAACATCGGACAGTTAATCAACTCGTTTATGATCGGAAGTGGTGCGCGTGACCCAAGACTCGCTGAAGGGGAGACAAGTCGTAGTTACGAGGAGTGGCGAGTACCCGATTCTTTTTCTTTCAACATGATTCAACAAGATTCTAACAGCGACTTATCCAGGATTTAAAATTAGCATTACGAGAATAAAAGACAACAAGCACTCCAACCACAATTACCCTGTAGAACCATCGGTTGGTTGTCTCGGATAAACGAGACTGGGCGATTAAATGGATCATTAGCGTCGCCCTCCTCCTTTGTCTGTGCTTGGGACTGACACTGCCAGCGTTCGAGTAGTGGCGAAGTTTCAACACCGTACGGGTTTCTAACTTCTGCAAAAAACTCTCTGTTACTTTAGGCTTTTAGTCGCTCGTGAATTCTTACGCTTCATTTCCGTTTGGATAGATGGATCCAATTTGACCAGGGTCTATGACAACAGAGGCCGTTACCCTGGACAGAAATTTGCTCGGCATATTACAGCACTTAAGAGCAAGGTACTGAACCTAATTTCCGTTTGATACAATGCTTAACATTAATGTAGCCTATTCTGCATTGACGAAAATGATGTCACTTTCATTGCGTATTTATTTATTTACTCAGAGGCGCTCCCAACTACAGAGCGAACACTGCATCAGAGTCACGCCGAAGCGCACGAGCAATTGCGGCTGAAGGACTTGCTCAAGGTCCCTTCACGGCAGCTTGAGGCGGATTCGAACTTGGAACCCTCCGGCTACAAGGCACCGAACTCACTACTAGGCTACACTACCGCGCCCAACATGTAGGCCTAATATCTGTCAATTTCATTTTGACAATAATTCTCAATTATAGATCGTAGAGTTGTAAATGGTTCGTTCAAATTGAACATTGTAGACATTGTAATCCGCGTCATGAAGGATTTTATTTTCATAGCTTCAATATTGGAATCTGATCCTTGATAAAGACATCAATTATTGTAGTCAATGTATACCAGCTAAAGTTAATAAAATGTTTTGAAAGGCACATTGAGATACTTGATTGATTATTATGTACTCTGACAATCGAATCAACGATTTTTATGGATTCAAGAAATTAAACAATTCAGGGCATCCGAGTCATATGACAAGAGATTTATTTCCTTGTCTCTGTATTATCTTTTTCCATTTTATACACTTTATTTGGGTTCTGTTCAGTGTTCATAGAAAGTGCAACGAAGTTCCATTCCCCATTGCAGTCAGAGGTATTTTTACATAGTGCCCATATGCAACATTTCTACCAGGTCTTGTCAATTGATTACTTGAATCGTATATCTGTGCTATGCAAAGCGCAAGATACATAGATAGGCTATATATCTTTAAAAAGGGCTATACAAATTCGTTTAGAGAATAAATGAAATAATAATTAATTAGTTATCAGAATTTTTATACCACCAGCATATTGATGATTTAAGAATGTAGCTAGGAATTGGTAAAGACGATTCGACGTTCTAGAATCTAGATTATTCGCTGAAAAGCAGAACCAAGTCCGGAGAATCCATAAGATGGCGCTCCATGTGATGATGCGAAGTCAAAATTTTGTTAGTAATGACTGCATCTTCTGTCCCTCCCCATTAAAACGCCATTAGCCAACCCACCAATGGTAATTAGAATCTCCAAACAGAAGTGGAAATGTGCCACATCAGCAAAACGACTCTAGTTGCTGTTCAAATGTAAGGGTGTAGTTAGCTTAAGCTGAGTTATATCAAACAGTTATAGAATGCAGCTCAAAGAACAATCGAAACCAGAGTATGAGCAGACAATAATAACTCACTTAAAAGATGAGCCAATTCAGCGAACTTTCACGAGCGCTGCATCAAGGCCGATGGTCGTCCGAAGACAAAAGACAAGCAGAGGCGGAGAATTCTTATCAATTCTTATGAAGATTGTCTAGGCCTACTCAGAAGCGCTCCCGACAGAACCTCGGCTAAATAGGTTAGGGCAGTCTTAAGGCTAGAAAAGACCATGGAGACCGATGAACTAGGCGAAGTGCCACAGGAATTCCATTAAATGTAGCGTTGTCATTTTGCTAGAGCTACATTCCAAAAATTAAACTACGAAAATGCCTCGTGACTGAGAACTGGCAAGTACATGTAGTAGACCTATTCGAATATTCGTTCAACTATTACTCTCCTACAATCTCCGCGTTTGTTTGAGTAACGCACATACAAGCATTGACCTACTGTGCGCCATAATTATGTAGCCTAAATCAATTCTAACCACTGTGACTTTCGTAGTGTATAATGTATGGCCGGGAGACATGGTTATTGTATGAAAATCCGAAGGACCCGAATTCACTATTCAGCGACTGTAGCGTAAATGGACAATTGGACAGCATTGCAAATGGGCGTATCGAGTCCTGCCTTGCGGTTAAATTCGACTTCTGTTATACTTGACACCATCTGTTACTACTTGCAACGCCATCGTGCAGTCTTAGCCTACTGCAGACTTGTCAGTTTGAGGCAATAAACAACTATCATTAATATGTCTCTCTGGTTATTTCCACACAATATGTCACTCCTTATAATCCTATAGATTTTCTGTAACAGCTGTGTGCATTCATGCAACGAAAAGTGCATTCAGAGAGAAAGAATCAAATTCTCCGCTCAGTCTTTGTTTAGCTAAGCCAGACGTTGTTAGTCTCTCGTGTCTCACCATAGAAATTTCTTGCAACGATGACTACAAAGCTGAGCCAAACCGACGCGGAACGGTTCAAAGACGAGCTGAAGCAAATCTTTGACGCTGTTGACACTGATGGAAGCGGGCAGGTCGATGTGACGGAGTTTGAGAAAATTCTGGCGACGATCAATGCATCCAATCAGAGCGTGAGGAAGCTTTCAGATAGCGAGATCAAGCAGATTTCAGAGGTAAAGTCTATCTCAGCTTTTCAGTGGCGTAGACAAGGGGGGATTCGGGGGTTAAAACCCCCCATTGGCCTAGGAAATTTTTTTGAAGGTTATTTATCCACTTAAATAAGAAAAACAAAACAATTGTTTGTAGGGTTTGGTGTGAGAAAGGGCCCCCGGCCAAGCCATAAAACCCCCCAAAATACTTCCCATCATAAATTCCTGGCTACGCGACTGCAGCTATTACCAACCATCATCGTCGTCACCATCCAGTGTTTAATTTAAACGTCTAAGAATTAACCTCCCATAAAAAATTATAGGCTATACACCGCACCATTGCCCCCCAGAAAATTCTACAGCTCCTATTTACATTCATGAATGGCAATTAAGTTGCCGCGGCAGAAGAAGAATTCAACCGCGCAGCATCGAAGTAGTAAAAGAGGGGAAAAATCATCATTCATTCATTCATTTCAGACATTTATATAGCGCTTCTTCAAGAGTATCTACTCAGAAGCGCTCCCGACCCAACCACGCTCCCGACCCAATCACGCACCATGAGCCGTGTGCTCGTAGGCGTCCAATGTTAGCTAGCACAGATCTGTATTTTTCTTAG
Organism: Lumbricus terrestris; assembly: GCA_949752735.1. Classification (NCBI taxonomy): domain Eukaryota; kingdom Metazoa; phylum Annelida; class Clitellata; order Crassiclitellata; family Lumbricidae; genus Lumbricus; species Lumbricus terrestris. The sequence goes on from OX457050.1 coordinate 2,044,799, forward strand.
GAGTTCGTTCGAGATGCGGACAAGAACGCCGATGGAAAAGTCACCTTCGCTGAGTTCCACAAATATGCGCTGAAATCGTTCGGCGTTCAAGAATGAGACGGTGCCAGAAGTCACACGCGTAAGTCAAAGACAATAGGTTGGTAGTTGTAAGTCCAAGACAATAGGTTGGTGGTTGTAAGTCAAAGACAATAGGTTGGTGGTTGTAAGTCCAAGACAATAGGTTGGTGGTTGTAAGTCCAAGACAATAGGTTGGTGGTTGTACAATGTAAGTCCAAGACAATAGGTTGGTGATTGTTATGTATACAGAAGTGCCGCTGCGTCACTGTCATGACATGTGACAACCTACCCGCAGCCTTAAGAAACTGTCAGCTTTAGACCCTTTCCCGTTGGCGAGACTAAAGACTGGAAATAATGAGATGGCTGATTGAAACCCTCTAGCTTGCTAAAATAGGACAGCAAAAACGTTATTGTCAGGAAATCACGTAAACCATAATTTAGTTATTCAATCAATAAATCAATCGTAATTTATATAGCGCCCTTCAAGGTACCTAGCCTACTCAGAGGCGCTCCCGGCCGAGATAAAGCGAGAAAAACAGTCTTAATTATTATCATTGTTACGGACAGACGGAAAACCAAGAAAATTGTGTGCGATTTCTTTGGATAAAAAGAAGCTTGGGATCCTTGAATTTCGTGACGAGATGTGATCCCGAACCTTGTCCACACTCGTTATGCGTTTGATGCACCACCGCACAGAGAGAGTAGAACATAATATGATAGAATAGAATAGATCTGAAAAGTAATGAATACAATAGTATAGTTTCGACTGTTCAGCTTCTACTTCCGTGGCCTAGACTTTCAGTCAAGAATAATCGAGTACCCACAGCTTCAGGCTGTGTCTCTCTAAAGAGACATGGTTTGTCAACCATAAAGTGCATCAACATTTCTCACTAACAGAATAACTATAGCCGTCATTTGCATGATATAGTTCGGACCCATCAAATATCTGGGTTTTTTGTATGTGCACTTGTTATAACGCCGCTTCACGCCCCTACTCAGAGGCGCTCCGTACTACAGAGCGGACACTTAATCGGAGTTTCACACCGAAGTGCATAAGCTATTACGAGTAAAAGGCTTACCAATACCCAAGGTCCCTACGCGGCGACTTGAGGTGGTTTCAAACCTGCAACCCTTCCGCTGCAAGGCTACGAGCATACTCACTACCCCACAGTTCAGCTTCTACTAAAGAACATGCGCTAATTGCGCAGTTGCAAATAAAACCTACATACTTCCTTACATATTGTAATATTGTAAGCATAATGATAAGCAGAGGATTGCTAGCGAATGATCTTTGTGAGGCGACAGCGAGATAAAATACCCTTTATACAAACCGACTTTTCAACGTCTGCATAATAATGGATCGCATGAAATCACCAGTCATAATATTATTTGCGTCTAGCATGTTAACTCAGACTCTACCTATCTACATTTTGTGAATACAACAACCGCATGCTTGGACATACTTTTCAACATAATTGTGTCTTGGATCATCCAGCAGAAACATGAGTGACTGAAGTCTAGCTTCACATGCAGGATAATGCAGCTCTTAAAACTACCAGTCATAGGTACCAAGTTCAGAAAGCACAGCTTGAAGTGTAATTGTGACCTAGATGCGCTGAGACTCTGTCTCCAGTAGAATGCATTTGAACACTGTATAGGCTACCCGTATGTAGGTCACGGTAATCGATTGCAGACTTCTCGCTTGGTAGGGGGAGGCACGGATCCGATCCTCCTCGTATGAGAAGGTAAAGCATGGTAGACCATGGTAAGTTATGGTATAACGGTAAACCATGGAAAGTTATGGTAAACCATGGTAAGTCATGGTAAGTCATGGTAAGTTATGGTAAAGTGTATGCTGCACAGAGGCTGCTATGGTGTTGCGAAACATTCTCCACTGGATATCGATCCACGATAGCACACCTGCTGCACTGGGATGGTTATAAATTACAAACGGACAAATAGGCAGACAGACGGACAGAAAGACAGACAGACAGAAAAACTGATAGATAGACAGACAGACAAACAGACAAACATATAGACAGACAAACAGACAGATAGACGTCAGACATCAGTCTGATGTCTATCTATAAATAGTTTATAACCATCGCAGTGCACCAGGTGTGCTATCGTGGATCGATTTCCAGTGAAGAATGTTTCGCAACACCATAGCAGCTTCTAGGCTAGACTGATGTCTGATAGGCTAGACTGATGTCTGATGTCTGGTCAACCAGACAATTCAAAGTTTATTACTCTACCATCTGTTGGAAAGCAACTCTCAAAATCAATTGCATGTAGATCGATTTTTTGAATGGTTATCACGATATAGGTCTGCAATGTGGGTCAGCATATCAACATGAATGCATTTAAAACTACGCAAAGCTCTCAAAAGTATAATTGGTAGTCTGTTCGCCCTACTTATCTCATCTTGCAAAAAGACGGATTCTGCAGTGTATCGCACGATTGACCACTTACTTCCAGGTTATGGCCTACTTCACTACCAAATTAACCCATGTACAGTCTATAATAATAGGCTACTGCTTGCTCACGTGCGTGGAAACAACTTTACCTTCACATGCATTGGACAATCTTGGAACGCTGCTGAGTATAATTATAAAAAAAAATTAAAATTAATTAATTAATCAAAGCAGTTAGATATCCGTGCACGGTACAAACGGATTTGTACAATACAATACAACACAATGCTATTGTATTTCCGATTGTCCTTCGTCCTAAGGTCAGAAGCGCACAGACGACCGACTACACATTGTTGAATATTGATAGCTCTCTGAGCAATTATTGTGAGTATAGGCCTATGGACTTGCTCGAGGCTTCTACACACAAACCTAGGAAAGCGCCACTAAACAATTTCCAGGGTATCGGTCGATGGCGCTGATCTATTGTCTGCAACGATCTATTGTCGGCAACGAGCTATTGTCTGCAACGAGCTATTGTCTGCGACGGACTTGCTTCTAAAATAAATGCAAGTTTGATTGTTTTCTTTTAGATGATGTTCTGCTAAGCGACATCTTGACTGGCGAGTGAATATTATACAGAGGCATTAATTTTGTCGACATAATTATATTGATTCAAACTCTTTCTAACGGTTTCCACTTCACAATTGCTTCTCGTAAAGTCAGATCTTCCAATAAAAAGATGTTTCGAAAAAGTTATTGATGCAGGAAAATCGTGGATTGTCTTGCAACTTTTCAACGCGAATAGTAGGCTACTGGTTTGAGTTCCGCTGTGAAACTAGCTGTTACTTTGCAGGTGACCCATTAGCAAGTCCTTCACAAGCAACTGAAGATTTTGACTACTCGACACTGAATCATATCAACCGGGGCAACTTTCTTGCTAACATGCTGCTTTTGTGTGCCATTACAATACACTACGGTACAATGCAAATAGCTGTATTTAATAATCCAGCCCCAATCCATCCCCAGTGGAAACTTCAGAACTGCTCACATAACCTTGCTCCAGTATACTGCGATGCTTGTTGAGCAAAATTTTATGTAAGTGTAGAACTTGATAAATGTCCCCACAGAGCAATCATCTCGGAAGGGGGAAAAAGAGTAAGCCGTACAGCAACTGTCCAGCTATACCGTATGTCGTCTTTGCCATCAAGGACGACAGATCTGATGTTCTAAGTCAGATTCCAATAATAATGATCTTCTTTTTCAATTTCAATACCTGACAAACCGTGATATAATACAATGTGTGGCATGATACAATGTGTGGTATGATACAATGTGTGGTATGATACAATGTGTGGTATGATAAATCTGTGGTATGATACGATCTGTGGTATGATACAATGTGTGGCATGATACAATGTGTGGTATGATACAATGTGTGGTATGATACAATGTGTGGTATGATAAATCTGTGGTATGATACGATCTGTGGTATGATACAATGTGTGGCATGATACAATGTGTGGTATGATACAATGTGTGGTATGATACAATGTGTGGTATGATAAATCTGTGGTATGATACGATCTGTGGTATGATACAATGTGTGGCATGATACAATGTGTGGTATGATACAATGTGTGGTATGATACAATGTGTGGTATGATAAATCTGTGGTATGATACAATGTGTGGTATGATGCAATGTGTGGTATGATACAATGTGTGGTATGATACCATTTGTGGTAAGAGACAATATGTGGTATTAACGGATGATCGCAAGTTATTACAGGAACCGAACTGAACTGTTTGTCAGCCATGCAAGGTATCCATCACGTTCTACTTCCAATTCTACCATCTGCAGAATGCAAGTCTGAGTTGACCTTTAAGAGGGAAACGTGAATAGATCCCTCGACCCATTGCAATCATGGTGTAAGTGTGTTACCATTACCATAAACCCATAATTATGCTTAGCGTGAAATTTCCGATATGAATTGGGCAGAATAATAATACTTGATAATTGTTCCATAAAGTAAAACCTCATACTTACCGATATATATATTGTTACATGAAATAATAAATAATAAATTATTGTCTGTTACGTCACATGCAAAAAGATTTTATATTATTATTTGTCTATGACGTTGAATTATACAATTCAATTATTATTATGCAATTGACAATAATATTATTCCATGGATATGGACAGAGTCTACGTGAATGCAATACATGCATCGCCAGACTACACGTAGCAGACACCATTGTTACCACGACATCTACTCTCTAGACACAAAGCAGTCATTGAGGGAACAGGATTGCACTTTATTACCTTCCATGGAAGATCAAGTGACGCTGGTGCATTTGATCGCAGGTGGTCACCTGTCATGGTAACCAGAAGGGCGCCCACAATATTGGGAACCCTGTCTGACTGGTCAAATAATATGCAGGCCTAGCCTACATAGGCCTATGATAAACTTACGCCATGCACTTGACATGCTTGCCTTGTTACTAGCCAATGAGAGAGGAGGAAACCTCGTAAATTCTGTTAAGTAGAAGGCAGTTATCTCGGTTCTACGTAATTTATTTGTTAAACAGTTTTACAAGTGGGCCTGTCTTCTATCAATCAGCCTACTTGTTCTTTCTTGTCTTACAACATTCAATGACAGCAGTAAAAAATATGGTTGTTCTCTGCGGCGGCGGTTGCTGCTGCTATAAGGTTAGACATTCGGATGTCTAGTAGGTATGGCAGCTAATTACAGGGTTCTAGATGATCCCTGTGGGCAGTGGGTTGAGACCACTTGTCTTCAAGATTTTCTGTTGACTTGCAGTGACTTAGGCGCATCCGAAGTAGTCAATCCGACCAGCAAGAGACTTATTGCTGAGACGTCCTATCTAGCAAGAGCGGGTCGACTGAAGTCGCTGTGTTAAGAAAGTCCGCTTGAGATATCGGCGGCTACCAAAGAATAGAAAATAGAGAATAGAGAATAGAATTAGCGACCGGTCGACGCTCAAATGTTGAAGTCACCCCTCACAAAACTGTCTTCCTGTCTGCCAATGATATTGAGAGAATAGAAAATTGATACAAAATACCGGAACACTTAAAAAATGTTTTCATAGAACACTTGAAATACTTGAAATACTTATTATGAGACGCACATGTACAGGCAAATGATAATTACTGTGGGTGAATGGCATCCAGCCATGTTAAATAGACATTACCAAAATCAATGTCTCATCCCACTGCACAGGGGCACCGTTAGGCGTATGCACTTACGCAAGTGCGTACAGCGCGAAAAGGCTAAAAATAAGAAATTGTAAATTAAAGCGTGAAATATTATAAGCGATGAAATTCTATTGAATCTACTTTAGTAGTGGACCACGTACCAATAAAAACAATAAAAATTTCATAACACGGATGCTGTATAAAAACGTTTACTAGACTTTATTCGCTGCTCCTCTGTGCTTGTTAACTGTCGCGTTATGTCGACTGGTTTTTCAATAAAACGAATATTATTTTACACTTCTCACTCACTGCATGCCATTAAAGATTGTCATAACAGTTCATAACTTCATTTCGTGTATACTTAGTTTGTGCAAGTTGTGCGTACAGAAAAAGTGCGTACAGAAAAAAATCCTGGCGGCGCCGCTGACACTGCACATGCCATTACTATTAATGAGCATTCGAATGCACCAACGCATATATATATATACATATATATAGAGAGAGAGACAGACAGACAGACAGACAGAGAGAGAGACGGACATAGATATAAGAGAAACTGAGAGAGAGGCAGACAGACAGAAACAGACGGAAACAGACATACTCTGTTCGTTCGTCTCTTCCAGAGAGCGGCTGTTGTGCATTGACATGCATGAGCATCAAAAGTCCTTTTCCTCACAATGTCTCAACGCCGTCGTGTGACAATAGTTGATCATAAGATACCGAGACTTGAAATTATACACGATCATAGAATTAATTAATTTATCATTACAAATAATGTTTGTAATCATGGCAATAGCGATACATGATGAGACCGTCAAGACCTTCTGGTAGGCCTGTGTACCTCGTGTTGGCCTCCAACAGCACAGCATCATGTCTATGTCTCTGTTGGCCTTTAGCCGTGAGATGAAGTTCCAGCGATAACGCGTGCTGCCATCTCATCTGTCTGCGCTACTCTTTCCAGTTACTTTAAGACTTCTCTTACTAATTATTAATAATTATTGAGAGGATCTTTGCACTGGGAGGCTGTGGGAGCGCCTAGGATTGGGTTGTAATGTCGGCGGCGCTTAATACGCCCGTATTTAAAATAGAATAGTCTACCGACCACACTCGCACAGTGCCAGTTCAAAGCTCAATGATCTATCGCTAAATTTAATTTATGCCACTAGGCTACTGGGTACAGCAGACCGGACAACTTCTGACAGAGACCCTAAAGATTCTAAGGGTGGATCAGCGGGTTAATTTTGCAGATTCAGGTTCACTAGAAACGATGCTAATTTATTTGAGCCGATTACAGAATGATCGTTGAAGCAAATGAGTATGATTTTTATTATGAAAGCCTTAGTATTTTAATACCTATTCATCCTCATACTGGCCTACAGTTAAAGAAGAAAGCATGGTTTAGATTTGTTCAGTATGAAAAACGAGTAAAACGAATTGAAAGCTCCAGAGTGCGCCAGATACAATGTTAATATTAAAGGAGTGTGAACTTGTGAAGACGTATTATGAGCGACCTGAGGGCGCACCAGGTCAGTGGGCCGATGTTGCCCACCATCACCACAACCATCTCCGGCCGAATCCCGTAGTTTGTCTGGGTTGGAAGTCGCGAGCAGGTATCTAAAGTCGACCTGCCAGATCTAAAACAACGCTTTCCTGCGATGACTTTTTCTACCACTGTGATTTGGGTATCTAAAGTCGTGTGATGAGATCTAACGGTTTGGAAAAGGAGCTGATGACGGCATGCGGTGAGGGAAGGAGGAGACGCGAAAGACCGAGGAAGAGATAATTGGATGAGGTACAGGAAAAGTCTGGCATGAGCCTAGAGGAGCTGAGAGAGGCAACAAGAGAGAGGAGACACTGGAGAGGATACATCAAGAATGTCGCCAGAGCTCCAAGAGTTGACGGCACCAGGGGATTTGTGTGTGACCAAGGACCAGGAATTTACCCCTATGGAACACGTGATGACTCTCGTGTTCTAGCATCATAGTCGGATTCCCTCGGTGCGTCGCTCGCGTACAACCAAAGCCCCAACAACTCTAATGCATGCATTTGTATGTATGAGAGTTGACCATGGTAGTGCTGCTATCTATGCGGGCGTAACCCTGTCGCGCATTAATCATATGCAATCTGATCTTATTTATGTATGTCGCCTGATTGGCTACATACCAATGTGTGGGCATGCTTATAATAGTCGAGTTATATACGGGAGGAACCACTGGCTGCCTATGCAAAAACGTGTTGAGTAGGCCTATAAGATATATAATGTTCATTCGCAGTGCTTTCCTTTCCAGGTCGTAGATTCCTTCGTTCTGCTACTCATTGTGTCCCTATTGCTCGCACATACACAGTCTTAAATAAAAGCTTCGCTACGGTCGTTCCAATTATAATCCTGAATAAGTTGCCTAGCAGTCCCCGTAAAGATCTTCTGGGTCTTCCTTTGCCACTTTTTCGCAAGCGTTTAAAAACCATTCTCTTTGATTACGGTCTGGTGCTGTCAGGTCGGAAGCACCTTTGAGGAGTTTCTCTTGAAGTGACCAGAGATAAACTTTTTATTACAATAGTGCAATAAAAAGGGTTTTATGCAAGCACATCATGGACTATAGTTGCCTACGCCTTGAAGGAACATTCGTAACAATATCAGTTTTATGTCAGACAAACCTACATAATATTATGTGAGTTTTGAAATATTATTATTTTTTTTATTTCCATCTTCCGTGTTGCACATCTGCATACCGTGATCTGTTGCAGTCCGTCAACCGGATTAATGAATAAACGAAAATTACTTACTTATTAGTTGCTGGAAAACATCACAGAAGCTTTAGAATGTCACTTTGTAATTTTTATGTCATTTGATAGGCGTTGCTTAGATACCAACGATGACGTCGAGCACAATTAGCCTACTGTTACTCATTAAACGAAATGTTCGCGAAAACGATGTCTGGCTGTGGTAGATACTTGAGTTCCACTGCGATTTGTAAAGAAGAGTATCAAAGCAATCCCTCGGGTTTACAGACCGCTGCTATTCTGCCTAAAATGAGACTTTATGGTACCGTGGTGCTAAGGTCATAGGTGGTGACCTTCAACGGTAGCTATAAGATTCCCAGACTGCTAGAAATCATGGTTTTCTCTGGCTCCACACTATGTAACACATAAATGTGCAATTATTAGGCCTGCACATTTGTCGGCCTGTTTTGGCATCAGCCAATAAGAGATGACAACGTCTCCAGAAATGTAATATATTAAAGTTAGGTCAGCTTCACTAGCGAGATTGGCCTGTCTTATAGTTAGCCATCTTGGTCTTTCCTTCTAACAAATTCTTCAAGCTTCTATGAAAATGGTCGTCCTTTACTATTGTACTGATACAGGGATTATTTATCTAAGTTTTAAAAAAACAGCAGTAAATCAATTCCTACAGTTCAGTTCTCGGAAGTCGAGTAGGTTGGTAAGCACACAAGACACTTTGTCGTGTGGGTGGTGGCTCACTACCATTTCTAGGTTATGTCCTTCTTTCTGGCATATATAGATGGTTGCCCCAATCTGCAATGACAATAGGGACATCCGAGGCGGTAATCCGACCAGCAGAAGAACAAAATTGCTCCCGCCAAAGTCCAATGTAGCAAGAACAAACTGAACTGGTAGTAATGGATAGACTTACCCACGTCTACAATCACGTATGATGCTAAAAATGATAACTGTCCAACGGTTACCGGGTAATAGAATTCTCGGCCAGTAAATTCGGTCCCTGTTCACATATCCAAAGTCAGTCCACCCACCCAGAAAACTGTCTTTCTGTCTACCCCTAACTTTGAGATAGTAAAAATGAAATAAAATAACGTAAAATAAAATCTTAGAAAATAAGCAAGAATAAATTGCTGAAATGGGCGACGCAAGCTTGGCATTAAGTGGATTTGCCATAGGATGAGAGGAGGCGGAACAGTCACTAAGTCGGGTGTCGTCTTTGTCTGGAAATGGAACTTGGAGGATCAGATGAGACAGGGTAATAGGAGTAATGGATAGAGAAACCCGAGGAAGGTGTTGGTGTGTGATTAGTAATGAAGATGGAGCAATTGAAAAAGACTGGAATTCAGGAGTCAGATCATTCGTTGTGCTGTGCCGGATATTTCTCGGTTGGAGAACTTGAGATGACTTGTGACTGGTCACTCCAAGATCCTGCGTTGGATGTCCTGCGCCGGTACGAAAACATTACGTACACATTATCAATGGCTCGGGCTCGACCGTACATCAAACGAGAGCATAAAGCCGTTGGAGTCACATTGACTTACGAAAAATATAACTCTTGACCGTGTGGAATGTTTTGGTGAAACAAACGAATTGTTCCGGTACGCATGTTACGAACGTATGCATAGGAATTGTTAAAGGGAGTCTTGCAAGCAACCAATGAGAGCCACAATGAATATTCGACAAGCACTGAATGATGTGACTGATCTGATGAATTTTGATTGGTTGCACAATTCCTTTGGATCAATTTTAAAGTGCACTTTCACAATATTCGTCAGGAAAACTCCAAAATGCTCCCACAGCAAAATAATTTAAAGTTAGTTTAATTTTCAGAGCTGAACGCAACCCGTGTAACATTTAAGCTAAATAAAAATAACTGCATTGGCTCCAAGGCTGAACAGAGAAAATAACAGGTTGAAGAAACGTAAATATTGTGGGCGATGAGAAATTTATGCACAACACTGAAGCAGAGTTTTTCTTTCACGAAGCGTGAAAGCGTGCATTTTTCATCTGTTCCCGTAATGACTGCTGTAATGGATAGTGGAGCCTGTTAGGCAGGTCTCCCTCTGAGCTCTCGATACAGTCAATGCCCTCTATTACCTTGTCTTGTCCTGCCTCAACACAGAATCGTGCTTATGCCACTGTTGGTCCTTAGCTGCAGATTGACTTTTTTGTGTTGACTCGTGCTGCGCTTTCCTCTTCTTCAGGCGGCAAAATTTTCGCCTGTTATTTTTTCGATGTGTTCTCTTTACTGGGATTCGCTATATAAATGTATAGATACAATTCAACATACAATTATTATACCTCTCGACTGCAATATACACGACAATGTCATCGTCACCGCTCTACTCAGAAGAAGTTGATAATTGACGCGATCAGTGTTGCCACTCTAAAATTTAAAAAAAAAACAAGTTGAAGGGTAAAAAAAACCAAGAAAACCCAAGTTGAGCAAAACCTTCAGAAAATGCCCTGAATTTCCCGGAAAAATTCCCGAATTTTCCACAAATCTTCCGAAAATTTCCCCGAATTTCCCGTCGAAAAATCTGATGACTTTTTCTTAGTCATCCGACACAAATCTCGGAAAAAAGTCCACAATTTAAGAAAAAATGTCCGAAAATGTCAAAAAAATCCCATTTTCGGCCGAGAAAACCAAATAAAAAACCAAAGTTCGTCCAAAAAAACCCATTTCCAAGTTAGGATAAAAAAACCTAGATCTTGTAAAATAACCCAAGGAGTGGCAACGCTGGACGCGATCGATGGTGAAGGAGGATGAGGAGAAGCACGAGGAGGAGTACGAGGAGGATGAAGAGAAGGAGGAGAAGGACGCGAGGTGGAATAGAAGGAGAATAATTATTTATTTTTAAATACTTGAATTGGGTGCTAGTTAGGCTACACACTTTTTAAAGAGCTGAAACTGACTCTATAATAATGGTTTAAGTCGATATTGTTTGAAGTGTCCTTTGATTTGAATTGATTGATTTGAACCAATTTCTATTGTTGAGCTATTTATATGTAATCTTTCCCAGGTGACTTCGTCTCCTGTTTGGCGTTTGATGAATCTGGAGATTTACTTGGCACAGGATGCAAAAATGGAAAGATAGTCGTCTACTGTAAGGACACCGAGGTATATAATACTGTCGATTTGCAATGATGATGTTTGAGGCGCAACTATTATAGTATCGAAGACCGAATGACGACGCTAACCCTAATCCTAGCCCTAACCGACCCTCACGCGTCTATTTTGACCCAACCGAACCTCACGACGCCTAACCTGAGTCCTAACCGACACGTCGGTTCCTTATACTATGTATGTATGTATGTATGTATGTATGTATGTATGTATGTATGTATGTATGTATGTATGTATGTATGTATGTATGTATGTATGTATGTATGTATGTATGTATGTATGTATGTATGTATGTATGTATGTATGTATGTATGTATGTATGTATGTATGTATGTATGTATGTATGTATGTATGTATATGACCATTTATATAGCGCCTTAACAATAATCTCACGAAGGCACTGTAGCTGCCATGTTTGATTTATATGCCTGTTATGAATGATTCGATCTAATTAAGTCAATTATGTGAAGACTTCACAGCTATCTTTAGAAGATTCTCTTCGCAATTGTTACGTCATTTGATAGGCGTAGCTTAGATACCAACGATGACGTCAATTTTAGTCGTTTCTATGGAAACCAAATGACTGCATTGCGTTCGCTCTCGTGAAAGCAATGCCTCGCAGTTTCAGATACTTCTGTTCCGCTGTCATTTGTACTGAATTTAATATCAAAGCAAACGTTGGAGCTTATTGTGGACCGGTGCTTTTCTGTTTAACATGAAAGGCCATGGTGTCGTGGTGTTTAGGTCACAGCAAGTAGCCGTCTACGGCAGGCAGAAAGGTGCCAACTGCTAGGACCTTAACTGGCTCTGGCCACATTATAATTATCCACATAAAAATCATCAAAGTCAGAGGTGCTTTATAAATGCTTGCATACAATACAATACAAAGTGCAAATACAATTCGTTCGTCCGTCTGCTTTGAATTGCAATGCGTGTCAGCCAATGAGAACTGCAAAGCTTCCTCAAATCTGTTATATAGCTGTTAGTTAATAAGCTTTCACAAACGAGTTGGTCTTTCCTTCAAGGATAAGTCAACTTGGTCTTTCTTCTCTAACAAATACCTAGAATCACTATGAAAATGGTCGTCCTATTGGCCCCCGTTTCAGGAACCGCTTTTCTGTGTTACCTTGTAATACAGTAATTCAATTCCTGGATCTGGTTCCAATAGTTTACACTTCGGATGTCGAGGGGCGGTATTCACACAAGACGCTAGGTTTTGTGGGTGGTGGCTCGCTGCCATTCGTATGTTCATATTTCTGTCTTTCTTGTTCATATGAGTGGTTGATCCTAACCTTCGATGATCAGTTGTCGCATTCGAGCCGGTAAACCGACCAGCAATAATTTCTGCTACAGCAGCCAAGTCCATCGTAGCAAGGCATTCAACTTGATCGAACTGGTCGTATTGAATGTACTTACCATGTGTTTTCTGTGTTATATACGTAAGTGTTTAGCATGTTAATCTGGTAGTATAATTCTGGCCTGGCAACTTGGTCACTGGGTGTCTAGAGGTTTTAACTCAGTCCGTCCATAACCTGTCTTCCTGTCTGTCTACGTCGTTGAGATAATGGCTTTAAAATAAATAACGTAAATGACGATTAATAAAAAATAGCAAATTGATGCCAAGTGGCATCACGAGTTAAATTATTACACAGCTGTAATTGTACACTTATAGGTCAATAGCGCCACTTCAAGAGAACTCCTCAGTGGCACTCCTGACCTGACACCAAACCACAATCAAAGAGAATGGTTTTCAAACGCTTGCGAAAAAGGGCAAAGAAAGACAAAGAAGTTCATTAAGGAGACTAATAGGTAGCCTATTCCAGAAAGACCACAGCAAAGCTTCTATGCAGCACTGTTTGTAAAGGAATGCACAGTAAGCTGTAAGAAGTCACAGGTGGTGGGTCCAGGTGGAAAAACCACAAACCAACCAGCGCTCGAGAATAAGCTGGTGACAAGTGATTGGCTTTCGAGTGACGCTTTTGAAATTTTGAGATTGCGATTGGGATTAATCACCAAAGAATCCCAGTCGAGAGCATCTGAGAGATTGCATTTATGCTCTGAGTTTCTGAGGGAATTGGAAATGGAGTGTTGAAATATCAGCAGCACTCAAGGTCGGAAACTTTGGGGCTAAGGTTATGGTCGCCCAAGAAGCCCCATATTCATGACTTACCGTGTAAATGGTATCTTTTCCCGGGCTTATCCCCTTATCCCCCCTGAGAACTTTGAAGTTGACGCTAAAAAAGGTCTTAAACTTTTTTGGGCCGAAGAAAACTAGTACGTATCAAGAGATTTGAACTTGACGACTAAAAAAAGGTCATCAACAAAAAAGTTTCGGGCGCGGCTTGTTCTGGACCAAATTTTTCCAGCCCCCCAAGAACGAAAACCAAACTCCGCCCATGGTGGTTGGGGACGGAGATGCCTATAACCGCCCTCATATTCATAAGTATTTCAGAAATATCATTATAAATTTCTGAAGTGCTATTCAATGTTTATCCATTACGAACAATTTTGTGGAGATTCAGATATTTAAACTACGTAGAAGGAACATTTTTGGAACTCTTAAGGCATGTCTTTTAGCAATGAAATTGTGATAAATTTGTTGAGATGACACCTTAAAATGTTGCAGTTACTGTGTGGATATATAAAAGAATAATATCATAACACTTTGAAATCATAAACCACGACTATCAGCATTGAAATGCTGAGCAACTTCGTGAAAATGATATCCTAAAATTCTACTATTCCAGCGTGAAAATTAAAAAAATTAAACAACGGGGAGTAGACATTTATTGAACTCTTAAACCATTTTTATCGGCAATGAGATTATGAAAACAATTGAGATTATGGATACAAATTTTACCATCACAGCTTGGAAATTTATTTTTTTTTGCAAACTAGTCGGTGTTAGGCCAGTTTGCGTAATTTTTAGATTGTCGGAAAAAGTCGCGATTTTTGGGGACTTGGGGCCGAGTATCTTAGTATCTTAGTATCTCCGTCAAGAGTAAGATATAATGTTATTATGTTAATATTGATAGTTGATAATCATCTTGTAGGAAACTCTTCTTCAAGAGAAACTCAGATATTTCCGGTTTTTTAGTTTTAGGCTACTACGATAATTATTGTATCTAGAACGATTAGAGTAAGAGGCTGCGCAAAGTCTGCCGATATAGTCAATGAAAATGCTGCAATACGTCACGATTTCAATGCATTTAGAAGTCAAACAAATTGTTTTTTGTTTGACCAGTTAGGTGATGTTTAGAGCGCCGCCTGAAAATTGTGAGTTGTGGCGATTGTTTGCTTAATAATAGGGAAACTGTTCTTGATGAGCGACTCAGGATATTTCCGGGCCGCGCAAAGTCGATGTCAACAGCTAAAAACGCGTTGGTTTCTGGGGTTCGGCCCCAGGCCTTCTGGGGCAGCATCGCAAGCTCCACGGACCTCCTAGTCGGTATGTGCTTCGCACCTTCGACAATCGCAGCTTCGCGTCTTCAGAGTTTGCAATATGAGCAGTGCACCTCAAGGAAAATGTCCTAGTTGCGCACCTGGGAGAGAAGAAAGGTTTCAGGCTTCATTCCCCCTCCCCCCAATATGAAATCCTGGCGCCGCCACTGGGCTTGAAGCAGTCACGTGGACCATGCTCGCCGACAGAAATTCCGGGTCCTGGGCTGAGCAGTCACAGGCCATAAAGTCCTAAACTACCTTTAGGCTTTCAGGACAAATTTAAATAAAGCAAATAAAAATAACAAAAGTGTGGGTGCGAATGTACGCTAATGTATAGGCTACATTTATGATATAGCCAGTTCTTAATTATATAGAAAGAGTTAAAATTTCAAAATATCAAAATACTTTTCTAGGTTTAATCGCATTAAAAAAAAGTTAAAATAGGCTTACCCATGTGGCTCAATGATTTTGCAAGGTCATTTTCGATTGCAAGAGTATTCCGTCTATTTTGCTTGATGTTACCATGTATACCCTAAGCCCGTCTGCTTGACGTAAACGTTCTGCAACGAAATGGACAGCAGAATAGTTAACAATTATTTAATAAAATAAAAGCGTCATAGATGTATTGTTCAATCAGTCAATGCCTGTTACGTCACACCAGATTTTATTGTTTGACTATGACGTAGAATGCTTCCAAGAGCGCGAATAGTGTACAAGTGAGTGTATTAACATCACCGGACAGTGGGAGATACCCTTGTTACCACGATCACCACTGTCTAGTATTCAAGCAGTCATTGTAGGCTGCACGATTGTGCATTTCTACTGAACATGAAACGTCGAATTTCGCTGGTGTTTAAGATCGCAGGCGGTTCAATACTTGGGTAACCAGAATGGTGCCAAAAACATCTCACAGTTTGAACCATGTCAGGTTCTGACCACGAAATATTTAGGATTTAACAATAACCATGCACTTGACCTGCTTGCTTTGATGTCATCCAATCAGATAAGACGAACCATGCACTTGACCTGCTTGCTTTTATGTCATCCAATCAGATAAGACGAACCATGCACTTGACCTGCTTGCTTTGATGTCATCCAATCAGATAAGACGAACCATGCACTTGACCTACTTGCTTTGATGTCATCCAATCAGATTAGACGAACCATGCACTTGACCTGCTTGCTTTTATGTCATCCAATCAGATAAGACGAACCATGCACTTGACCTGCTTGCTTTTATGTCATCCAATCAGATAAGACGAACCATGCACTTGACCTGCTTGTCTTGTTTTGCTAGCCAATGAGAGAGGACGAAACCACGTAAATCCTGTTAAGTAGAAGCGGTTATCTCTGTTCCACGTAATTTATTTGTTAAACTGTTTTACAAGCGGGCCTTTCTATCAATCAGCCTACTTGTTCTTTCTTGTCTTACAAAATTCAATTACAGCAGTAAAAAATATGGTTGTTCTCTGCCATAAGATTAGACATTCGGATGTCTAGTAGGTATGGCAGTTAATCACAGGGATCTAGATGATCTCTGTGGGCAGTGGGTTGAGACCACTTGTCTTTAAGATTTTCTGTTGACTTGCAGTGACTTAGGCGCATTCGAAGTAGTCAATCCGACCAGCAAGAGACTTATTGCTGAGACGTCCTATCTAGCAAGAGCGGGTCGACTGAAGTCGCTGTGTTAAGAAAGTCCGCTTGAGATATCGGCGGCTACCAAAGAATAGAAAATAGAGAATAGAGAATAGAAATAGCGACCGGTCGACGCCCAAATGTTGAAGTCACCCTTCACCAAACTGTCTTCCTGTCTGTCAATGATATTGAGAAAATAGAAAGTTAATACAAAATTCGGGGACACTTAGAAATATTTCCACAGAACAAATTAAATAGTCTATTAGAGGAAACTTTATAAGAGACAGGATTGTTTGAAAAAATGACACCTAGTTATGTCCACCATTTCCACTGTCGAGGTAGTTAACTTAAGCGCCTTTGTGAGGTCATTGTAAAGCGCTATATAAATTTATACATACATACATGCATACATACATGCATAGTTGCATACATGCATACATACATGAATACATACATACATACATACATACATACATACATACATACATACATACATACATACATACATACATACATACATACATACATACATACATACATACATACATACATACATACATACATACATACATACATACATACATACATACATACATACATACATACATACATACATACATACATACATACATACATACATACATACATACATACATACATACATACATACATACATACATACATACATACATACATACATACATACATGCATGCATACATACATACATACATACATACATACATACATACATACATACATACATACATACATACATACATACATACATACATACTCATTCATTGGATGGATCCAGATTTGACGAGGGCTTATGACAACAGAGACTGTTGTCCTCGGAAAAAAAATTATTCGGCATAATACAGCTCTTTCTAATTCATTCATTCATTTCGAGAATTTATATAGCGCCTTATCAAGAAACCCACTGAGAGGCGTTCCTATGCGTGCAAACAAGCAATTTCGGAGGTTATGAAAACTAGCAGTACGATACATAATGAGACCGTCAAGACCTTCTAGTAGGCAGGCCTACCTCGGTGTTGACCTCCCACAGCTGCACAGCATCGTACCCATGTCTCTGTTGGCCTTTAGCCGTGAAATGAAGTTCCCTCGATAACTCGTGCTGCGATCTCATCTGCCTGCGCTACTCTTTCCGCCCGTTCCCTTAAGACTTCTCTTAATTGAGAGTTTTCTTTGCACTGGATGAGCGCCTAAGATTGGGTGGTGCTGTAAGCGGCGCTTAAATACGTCCGTATTTAAAATAGAATAGTCTACCGATCACACTCGTACAGTGCCAGTCCAAAGCTTGGATGAACGGGGGGAGACTTTAATGAACTTTGCCATCACACGGTGTCGTCATATTTAATCCATATACCACTTCTAGGGCAGAGCAGTCCGGGCAACTTTTGTTAGCAAAGGGCACTCTAAGATTCTAAGGGCAGATCAGTCATTCGCGGGCAAACGTCCTGAGATCTGCACCCAGTCAGTGGGCCGAACGCTGTCCACCACCACTGTCGTCTCCAGCTGAACTCCGCAGTTTATCTGGGTTGGAAGTCTCGCGAACACTTATCTAAAGTCGGCTTGCCAAATCTACAATAATGCTTTCCTGGAATGAGTTTTCCTACCATTGTGATTTGTGAGTGACCCTGGACCAGGAATTTACCCCTTCAAAAAAACGTAATGACTGAATGTCGCACGTGCTTCTATACCATCTTCGCCAGATTCGCTCGGTGCGTCGCTCGTTTACAGCCAAAGCCGCCACAACTCTGATGCATGCATTTGTATGTAGGAGAGTCGACCATGGTAGTGCTATTTATGAAAGCGTAACCCTTTCGCGCTTTAATCAGTCACAATCTCTAATTATTAATGTCCGTAGGTCGGGTGAATTACGGCATACCAAAGTTCGGGCATAATTATGATTATCGAGCTATATAATACGGGAGGAACTGCACTGGCTGTTTAATGATTAAGAAACTTATAACAGAAACCTATTGAGTTTGAGCATCTAATGTTCAAGCGAAGTGCTTTCCGTTCCAGGTCGTCTATTCCTTCGTTCTGCCACGGATGGTGCACGAACTTACACAGTGCTACATAAAAGCTTCGATATAGTCATTCCATTTCTAACTCCGCCATTGGTTGAACTCTGCCAGTGCCAGTCCCCAAGCCTGGATAATACAGGAGAAGGGCGTCGCTAATGGTCATTGTTACCACACAGTGACGTTAAACTGCAAATACCAACACCACTCCACTTCTCTGGAAAACGTTGCCTGGCAGTCTCCGTGTTGAACTTCCTGTCTTTCTTTGCCCCTTTTCCACAAGCGTTTCAACAATTTTCTTTGATTGTGGTTTGGTGTCGTCAGGTCGCGAGACCCACTGAGGAGTTTCTCTTGAAACGGCGCAATATAAATTCACGATAATGATTACAATAACTGGGGTTTTATGACAGCGCATGGACTTGTTGTCTACGCATTGAAAGAATAAATTTTGTAACAATATCTCAATGCCGGTTTTTTCTCAAACAAACTTACATGTTACTATTATCTTCATCGTCCGGGTAATGCGTTTCTGTCAACCGGATTATTGAGTAAACGAAAATTTTATTATTTGCCGGATTACCATGGTCGGAGTTTGGTTTCCGTTCTTAGAGGGACTAAATTTTTTGTGACTGCACTCGGTCCAGAGCGAGCGGCGCTGAAAAATATTTTCGCCTCGGCCCAAAATGTTCATAACCTTTTTTTAGTAATTTCTAAGTTTTGCTGTTCGTGAACAGAACCATTTTCCGAACAAATTTCTGAGTATGCGCCTCCTTCTGAGGGGGACTAAGCCCGAGAAAAGATACCATTTACCCGGTAAAAAAAATGACTGGGTCTTCTTGGGGGGGGGGGGGGGTAGCTTAGACCACTAACCCTTATAAACTCCGCCCATTTGGGTTACAGAAGGAACGATAACGTCACGGCAACCTTTTGAAGGTCACTTTGTAATAATTGTTGCGTCATTCGATAAGCGTTGCATAGATACCAACGATGACGCCGAGTATAATCGTTTCTATGGAAACCAAATGCCTGCATTGCTTTTGCTCTCGTGAAAGCGATATCTCGCTATGCTAGATACTTGTGTTCCACAAAGATTCTAATGAGTAATATCAAAAGTAATCGCTCGGGTTTACAGACCGCTGATTTTCTGTCTATAGTGAAACTTCATTGTACCGTGATGTCTAGATCGAAAGTGGTGACCTTTCATGGTAACCAGAAGGTTTCTACACTGCCTTAAACACTGGCTGCCTCTGGCGCCACACTACATGATACATATAAATGAGCTATTATCATTCTTTATGCTGTCTGCTTTGGCGTCAGCCAACGAGAGATGACAATGTCTCCAAAAAGGTAATATATTAAAGTTAGGTCAGGTTTCACTACCGAGATTGGCTTATCTTTATATAATTAGCCAAAGTTCTTGGTCTTTCCTTCTAACAAATTCATCAAGCTTCTATGAAAATGGTCGTCATTTACTATTGGGCTGATACAGGAATTATTTCTCCAAGTTAAAAAACAGCAGTAAATCAATTCCTACAGTTCAGTTCTCGGAAGTCGAGTAGGCTGGTAAGCACACAAGACACTTTGTCGTGTGGGTGGTGGCTCACTACCATTATTTTCTATTTATAAGTCCTTCTTTCTGGCATATATAGATGGTTGCCCCAATCTGCAATGACATTAGGGACATCCGAGGCGGTAATCCGACCAGCAGAAGAACAAAATTGCTCCCGCCAAAGTCCAATGTAGCAAGAACAAACTGAACTGGTCGTAATGGATAGACTTACCTACGTCTACAATCGTGTATGATGCTAAAAATGATAACTGTCCAACGGTTACCGGGTAATAGAATTCTCGGCCAGTAAATTCGGTCCCTGTTCACATATCCAAAGTCAGTCCACCCACCCAGAAAACTGTCTTTCTGTCTGTCTCTAAATTTGAGTGAATAAAATTGAAATAAAATAAGTTAAATAACGTAAAATAAAATCTTAAAAATAAGCAAGACTTGCTTAAATGGGCTACGCAACTTGGGCATTCAGTGGAGTTACCATAGGATCAGATGGGCAGAACAGTCACTAAGGCGGGTGTCGCCTGGGTCGGGAACTGGAACTTGTAGGATCAGATGAGACGGGTAATAGTCCTTGAAAAGGTGTGACTTCAGTTTCGAATGAAAAGCTCTAGGAGCAATGAATAGTGGAGCCTGATGAAGGTGATGGTGTGTGATTAGCAATGATGGTTGAGGGACTGAAAAAGATCGGAATTCAGGATGCAGACCATTCGTGGTGCTGTGTCGGATATTGCTCTGTTGGAGAACTTGCGATGACTTGTGACTGGTCACTCCAAGATCCTGCGTTGGATGTGCTACGCCGATACGAACCCAGTACGTACACATTATCAATGGCTCGGGTTCGACCGTGCATCATAAGAGAGCATTAAGTAGATGCAGTCACATTGACCAAGTCGACTTGCGAGAAATATTTCCCTTAGCCGTATTGAATCTCTTGGTGAAACAAACGAATTGGTCCGGTGCGAATATTACGAAAGTATGCATAGTAATTGATCCAAGCCAGTGGCGGATCCAGAACGTTTCGAAGGGGGGGCCCAAATTTTCGGTCTTGTGGGTGGAACAGGGGAAAAAAATTGCGATTTTCGCCGGGGGAAAAAAGTTCATCAATTTTCCGGGAAAATATACCAACTCATCCGCCAAAAAAGTTGATGACCTTTTTTTTTTTTTTTTTTTTAGTCATCAACCAATTTTTTGGGCGAAAACAAGATGCCATTTTCGAACGGGGGGCCACGTCCCGTACGATTTTGTAATAGGGGGGGGCCAGATGTCCTGTTTTTCTCTGTCACTACATGTGTTTAATGGCTTCTTCAAACCAAATGGGGGGGCCACGTTCCATGCAATTTTTAAATGGGGGGGCCATGGCCGGATTGGCCCCCCCCTGGATCCGCCCCTGATCCAAGCAACCAATCAAAGCCGCAATGAATATTCAACAAGCAGTGAATGCTATGACTGATCTGGTGAATTCTGATTGGTTGCACAATTCCTTTGGATCAGTTTCAAAGTGCACTCTCACCATATTCGTCAGACAAACTCAAAAATGCTCTCATGTAGGCCTACGTATCGCAAAATAATTTAAATTTAGTTAATTTTTAGAGCTGAACGCGATCAGTGTAACATTAAGCTAAATAGAAACACAACTGCATTGGCTCCAATGCTGAACAGAGAAAACAGCAAGTTGAAGAAACGATGGGTTCTCTGCGCTGGGGGTGACTCAGAATGGTCTATTGCTGCATAATGACTTTCTTGCGTTGACTCGTTCTGCGATCTATTCTTCAGGCGCTAAAATTACCATCTGCTGTCTTTCGCGATGGGTTTTCTGCCCTCGGAGCGACTCAGAATAAAATGTCCTGTAAGCGGCGCATTATGATCAGGCTATGTAAGATTTTTAAAGACAATTCACTGAATCACGGCCATCCTATTTTCCAGGTTCATTTTCCCTTAATAGACAAATTTAAATTCAACTTGCGTTAATTCTATTCGAGTTAACTCTTGCAAAGTAACCGCAAAGCTAAACGAAGGCGATTTCAGTAACGAAATACCTGGTAATTTTAATATCTAAACAGTCATAGGCCTACACTAATAATGAAACAACAATATTTTTTTTAATTTTGTCAGTTTGAAAATAAATTTTTAGAAAGAATTGAAACTTTGTAGATGTTTCAGGAACAATGTAAATAATCATGATCGTGCTGCCCACCTCTGCTTGCAACCTGGGCGTTCACACTCTTGACTCATCCCTAACGTATTTTGTCTTTCCTACCATAGTAACTGTTCATGCGTTTGTCCGTTCCCGCATAGACGACTGCAACTCACTTCTCATCGGCCTCCCGAAACAACGTCTTTCTCCATTCAATAACTTTTAGAATAATGTTTCGACTAAGCTCATAGTTGAACACCCTCACCTAGCGCATATTTCTGCATAATGGTTCAAGTATTGCGCTAGCCACAATAACCACATATCACTTCATGCATCCACTGTAAGTTTTTCTTCTGATTTCCAAAGCAAGCCGGATAAATGCCCGTAAGTACCTCTGAAACTTGATGCAGAAACCCTTATCTGCATCTTCACCTCGCTCAATACGTTCTGCTGATCGTCTTGATCATTTTGTTACAAGGACTAGGATTGGTTTTTGGCCAACATCGGGCGTTTCCGTATGGATTGACTTTTCTCCCGCACTATCAGTGCCATGTCCTTTAAGAAGATGTCTTTCCTCTCCGGAGGTTTTCGAGCAGAATTGTCAAATCTCTGAGAGGCGCTATATAAATGCATAGATACAATACAATTCAATGCAATACCTCGACTCCAGAATATACGATGACGTCACTGTTGTTTTCAGAAGATTCGCTTCGCAACTGTTACGTCGTATGATTGGCGTTGCTTAGATAATTATAGCGATGACGTCGAGTACAATTATTTCTATGGAAACCAAATGATTGCATTGCGCATGCTCTTGTGAAAGTGATGCCTCACTGTGGCAGATACTACTGTTCTGCCGCATTGTCTTCTGAATTTAGTGTCAAAGCAATCGTTGGAGCGCACAGACCGGTACCTTCTGTTTGTCATTAAAGGTCATGATGTCGTGGCGTCAAGGTCGCAGTTGGTAACCCTTGACGGTAAAAGGTTACCACCTGCGAACTACCGTGTGCAAAAAGGTTGCCAATTTTTAGAATCCTTTCAGGATATATGGCCACACTATAATTTATACACATCTAAATGTCCTAATATCATAATTTATAGACCCTGCATTAGGCTGTCTTCTTTTGGTATCAGCCAATGAAAGATGGCGAGGTCTCTTAAACATGTATAAGAGTTAGTTCAGCCTTCACTATTACAATAGAGAAAAATACTAACAATATATATTTATTATTAGTCATTCTTTCCCTGTCTAACAAATACTTCAAAACCAAAATGAAAATGGTCGTCCTTTACGGAAGCGGTTTCAGGATTCAGTTTTCTGTATTCTTCTGAAAACAGTTAATTGGTTCTCGGATCCGCTTTCTATAGTTTACTTCTCGGATGTTTAGCAGAACGGTAAGCACACAAGACACTTGGTCCTGTGGGTGGTGGATCGCTTCTATTTCTATTTATGCATCTTTCTTTCTAGCATATATAGATGGATGCCCCGGTTTGCAATGACACTAGGGACATCCGAGGCGGTAATCCGACCAGCAGTAGATTTATTGCTCCAGCCAAAACCCAATGTAGCAAGAGCACACTGAGCTGGTCGTAATGAGTAAACTTACCAGTGTTTTAACTGATGTCAATGAACGAAGGAGTTTTGCACAGTTGCATGGTATTAAAACTCTCGGCCAGACTTTTCGGTCAATGTTCACATGTTCAAAGTCACCCCACCCAAATAAACTGTCTGTCTGTCACCAGGAGGTCGAAAAATAAAAATTACATAGCATAAACGATTTTAGAATAGGCTTGAGCAATACTTTGAAAAAGGTGCTAGAAAAGGTACAATAGGCCAGGCCTAGACTTGCTAGACAATCACAAGATATAGCGTCAGGGTCATACGAGTTATGCATCAGGTCGAAGAAATTAAAATAGGCATAAGCCTGTGTCAAAATGATATTAAAATTGTTCCATCAAATATTTTGCAGAAAGCAGGTGAAATTACAATCTGCGAACTATTGCCTTGGAGACCTGGGAGAGCTTACGCCTTACAAGCTTACGAGCTTGCAATTTTTCCTACGACGCTTCCCATGAGGGGTTTGTGGCGGAGCACCAGAAACCAACACATTTTCAGCTGTCGACTTCGATTTTTCAGAACCAGAAAATGCAGGTATATCAGATTCTGTACAGGAAGAGTTTCCTATTAGGTAGATCTATCCAAACTCCACTGCTCACAATTTTCTGGCGGCGCTCTAAAAATCACCAAAACTGTCCAAACAACGGACAATTTGCTTGACTTCTAAATATATTTGAATCCAGCCGCATTGCAGCCAGAGGTGAGACAGCAGAGCTCATGTATGTACATGGGAGCAAGACCCTCCATGCAGCGCCAGACTAATGCAGAAACCCTATAAGGGATCCGCTGTGGAATTGGAAGCCAGTGGAGGACATTTCGCATGTACTCCTTGACTCAAATTTAGGAATGCGACCAATAAGACGTGCGGTTGTGCCCAGAACCCGGTCAAGACACCCAATCCGGATCGGAGTGATCAATCACCCAATCTAGCCACACTAGGCCTACTTGTTGTTTTCTGACGGCACACGATAAATCATCCAAAGACCGACCAGTTTACTTGATTTACTGATGCATTTGAATCGTGACGCATCGCCGCATTCTCGATTACGAGATCGACAGACTGCGCGGTCAGAAAAAAATCTGAGCTACGCCTAAAATAAACGGTGTTCCATAAAAAACGTTACCTTATATTTTAATGTAACTCCACCAAATATAAGGTTGTGTCAAAAAAATTTAATTGAAGATAGAGGAGTTTTTGACATTAAGAGAGTAAAATTTATGTTCGAATTGACCACCTTGACCTTAGGGTTAGTGTTAGGGTTAGTGTAGTGGCAGTAGTAGTTAACAGCTAATCAGTAGCTATACCAAATGAAATTGACTAAGTTTACAGGATACAACCTCAGTGGCTAACGGAAACGTTGGAAGCGAAAGCTTAACGCTTTTAATGAATCATCGTGTAGAGTTTCCTACTAGGTAGCCTATCCAACTTCACTACTTACGAATTTCTGTCGGCGCTCTAAACATCACCTAACCTAGCCAAGCAACGACAAGTTTAATTCATTTTGAAATGCATTGGAGTCGTGTCCAACCACTTTTTTGACGATTTAAAAAACGTATACCCGGTAGCGCAACAAACAGTAAAAAAATATCGGTGGCGTAATTGCAGAACACGGGACCGCTAGTTTTGAGCGATTTCAGTATAGTAGGTCTATTTATAGAATCTAATGACGACACTAACCCTAACACTAACCCTAACCGACACTCACGGGACTTAACCTGTCCCTAACCGACCCTCACGACGCTTACTCTGACCCTAACCGCTAAACTAGCGGTACCCTGTTCTGCAATTACGCCAAATCGGTGACAAGATCAATAAATTGCGATGGCTGAAACGACGAAACCAAGGTCACTTTATTCTCGCTACAGACGACAAAAATATAGATCTAATCTGATAGTCTTATCAATTCTAACCCACAATCTAATCCGATACAAGTTCCATCCAACCTCTCTGTACAGAAATCGTCTTCAATTGAAAGAAAATGGATACCTGCATCACGGATTTAAGATCATGGTGAAGTTAGGCGTCCTGAGTGTCGGTTTGAGGTCAGGTTAAGGTTATAATTAGGGTTAATGTCGCCATTACATATTGTCCCTAGATTCTTATATCAAGTGCCATGATACTAAAGTTATGCCCTAATTTTTTCTATCTGACCTATGCAAGTTCCATCCGATCTCCATGAAAACCAATTCGACGGAAATGAATCGTTCTAAATATGCTGGAATATTATCAAAACAGTATAATGTCATTGTTATGTTACAAGGGTAATTTGTTATTTAGTAAATTAATTAACTAACGTCACTTAATAATTTCAACATTTTACTATGACGTCAAGTGTTGCTATGGATACGCGCGAAAGTGACGACGCACATCGGCAGATACTAGTGTTGCAATAACTCAATTGTCTAATATCATGGCGGTAACTGGATCTTGTTGTCTATTATTACCTTCCGGTTATCATTAAAGGAGTTCATGCCACGTTGGCGTTTTTGACCATAATAATAGTCGGCGTTCTGTTATGGCAACCACTTACTAGGAGGGTAACCACAATTGAGAACTCTGTCTGACTCTGGCCACACAATAATGACGTGTAAATTAACTGATACTACTTACATGTACTTGACCGGCTTGTCCTAGTTTCAGCCAATGAGAGAGGGTGAAACCTCATGAGGCATGTTAAGTAGAAGGCAGTTAGCTCTGTTCCACGTAATTTATTTGTTAAACAGTTTTACAAGTTGGCCTAGCTTCTATCAATCAGCCTACTTGTTCTTTCTTGTCTTACAACATTCAATGACAGCAGTAAAAATATGGTTGTTCTCTGCGGCGGCGGTTTTTGAGCAAAATCCGCTGCTGTTATAAGATTAGACATTCGGATGTCTAGTAGGTATGGCAGTTAATCACAGGGTTCTAGATGATCCCTGTGGGCGGTAGGTTCAAACCACTTGTCTTTAAGATTTTCTGTTGACTTGCAGTGACTTAGGCGCATCCGAAGTAGTCAATCCGACCAGCAAGAGACTTATTGCTGAGATGTCCTATCTAGCAAGAGCGGGTCGACTGAAGTCGCTGTGTTAAGAAAGTCCGCTTGAGATATCGGCGGCTACCAAAGAATAGAAAATAGAAAATAGAGAATAGAATTAGCGACCGGTCGACGCTCAAATGTTGAAGTCACCCCTCACAAAACTGTCTTCCTGTCTGTTAATGATATTGGGAGAATAAAAAAGTAATAAAAAAACACTGGGGCACTTAAAAGTAGGCTATTTCTACAGAACACTTGAAATACTTTTAGTATTGCTATAGGAAACTCATGGACAAACTGCGACTTGATTGAATCTTAGTGAGCTTCCATCAAGTGGAGATAGTTTATCATTATCGTGGAAGATTTGATTATGGAAGCGAGCTGTGGATAAAAATCCACAACTGGAGTTTCGTCCAGGCTCTCAAACGGATCCAATAGAAAGATAAATTGAATTGCTGAAATGCCCTGCACAAGAACATTTCAGATAAGTAGACCAGGTGTCAACAAGACTCAACATATTAGGCTATATAATTATTATGCACCGGTTTGTTCGTGACCTTCTTCTGGTGACCTTCAGAGGCACTTCCAGCTTGGGTTTGATGCCCACTGTCCACGCATATGTCAACAATGAGCTATAAAATTTACAGCACTGTATTGATCCGATCTCCATGGAAACTAATTCAATGGAAATGAATCGTTCAACAAGGGTTCGTGTGGACATGGACTATAGTCCATGTCCATAGTCCCTTGTTGAGCATCCATGAAATCTAGGCAACAACTGTTACAGACTGCCATGGTTCCATTATATGGAACAAAGTTCCGTCATCCATCAAGCAGGCGCTTAAGCCTAATCTTTCAAGTTCTAAAGAGTGTTACGCGCGTCAACTGCGCTTCCTAAAAATAACAATCAACACAAAACAGAGCGATAACAGTGTAACTGTAGTCAACTGAGGAAATCGTAATTCAATCCATTTCAAGCAGATTTCTTTTAAACATTCAATGCCTGTTAGTATTCGTCCAAATGTGCGCAAACGCAAAATAAGCTACGAGCATTGCTTGTGTGTAAATAAAATACTTGGTTATAAATCACAAGCTTCAATATTAACTGCAGTAGAACTGTTTTCCCAGTAGCCTACGTATCCCAGTAGCCTCTAAGCGACGTAGCAGTGAATAACTTCATAAGCATAGTCTAAATATCGGACGATGGTTGATGATTGTAATTAGTCAGAAGGGACGTTAGCGCATGGATGGTGAGGTTATCTTCGACGATGTTGTCCATCTACTTGGCTAGACGAGGTGCGTAGTAGTCGAGGAATTCCTGAAGGCTCACCTTTCGATCCTTGTCCTTGTCAGCCGTGTCCACGAAATGCTGAGCAATAAATTTTTTTAGACTATAATAAACAATGCACATGTATCATAATATTATTGTCAACTTCTATTACCCCACGTGTCGCCTATAAACCAAGCAGTAGTCAGGTCAACGTGCAGGAGATCAGCTGCTAAGACAGAGGTGCAGCCTATAATTATGCTTCATAAGCAAAATTTATTTGCATTTAGGGCCTATAGACTATATTTTTTCTCTAGAGCCTCACGGTAAATTTAGAGAGAGGCTAAAAGAGGACTTGATTTTCTGACAGACTTGTATTATAATATAATATATTATATTATTTAAACATAACCTTATAACATAAATCAGGTCGAAAAACCGTAGCATTGCTAGTGGTTGTGTGATGAAGACAAATTAGGTTGTGCTTATTGAAGTTCTGTGGAGTAGATTATTGCATTTGAGGGTCATTTTTTAGAGAACTCTACATGCAGTTGTGTTTGGCTATAGTTCGTATAAATGCACTGAGAGCTTAAATTAATTTTAATTTATGCAACGATTTCATTGGACTATTTATCAATGGGTAATTTATCATGATATTACTCATAGTAAACTGTTACTCATTGGGTCATTATATTCATTTTTGTTTCCTCAGAATGCAAATATTTGCTTTAACCTATAGCTATATTATTATAGGCATTTGCACCACAGATTGATATCCTCTGCATTTCAATATCGACGCGTCGTTAGACCAATGCTCAATACAGGCGTTATAAAAACCTGCATATGCATTATGCAACTATAGATTTTATAAGTCAGACGCTTACGCGAGCCTCTCCTGTGATTTTTGCATTGTCCCATTTGACGGCGCATTCCGCACTGGTCGAAAACCGTCTGAGCGCCTCCTCCACTTCTCTCAGGTCGATGAATCCACTTTTGTTTCTGTCTATGTCCTGGAAGACATTCTGGAGCGTCCGACGGATTTGAGATTCAGAAACCTGATCCATGTGATCCCTGGTCGACTATTACAATAGAAAATCCGAATCTTCTTCGTTAACTTTGTGTACCGTTTCAATCGACTAAGTACTTCATAGGCGGTCTTTCGGGTCTGATAGCGGAATTCTACCGCTTACTACTCCCGACCATTGCCTGGAAGCGCGGGCTTCTGCAGCCAGGCCCAGGATTTCATGGAACGGTGCCAACACGCATGCGTTTAAGTTTTTAACTGGCGTCTGTTCTGAGATGCTGTGAAAAAACTAGACTGGTGGCGCATTCTTTGTGCAGGCAGTGCTGGGTACAAAATATATTTAACCAGACCAAGGGCGGATACAGAAATTTTCGAAAGGCGGGGGCCCAAAATTTTGGGTCTTGTCGTTGCCGCCGAAAAAACAGATGACCTTTTTTTTAGTCATCGACCAATTTTCCGGGAAAAAGATACCATTTCATCCGCCGGAAAAACTGATGACCTTTTTTTAGTCATCGACCAATTTTCCGGGAAAAAGATACCATCTCAACCGCCGCTGAATCGAAAGGGGGCCACGCCCCATACAATTTTTAATGGGGGCCTGATGTCCTGTTTTTCTCTCCCACTACATTTATTTAATGGCTTGTTGAAACCAAATGGGGGGCCACGTCCCATGCAATTTTTAAATGGGGGCCATGACCGGATTGGCCCCCCTGGATCCGCCCCTGAACCAGACATATCAACGCGAAGCTCCGACATTTTTGCATGTGCTTCCATGAAGAAGCTCCACCTGGCTGCACCGGGGCTAGACATCTCACGTGGGAAGCATTATTCATGCTGTTGCAATATGCTGTGAGAACAGCTCCTTCAGTCACCTTTTAGGTGTTTGAGTACACTTAACCTACTTGCTCTGTCTGCTTCTACTTCTCCTGTACTCATCTGCCTCTTCTTCCTCTTATCTCTATTCCACTTCTCCTCTGCCATTTGGCCTCGGTCTTGCTCTCATTCCTGTTTCCCTTCTCCTACACGCTCTCCTCCTTCCTTTTCTTCTTCTCTTCCTATACCTCATCCTCCTACTATTTATCATCTTGTTGAAGTATATTTGAAGATAGAGACCAATGCTTTTCCGACCAATAGAATACGATTTATAAATAATTAATTATTGTAGGCTTATGCTGCAAGGTATGTAATGCATACCTTATGTTGTGTTTTCGATTGAAAAAATTTAATATTTTCTTGAGATTTTTACAAAATGACCCTTGTGAGGCAATCTCATTAACAAGTTGTGTGTTCATGAACTGTAGTTCTCGGTGGAGAAGCCCTCTCTGGATTGAAGGATATTCGACTGAAACACACGCAGATCCCCACAGCCATCCAGGGCCAATGCACATCGCCCCAGTTAGATTAGTAGTGGTAGTACTGTAGGCTACGTTCGTTTACTGATAATTCTATATGTAGATGTTAAAATACATGTCATGTAAGATTGTTATGTACCAAAATTGCTCACATAAGAAAGGCTTGTTTGTTATTTTCTATAATTATTTATAAAACTCTTAGTAGGCCATCTATCATCTTTGGTTGGAAGCATAAAATAATTATCCCGTTTAGGGCGAAATTCGTAATGACGTTGCACTTCTACCTGAAATAAACCCCAAATTTCTTTTCTAATTCTATATATAGTCTACAATTATAGGTGTGGTAGTGTATTTTTAGAAAGATTCTGATCATGATGCCATCTATCAACTATGATTGGGAATCCATTGCTCGGGCTACATCTGTATGCGAGCGAGCGCCACTTGCGACTAATCTAGCCGTCTGTAGGCTACATGGTTTTGCTATGAATTTCTATTTCCAATAGCATGCAACCAGTGGCGGCGACAGGGTGGCTAGGGGAGGACTAAGCCCCCAATAAGATAGAAGTTTTTTGCACAAGGAAAATGAAATATTTTCATGAGATTTCGACAAAGCCCCTAAAAAGGTCATCAGGTTGTTGGACAGGGAAAATGAAATATTTTCATGAGAATTCGACCAAACGATTAAAAAAGGTCAGCTTTTTCGACTGGAAAAATGAAACATTTTCTTGAGATTTTTACCAAAATGACTAAAAAAATGGTCGTCAGAAATTTAGGCGAATGAAAATGTAAAATTTCCTCTGCGATTCGTCCCCTCAACTTCTGGACCGAGTCTCCGACCAACCATGGGTTTCAGCCCCCCAAAAGTGAAATCCTGGCGCCGCCACTGCATGCAACATGATTTAGACCAGCTCATATAGAGTGCATACAATTGTTTTCTTCAATGAAGTGTTGCTATTTAAAATTGTAAATGTCATATATTTCGGGTATAATTGCAACTGTTGAACGCAAACAAACGGGCTATTGAAATGATGTCTTTATTTGTCGAATACACATTTTATCAGATGTAATAGGTGAGAATGAACATGAACACTCTTGACATTATGTCAGACTAATACTTTCAAAGAGATGTTATAGGCTAAACGGTTCCTGTATTTCATCAATCAGGTGGTACCATTCTAATAATATTGAAATAGAATCCCTTTTGAAACATAATTAAATTTTATCATGGAAACATGTTCATAATTATAGAATGCTCCTTTATTGGATCAACAAGTCAGAAACATATTAACCAATTCAATAGATTTTCCAGGTGGAAACATATTCCTAAGATCACATTCCAGTTCCGTTAAGATAAAAGGCACAGATCATCTAGAATAACCGGAGTCCATAATTATAAAACGTCTGATGGCACAGACATAATATCCACGATATTAATGTCAGTTTAAACATATTATGAGCAAGGTGCCACATAGTAGGTGTGGTAAGGAAAAGAGAAGGAAATACAAAGCCAATGAAGGCAAGATAATAACCAATAATATTGGTCTTTATAATTATTATAAAGACAAGATAGTAGGCTAAGTCAATGAAGGTAACACGAGGTAATAGTAAATGAAGGTAATAAAAAATATCTGTGTGGTTACATTAAGCTTTTTCGGCGAAAGTAAGTAGGCTGAAATATGGTACATTTATTGAGCGATTCGAATGTAGCGAAAAGCCTAACCAACTAATGGCCTGCACAATGTACAACTGCTAAACCTTTGCAAGTAACCAGTTCAAGTACTCTAGCGACCGAAACAGTCTAGAAATTAAAATGAAGCTTAGGGCCAAAGCAATGCATATCCCTTATTGAAAATGAACATGCTTGCAATTGCATACAAACGAATACAGCGTTTGAAACAGAATAATACACATATTATACTCTGTGTAATATATATTATATGCATATATATATTATCTGCATACAATTATTTATATATATATATATATATATATATATACACCTGTAAGTGTATATGGGCGTGTGTGCGTGTGCGTGCTTGAGTTATGAAAGATGTTGAAGCTCACACAGACATACACCGAAAAGATGTAAGCCTATATGTATATTCTTCATACTTTTATATATAATAATTATATAATATAATATAAAATATATATTATGTAATATATATAATATAATATAATGCACATATTTGTTCTGCTTATTCTACTATAATTATCATATAAAAATTATGTTTTGCAATACACATGCATCTGTGTACACTGTACTCGACTACATGTTAGAAGCTTTTACTGCAGTGGACCCGTTTACTGCAGACCATCTAAGCGACGTAGCAATGTTGAAGGCTTCAAAGCGAGAGTCATTGGCTGAAGGTTGGGTCGCATTCAAGGAACGTCTACGCATTGATGGCTGATGGTGTGGTTGCGGAGACGTCCCACGTTTGCCTCGGCCATCTATTTCGACAGAAGAGCAGCGTAGTAATCGACGAACTCCTTTTGGCTGACCTTGTTGTCCTTGTTCTTATCAGCCTGGGCGAAGAATTTCTGAGAAAGGAAAAAAATGTCTGAAAGACGTACTGTAGCCAAAGCAATAGTAACTGCTATCAAAGTAATGTATTTAACATGTCCCATGAGGTAGGCGCTGTTAAATTTTTTCTTTACCCCTTCAGCCAGTAATGGACCAATCCGAAGGTCCTGTACAAGTCTATGCAAAGAGTGAGTCGATTATGGTTGGGAGGAGTATTTATACAGGCCCATGCGGCTGTTTCTTATCAGCTCATCTATAGAGTACACTCTAGGAACCCTCCAAATGCGCTTATCCATAGCTTTCTAAGACATCTATTATAAAGGTACATTGTTTTAGAGCATAAATACACCATTAACTTAAGACTTTAAATGCAGATAATAAATTATTACATCATATATATTCAATTTTATACGGTTGATTCAGATCACTATATAATAATTGACGACGATATAAAATTAATCAACGTCGTGGCATAAATTATATGGAGCACGAACCTATGGATTGTCGGTCCGTCCGAAAGAATAAGAAGAGAGAATGGTAATGAAGGCAGCTCTTTAAGCCATATTGTCCCGAGAGTGGCAACCATGGCTATGAAGTGTTAACGACCTCATTTTCTTGTCCTCGGCATATTATGAGGGCTGTGGCCAGTCCTCTCACTCACCGTCTCATCTTCCCATCATCAGTGTACAATCAATGTGCTCATCTTAACTACTTAGTTTGGCAGGGGACCCAGAAAAAAACAAAAAACAAACAGAAACAAAACAAACGAACAAAATTTCAGCTGATAATTTGCTCATAAATTTGTTTAGATCGGGAGCGCTTCTGAGTATATTATAGTATATAGCTGAACTTCAATGGGCTGAGGCTGTTTTTAAAAAAAAATTTGAACTGCACAAGTCCTTTTTTCTTTCCCCTCTTACATGGTAAATTACTTCCAATCGGACTTTTTTATGCTAGTTTCAACTGTACAGAAGTGCTTATACAACAGCACAAATCCATTTATAACTGCACATTTTGTGTGCAACAGCACGTTAAAAAAGCCCTGGAATTGGCGCTATAGATATGCTCCTAATAAATAAAATAAAATAAAAATAAAATGGCTGAATTGCTTGGCTACTTACGGCCGTTTCCTGTTTGATTCGTGCATCGTCCCACTTGTCTTTGCAACCAGGACAATTCTGGCACTTCTTCAGCGCAGCCTCCGTTTCTTTGGCGTCAATGGCGCCGCTCTTGTCCGTATCGCACTCCTTGAAGACATTCGTCAGCGCCTCTCTAACATCTTTATCAGACATCTTGTTCGATTGAAGCGGTCGTCGACTCAACAAGTAAAGAGTAAGCGGAATCGTCAACCAGTTTTAACGCTGTACCAAGTGACTACACCTTTTATAGACCTTTTATAGACCGCCTGTCGGGGTTGATCGTCGATTCGAGAATCTAGACTCAGCTGTGGGCCAGACCGAACGGCAGACGCGGTGACAATGCTTGGCTCCGGCTTTCTAATAGCGGTGTTGATGACGGCGGCTTGAAATACTGAATGTGGGCGTCTGGCGTGTTGTGGACCAGGCCACGTATGCAAACACTAAACAGCCGTATATCATAAATGACAGCAACAAAAGCTGGGCTGGGCACATAGACGTAATACAATAGTACATGTAGAATTTGTAGATTCTATTGACGGAATCGTGTCATGTAGTCAGCTTTGTTAGGTGAGTCATGAAAACGTCAGCCAATGTGACTTCCTGTTACCCTCTATGAAAATGCAATCCCTCTAACTCGACCCATGCATCGAAAAACAAGTTTTGGTAACTACTAGTTATTTATTACTATCACTGTACGATGTATTTAAGATATGCAGGTTGCATAAAAATATTCATTGCATAATGTAGGCCTACATTGTACGAGTTGCAGTTTACTGAATACGTTGTGATATTGTAAAAGACTGCGGAATATGTATATGTGTTACGCCAAAATACAGCTTCTGGCGAGAGGTTAATTCAGAATATCGGATGATTTTGGCAAACATGACGAAAATGAAGTTAGTTGTTAGTAAGGTAGGCTAATCCTGCATGTAGGCCTATAATGCGTTAATGCGTTAAACTTACATTGAGCATCTCGCATTTAAGCTTTGAAATGACAAAAAATTGGACTCATATTTCGGCTCATGTTATTAGCATAAATACACAATTTACACAATTGGCCTACACTACTTGGAATACGCAATTCTCTAAGGAATTGCTATTGCATTAAGACTGCGCTCATTCATCTGATCTAAAACGAAGTACATATTAATTTGTCAAAACGTAGGCCGCCAGTTAACAAGAGATGAAATTAGAGCAAGCGCTCGTGAATAAGCTGGTGCCCCGCGCTTGGCTTTCGAGTAGCGCTGTAGAAATTTCGAGTTTGCGACGATAACGATATACAAATTGACACAGACTTTCAATGTATTCGTACAATTTACGGTGAAGGCTACGATAAGCATAATTTATCTTGTCCCTAAAAAATGGTGGCCCTACATCGTGATCAAATTTTTATAGTAGGCTACTTCGTTTTAGATCAGGGATACGTGTACGTGAACAACTTCCACAAGTTATAGTTGCACAGTTAGTAGTTACGCACAGTCACGTGATCTAGAGATGATCTTTCAGGCTGCTAGTTTAGTCTTCTGAAGCTTCAATGAGTTGCTTGAGAGCTTGGGAGAAAACCACGGATCTCGAAAAGAAAATCCGCGATCTTTACCGAGGATACTATTAGACGAATATAATAATATTATTATCAGCCAGTCGTCTATAATGGGTCTGCCGTCTGCACTCGTGTGGCGGTGCCCTGGCTAGGTGACGAATATAGGCCCATTGTCACCTGTAGAGGTCCGTGTTGTAGGCCTAGTACTTAGAAAGCCAACTGTCGTCATTGCTTAGCCCTCTGGCGCGTTTCAAGCCTGATGTCTCGAATGACGAAACAAGTGACAACAACGGAAATTTCCATTCTATCACTCTATGTGAGTGGTAGGCACGGCGGCTTAAAGCTCCGCTATGCGACGGATGTGAGATTTAGAAGGGGAACGTGTTATAACCACAGTCACTGTTGGCCCGTGTCTCGCTGAGTTATTATTATTATTATAAGTGCAATGCCATTGTTTATCTCTCTGGCTGCATCATTAATGCCATTGTTTATGTTTGCGTTATTATGTTAAGCTGGATATTAAACGCACTATGTTTCCCGTTACATGTAGGCTAGGCCTATATGGTTTTTCTGTTTCCTAACTCAAATTGCAACCATGTGGATGTTTGTTGCTCGACTATTTTTTTAATGCAATCTTGTTGCATTCCATTTGCTTCTAAGAGGACCAGGTCACCAGAAATAAACGAGACGTCTGTGCCTATCTGCAGGTCATTCATCGCATGCCGCTGGGAAATAGGCCTACAAGTGGCAAATTTGGCCGGACGTGGTCTAATTATAGGTTGGCCTAATTTCTCTTGCAAAACGCGCAGAGCATTTTGTTGCCAAAATTCCACAGCTTGGCTCGTGCAAGAGATTGTTTGTGTACTATGTGGGGCTTTTACTCTAGTTCGTTGTGGAACCGACCTACTTCAAAACACGTTGTCTACAAACTTGGCGGCAGGGCTTTTTAACGTGCAGTTGTACACAAAATGGGCAAAAGCAAATGAATTTGTGCAGCTGTAGAAGCAAACGTGCGCTGTGAATATCATGAATCAAAGTCACTCTCAACCGATTTGGGCAAATTTACCACGGAGGACCGTACGTATGTAACGAAAGGGGTTGTGCAGTAAAAAATAGGCTTCATTGTCTTTTTTGGGTACGTTTTTGGGTAAGTTCAGGACGAAAAGAATGTCGTCAGAAATTTTCGGGCCAAAGGATTCAGCTGTAGCAATTCATTTTAAAAGGCCCTGCTTGGTGGAAACTAGGCTGCAACCTAAAAACGTTAATATTTAACACTTCTGGCGCTCATTAAATAGTTGCGCTTTGACTGAACTTGTGCACATAATTTGACGATCAAAAAGTCTTGCAAACAACCGAGTTGGCTTGTTAACTACGCCTCGAGCATTAATAATAACTCGGTGAAACTAGGCTTTTAAACTCGGG
Source organism: Lumbricus terrestris (assembly GCA_949752735.1). NCBI lineage: Eukaryota > Metazoa > Annelida > Clitellata > Crassiclitellata > Lumbricidae > Lumbricus > Lumbricus terrestris. The sequence goes on from OX457050.1 coordinate 2,082,078, forward strand.
TCAAAGATCGATCCAACGAAGTAAGCAAACACTTCATTTTGCAATAATAGAATACCCACGCAGGTCATTCACGCATAACTTTAAACAATCCATTTGCCTACTCTGAGTTTTTTGCCAGCTGTGACATTGTTGTCTAGAAATTACATGTAGTTGTAGTAGCTGTAGTAGATGCAGAAGAAGCTGAAGAAGTGGTAGTATAGACGTATAGTAACAGTAACATTGTTGTAGTAAGGCCTAGTGGTAGTTGTTCAATAGAGGTAGTTATTGACAGTGGCAGTAGTAGCAGTAGTAGTAGTAGTAGTAGTAGTAGTAGTACTATAGTGGTAGTAGTAGTAGTAGTAGTAGTAGTAGTAGTAGTAGTAGTAGTAGTAGTAGTAGTAGTAGTAGTAGTAGTAGCAGCAGCAGCAGCAGCAGTAGCAGTAGCAGTAGCAGTTGCAGTTGCAGTAGCAGTGGCAGTAGCAGTAGCAGTAGCAGCAGTAGCAGTAGTAGTAGCATAGTAGTAGTAGTAGTCGTTGTAGTAGTAGTGGTGGTGGTGGTGATGGTGGTGGTGGTAGTCGTGGTGGTGGCGAGGGTGAGGTGGGGTGGGAATGATGGTGGTAGTATCATTATACACTTATGAACCGTTACAATGAAAATGGTCAACTTCCATTGTCATGCTAAGAAATTGTGAGTGATAGACTTTCCTCATGTGTCCACACAGTGACCGCTGAGACTAAGCTCCAGCCTGCTCTGCTCAAGACGACCTCTTTAACCAGTCGACTACCTCGTCCTGCAGTCCACAGTTCCACACTCTTACATGTACATAATGACGCTATAAAAGTATCTAGTTTAAAAAAATTCACAGACGAATCCCAACATCGGACGGTGATTTGAAAGTCAAACACCATCTCTGTCTACCAGCCTCTTGGTTTCAATGCGTAACAAAACACCTGTTTCGACATTCAATTCCTGGATTCAATCTGACTCCAACTACAAATGATAGGAGGCGATTGGCTGATGGTAATTAGTTCGGGTTACGGAGGTCAAATCAGCATCAGGCCGATCTATCAGACTGTTTTGGTGCCAGCCACGTACGCCTCGGCATCACTGCATGCCAAGGTATGGCTTCACTACTGACTGGAAAAATTCAATGTCCGTAGGGTCTGCTTTGAATTCGATAATTATAAATTGAGGCCAAGACACGTTTGATAATTATATCCGTGTGGCTATGATGTGCGTGTCAGTCCGTGTATCTCTAAAATTGTGCGTGTTTCTGCTTGTGGGTTGGCCTGTCTGTCTGTCTGTATGTATGTATGTATGTCTGACCGTCTGTCTGTCTGTCCAGCCTTGTCCATGAAGAAACCAAATGCGTATTGACGGTACCGCATTATACACATTGCAATGCCCAAAACAACACTACACAAAACACTACACTGCTCTAAACTGCTTGGAACTGAACGCACACTGCACACTACAACACTGCACTTCACATGACACAAGAACACACTACACGACATTATGCTACCCAACATAGACTACACTGCAGCGCAAAACACTACACCTGTGCCTATGCTACAGAACTCTGCTCTTCAATTTGCTTTACTACACTGTACACAATTCAAAACGGTCCGCACTCAACAACGAAAGAACTGAACAGCTTCAATGCATTCAGTACGTTCGTAAATCGTATGCATGGTTGCAATTCGCATTGCAATCTCAAATTTATTCGACCCCGCTAGTCTTTACTACTACTACTTGAAGACTCATTGACTCACAATCGCAACAAGGTACAACTGATGCAGTTTAGAACCAGAATAATGGAAAAATTCGTCAATAAATAACAAGCTGAGGAGTGATGTGAAGATTAACGTCTGCATCATCAGTGGCGGCTCCAGGATTTCAGTCAGTTTTTTGGGGGGGGGGGGGGCTGAAGCCTCGCGGCGAAAATTTCCCATTTTCATCCGCCGAAATTTCTGACGATCTTTTTTAGTCGTCGGTCGAAAATCGTGGATATTTAAATGTAAAAAATCAGATGGCCCTTTTTAGGGGAGGCTGAGTATCTTATAAGGGGGCTTAGCCCCCTAGACCACTAGCGCCGCCACTGCTCATCATATTATTATGGGAGTATAAAATGTTGGTTTAGTTAAGTACCGTGCGTCGTAAAGCAATCGACGGACAGATCAGACATGCTTCGACATGTAACTCACGGTGCTTTAACCCAGACACTTGAGACGAACCTAAAGGATCATCTCCCTTCTCTTCATACAACAATGGCGCTGGTTAGGAGCTTTAAAAATGTGGATTTGCCTATAATAGAAAACAATATGCCGACAGTGTGGTTCTAAGCACAATCGATTAACTAGCTATCAGACACGCAAGTGCGGTACGGGGCCCATGATTTTGATTTCGATTGCACGATAACGGATCGCAGACTGTACCGGGTACCGTTACATGCTTTTTGTTCAAGACTTGTTACGGGGAAACGGACTTGACTAAACTTCCGCAATTGACTATCTGACCGATCGATTTAAAACTTCACTTAAAGCGACTCTCGATTGAAGTATTTGTCTTTATGATAACAGGTTTGTATGTGCACCTGTTATAGTGCCCCTTCAAGCTCCCTGCTCAAAGGCACTCCTGACCACAGAGCGGTCGCTGCATCGGGGTTTCACGCCGAAGCGATGAGAGCAATTGCCAGTGAAGGACTTGCCCATGGTCCATACTCGGCGACTTGAGGTGGATTCGAACCTGCAACTTGTCGGCTGCAAGGCGACGAACATACCCACTACACTACACCATCGCGCCCCACAAAGAATGTCAGGTGACGGAAGTCCGAAGGTCTAGAACGGTTCAGATTGGAGTAGATAAACTTAAAAGTAGTTTGCACACGATGAAGGGACTTAATACTTTTCTCGACGTCTAAAACGCTTCTGGTGTGTGTGTGTGTGTGTGTGTGTGTGTGTGCTTGGCAGGGTGACCGAGTGTTTAGAGTGGTCGGTCTATACCGCAGAAAGTACGGGTTCGATCCTCGCCCGATGTGGTTACTATGTATATATACATTGTAGGAACCTTGAGGTTCAAGTCCTTCACTCACAACAATTGCTCTGCGATGTAATTGCGGTTGCGTGGTCGAGGCGTCGTCAATTCTGAGTTTTGAAAGCAGGGCGACATCAATTTGCAGTTGTATTGTTGGCCACAACACAAAATCTCTGCATTAATCAATCAATCAATCGTAATTTATATAGCTCCTCTTCAAGGTACCTACTCAGTGGCGCTCCCGGCCGCGATCAAGCGAAAAAACAGTCTTCAGCAGTTTGTGAAATTGAGAAAAGCTTGGGAGGTGTCGCAGAGTCAAGGGAAGTCCATTCCAGGTTGCTGAACCAACCACAGAGAATGAACGACTCTGCATTGTTGCAGAACGAATGAAAGGAACCATTAAGCCACCATGGACAGCAGAGCGGCGGCCTATGCAAGTGGAGAGAGGGAGGCAAAGCTCTCACAGATAAGAGGGTGGTTAATGTTCGCAAAGAAGCCGCGAAAACGAGAATTGAACTATATTGTCATTGTCGAATTATTTTTGATGGGAGTAATGTGTAAGTGGTTTGCTTCACGTCATTTAGGCCTAGGCTTAAAGCAGGTGATTAATAACCAAACCCTTACTAACTGTTTCGCCCCCCCCCCCCCAATCGATCGGATGGCAATTGGCTTTGAACCTTCTTTGTACTACACTTACGGTCAACCCATGGACTCGACGCAACGCTCGTGAACAAGCTGGTGCCCCGTGCTTGTCTTTCGAGTAGCGATCTAGAAGTTTTAAGAGTATTATTAGGAACCACCCTTCTAATGGACATCACAAAATATCGTGCGGAGCAGAGGTCCTCTACCGTGTACTGAAAAAATAATACGATAGTAGATAACCCTGCATAATACGATAGATGAGATGACTAATGGGACCCGGTCTCATTTAAAACTGAACTATAGGACTGCAGATTTCCGCTTGACGCCAAAATATGCAAACACGCGTCTCATTGGAATCTAGCCATTTTATGTCAACTTCCGGTAGCCTCCTTTCGTTCTCTGACAGTATGCAGTAAAAGACGGAATTAATAGTAATTTGTTAATTATTGATTGACTCATTAACTGTGGCCATGACAGAGGAAAAGCGCTGGTGAATAAGCTGGTGCCCTGCGCTTGGCTTAGGTTACGAGTGGCGCTTTTGAAACTTGGAGATAGCGATTACGATTAGCGTTTCCTTAGAAACACAATTATTATATTTTTTATAGAGACGGAAAAGTCAAGTTATATGAAGTCCGTTCGGTGCTGGAAAAATCATATTAGGAGGAATTTATGTAGGATGATACCACACTAAGTCTTGCTTCGGCAAATTTTATTGGTCCAAATGATCAAATCTTAAATAAAATCTCAACGCAACGTCAAATGGAAACAGATCACAGATCATGAGAGGCAATTTTATTTATAAGATGAATTTTATCATTGATACCTTGCTGAGTTTGCTGATGAATCGTAAATTATGTAGAACACGTGATTTCAAATGACAATTCTAAACAAAGCATCAGTCTGGCCATTACATATAATCTATGTCTATGTTATTGCTATTATAGTATCTCTATACGGTATAACAGCAGATTATTTTGGGAGGCAAATAAAATTTTCTGCATGGTTGGTACGCATCCAGGGTCATCGCCACATAAAACGTACGACTCAGTCATACATCGACAGGACTGCGATCTCTAAACGTTTATCAATAACCTCTCTATTATATGCATAGGCGGAGACCTGGGCCGAGAATTGGGGGGGACGGAAAGACGCGAGATTTTCGAAAAATTTCCGATGACCGGCGAAATCTGGAAAAAAAAATTGTTTCCGCCGCCAAAAAAGTTGATGACCTTTTTTTTTTGTTGTTTTTTGTTTTTAGTCATCCGGGCCAAATCTCGCCGAAATATTTATATTTTCGCCGCCCCAAAAAGTCTTGACGCTCAAACATTGGGGGGGACAAATGCATGGGCCGTCCCCCCATTACTTCCATTGGGGGGGACCGTCCCCCCTGTCCCCCCTAGGTCTCCGCCCATGATTATATGTGATCAGAAATTGAGGCAAAGATTAATAAACAGGTTGGTACAAAAAGCACTTTTTAAAAGCAATAAAACATCTCATTCAAGTCAATCTCAGTGTCATGACTAGTGATGACTTGAGGCTTGAAGCATAGGTAGTTAGTTGGTTAATGTGCAACCAGGCATTCGTTGAATGGAAGGAGAAGCATAAGCTAGATGTCGAGGTTGCCAGCACGTTTCTCATCTGTGTGGTTCGTCTACATCGCCTGCCTTAGACGCTCCGCGTAGTAATCCACGAACTCCTGCTCTCTAGCTGGGCAGCCCCGGTCCCTGAAATGCTGAGAGTGAAAGAAAATTTGAAAAAAGTCGATTAGTACGTTATTGGTAGAGATGTTCTTTATCATTAACTCCTTTAAGCACATAATTTATGAAAACGAAACGGAGATTGTCGTTTCTAATTGAAAGAAACGACTTAGACAATATTTTGCAATCCACCTGTCTAATTATTGTCATCTTTTAAATTAGTGATTACTCAGATCGACATCCTAGAGTGTTGGCAGGCTGAGTTAATCAAACTCAAACCATAATGGTGGTAAAATCAGCGATGCGAATGCTTACACAGTTTGGCTCTATGCTGAGAAAGGTTCAGGTTGCGAGATAAAGACATACAACGGGGAAATTATAAACATAACTCGGTGGTTTCAGTCAAAAGAGACAAGTAATCAGAGCTATCAATAACCAAGGTAGGAATTTTAGCACAGAACCGTTACCACATAGTTAATCTCTCAAGCCTGTCTGAATCTATCGGTAGATCGCCTAGAATATGAACCTCTTATATGGCACCATGAATGAATCACCCTCTAAAAATAATCGCTCTGAGGGAAGCAAGAGAGGCATATAAAAAATTCATAACATTATGCCCAATATATTAAATGTGACTGAGATTCGTCAGTGTAGTAATATTGATTAGGCCTACAGTTTAATGGAAAAGAAGAGGGAGAGAGTCAGACAGTCAGATAGACAGACAGACAGATAAAAGACATACAGACAGAGACACACAAAGAGAGGAGGAGAGAGACAGAGACAAAGACGGAGACAAAGAGTGCTTCTGGGGCACTTACCTTCGCCTCCTGTCTGCATCGTTCATCGTCCATCTTCTGACGACATTCCGGGTTGTCTCTGAGACGTCTCAATGCTCGTTCAACATTCTCGGCATCGATTTGACCTCTGCGGTCTCTATCCTGGTCGTGGAAGGCTCTCTGCAGCGCCTGTCTCATCTGTTGATCGGCCATCTTAGACAGATACGAACGGTCGTCGACTACAGTTGCAACAGAAGAAACGACAGAAGATCTTCAATCCTCGAATTGTGAAGAACTCCACCAAACAACGACTTTTATAGGCAACGGCCAAACACCTTGGTGCTTCCGATTTATCCAGACCAGACTGCGGAGGAAGACTGGTGGGCTAGAAATCTCTTGGGAAGGTGTCGATTACAATAATATTATGATTTGAATGATGTAAAGTCTAAGTTTTGGACTAGGCCACCGTAGACTCGTTGAAACATTACAGCAACCCAACTGTTAAGGAACTTTGTTCTGCCGGGATTTCATGGGAAGGTATCGATTACAAGGGTATGCTTATATAGTATCCTTCTGGGACCTGGGCACTTTATGTGGACCAGGCTACGTACACGACCTCGAAAATGATATCAACAAAATATACCATCATCAGATTAAAGGATTCGCTTTAAACTATAGACTGATGCAGCTTTGTGATGTGGACCAGGCCAAGTTTGCCATGTGCAAATAATTTTCTTGGAGACATAGCCTTTCAGACGACACCTTCGTCTGCGAAGGTATTTTGAGACTAAAAAATCATTTATTATAGACTCTTGGCAATGAGATCTACCCTGGCCGATTGTAAACTGTAGGTCTTTCTGAATGATGCTTTGATGTTTGCAGTGGAACAGCGTGAAAACTGAAATTAATTTATTCATGCGTTATTGAGATTTGTTATAGCGCCCTTCAAGGCAACTACTGAGAATCACTCTCAATTTAAGGCTGCGATAAAACAACGGTGTATTGGCAGTAGGATCCCATTTTAGACCATAGGGAGAATAACAGAGAAAACACGGAATTATAAATATTTTACAACAATGTAGGCCTATACGTCGCATTTCTGGCCTATTCAGTTTCACCAGAAGTTTAAAAGACGCAATAAAACGACAGTAATTGCGTTGTTGTAAGACTATTCCAAGGTGTGTAAGCGGCCTGGGCCACATCTTGCACATTAAATGATTCCAATCATAATATTGACCTATTATGATCAATACCGTCCCATGAAATCCCTGGCTGAGCAAAGTCCTTCCATAGTCTGGTCCGGATAATTATTTCGAAAACATCCATGTTTGGTGTTTGGTAATTGACTATAAAAGCCGTTGGTTGGTGGAGTTCTTCACAATTCGAGGATTGAAGATCTTCCAGCGTTTCTTCTGCTGCAACTGTAGTCGACGACCGTTCGTATCTGTCTAAGATGGCCGATCAACAGATGAGACAGGCGCTGCAGAGAGCCTTCCATGACCAGGATAGAGACCACAGAGGTCAAATCGATGCCGAGGATGTTGAACGAGCATTGAGACGTCTCAGAGACAACCCGGAATGTCGTCAGAAGATGGACGATGAACGATGCAGGCAGGAGGCAAAGGTGAGTGTTCAATATGAAATATTATTGTTTCTCTATTTTCTCCCTGCATCATTCTCTGCTGGGTTACAGACCTAGCCTAATCATTTAGAAGTCAGGAATCGGAAATGACGCTGAATTTTGTACCCCGTAAACATCAATTATTATAACCAAAGAGATGGTCTTGAATAGTTAAGCCTAAGAACAGTCTTACAAACCTACAAGCCTGCAGTCAAACTAAGCGAATGTACGTTTCGTTGAGATATCCTGGCTGGATAAAATTTATTTATTAATTCAAGAATTTTTACAACGACTCTTCAAGTGGACTACTCAGAAGCGAACCTGACTCAAGCCTGCCAAAGAGTAGGCTACAGTTCTGCGTTGAATAAAATAAATGCTTCATTAATAGTCCATGACGCTGCCATAGGCTACTTCTTGTAAAATCCATTCAGACAAAATGGGCCCATCAGGGCCATCACTGAAAAGGCCTGGGTCTGCATGGTTGTAGTTTGCTGCATTCAGTCTATTTTCAATTAACGATAGGTCTACTCGTGTTGATCAATGGAATATTTTAGTTACAGATTTATTGGAGCAATTGTAATTGTAATTGTAATCGTACATACATAAGCAGCATTGTTGTCATAACTGTTTCGGAGTTGATTATTGATTTTTGCATGTTATCAGGTCTCCATTTAATTTGCGCTCTGCTCAGCTTAGGAGCTCATGACATCTGTGGCTTATTTCCCCTCTAAAATGTCTATTATTTTACTCTTTATTTTAATTTCTGTTTCCTTCATTTTTTCAGCACTTCCGTGACCGTGGCAGCCAGGTTAGAGAGCAGGAGTTCGTGGATTACTACGCTGAGCGTCTGAGACAACAACAGACTCAATAGATGAACAACGACGAGAAGAAGGAGAATTGTAAAAGATCGTACGCGCATCCACAACCCAGCCATGCATGTGCTTCGCTCCTGAATATGATTTATTCATAGTCTTATTGTTACTATGGACATGAGTAAATAGCATTGTTTCTGACGAATACTTTCCTAACCGTTTCTTGAATCGTTATTCTCTCATCCTGGATACATGCTCCAGTTCGCTATCGTTTAAGATAATAGACTATAAGCTATTGACAAAATTTACTCATGCACGATATTTGATGGTATTTTTACGTTCAGAGTCAAATTCATTTGCTGATAGGTTTGTAATCGTTGTCAGGACATCAAAAGTAATATAAAAACATTCTGAAAATGAAGTGATTTTGTGTTCAGAAATATATTTTAATTTTTTGTTAAACATTATTCTTACTATTTGTCAATATAGTCAGAAAGTTTCTTGAATAAAATCGTTTGATCCAGCTTTTTTATTTCCTATAATTTTTTTCAACTTCTGTCTAAGTATAAACATTGATATTGATATTATTTAAAATTTCTCGCCAGATGTCTCTCCCGCTTTGAATGACGTTCTACTCTTTGGCTTTATGATGGTATCGGTGTATCAATCCAGACATCCTTAAATCCTGCATTGCCTGATGACTATATAATAAGAGCCATTACAGGAGATAGGCTACTTTACGGAAGTACTTTAACTTGACCTAATTTGCCTCACATGACCTTACTACAGTAACGCCGATAAAATGAGATAATTATCATCCCTAATCGCGAAGAAAGACTTCACAATTCAAAAGCGCAACTAGAAAGACAAGCGATTTGCTGCAGCTTATTCACCGGTCAAATCTGAGAGGATGTCCAAAGGTCAGTTTGAAGGAGGTCAGAGTCCATCTACATTAAAAGGAAAAACAAATCTTCGTTCCACATGTTCACCGCTTTTCCCGTTATTTCGTGATACCAATTGGACTAACTCCTGACGCGACTGATACACGCATCCATTCCTTTATCACTGCAAGACTAGATTTATTTACTCCTGCACACTCTATATGCCTATGTAGGCCTCGCAGCTAGGCGGTTCGGATGCCTTGCCCAGGTCCTGCGGACACATCGATATATTCGGCCATGTCTTTGGCTATACGATATGTACATACAGTCCACTGGCTCCCACTCTAGCAGCAGATCTCACACCGCATAATCGCTTTGGCCTTGTTGGGCTTTGCTCCGGCCTATCTTCGTGACCACTGGAGCTGCCTTACGATGAGTGCACTGGTTCGCACTATGACATCTCCGGTCTAGGTGTGCTTATCGTCCTTTTACCCACAAGTCACCAAGCAGAACCGAGTCTTCTCTGCGGTTGGTCCTCGCTTTGGAACGGGCTCCCTTTGGCGCTTCGTCCGTTCCCCAGGGTTCACGCTGACTCTTTCCAAGCGCATCTTAAAACTGTCCTCCTCAGTCGCAATGGGGTCGCGAGCGCTTCTGAGTAGTCACCTCAAGTGGCGCTAAACAAAGTCGCGTAATGAATGAATGAATGAATGTGTGAAGGAATGAATGAATGTATGAATGAATGAGTGAATTAATGAATGAATATAAGAATGAATGAATCGATGAATGAGTGAGTGAATGAGACTCAACTCTATTAACTTCTTCACTTGTAATAGCCTGACTTCTCTTCTCTCTGATCCATTAGTTTTTCTAACCGTGAAGCAGGGCCGTTCTCAAGGGTATACGCGGGTATACGGCGTATGCTCACCTCCGGAAAAAATGACAGCGTATACCAGTGGTTTTCAACCTTTTTCTAGTGGCGGAACCTTTCCAAAGCACGTATTTGCTCGCGGAACCCTTCGCGTTTCACCGGTCCAGTATTTCAAGAAATACACAACCTACAGTTGCAATTTGTGAAATTATGTAATATTTAAATATGCGTTAGACTACTTGCAATAATTATTCTGGTGCAGTCTATAATATCACATTACAAATAGGCCTATACTTGCCTTAGAATTCAAAAAGTGTAGGTAGGTTTACAGTGCGCAAAGCACTGTCAGAGAACAATTGCATTTCTGCTCTAATTCGCCAACAACTATCAATCCATCTGACAGTCGGATAGAATAGAATATTGACAAATGAAAATAGTTCTATTTTGGATCAGTTTTATGGACAAGTTGTGTAGGCTATTAACCCTCAGGCTACCAAGCTTTTTTTGTAACACTGACTACCAAGGGGGGGGGTGGTTACCACCCCCCCCCTGGATTTTGGGTTTCGTTTGGGATATCATAACTTGTAATACACCATTCGTATCAGCATTCATTTCTGCACAAAATGGTATATTTAGGTTTTGCAAATATGAATGCCCCTCGAAATTATGAATTTTTTACCATAGGCACCCGTCGATTACACGAAAACGTATGCTTACGCATAGGGAATATATTAGATTTTATTTATTTTGGGCATGATTTATATATACAATAATAGTTTACATATAATAAAGTCCAATTATCAACAATAAAATCTAGTAATAAGTCTGTTTTATGTACAAACAAAACAAAAAAAATGTTATATCTGCTGAAAAACGTTCACGCAGACATATCGGTTCGTGTTGCAAAAAAACCCAACATTTTTATACATTTTAATTTATTTTGAGCACTTCCGGTCATCAAATTCCAAATTATTTAGTATAAAAAATAGCCCTAAATGCCCTCTACAGAATGGCATAATTTATTTATATTAAAAAATAAATTATGGATAAGTTATAATATAAAAAACATGAACATTTTATGAAAATAAAACACCTTTATATATATTTTAATTTATTTTGAGCACTTCCGGTTGTCAAAAGACAACTCAGTGAGCATGGAAATGTAGCCCCACATTCCCTCTATAGAATGGTATAATTGGTGTCTCTTAATATAAAAGGGCTGAAAAGTTATAGACGATATTCTAGGGGTGGTGGTATCCACTTCCCCCTGGTACCTTTGGTATATCGGGTGTAACTTTTGAACGGTAGGGGGCATCATAAAAATCTTTGGCTCAAAATGTGTCCCAATGAACCCTCTACAGCTACCAATTTTTTCAAAATTTTATTCCAGGCGGAACGCGTTTGATTTGCGAAAAACCTTGGGGGGTGGCAACCACCCCCCTTGGTAGCCCGAGGGTTAAAGTATTTTTTCAAGTTTACTGCGAAACCTGTGCCTGGCTTAAGTCTTAGACGTATCGTAGAGAGACGTCATAGTGGCCATGCAGACGAACATAATGATTCATCTTCAACATAAAAACATCTTTTGCCAATTTGGGGCTAAACCGTCATGAGTGTGGCGAGTGACACGAGGCAATAGTAGGACCGAGGGCTTCAGCTTAGATGGGGAGTACCATCTTAATTTACTGGTTACGTATCTGCACCTGAAAAAGTGCCTCCATCACAGTAATCACACATCTGATTCCTATTTCACATATCTAATGTGATTTTCCGATAAGCAAATAGCGAGTAGGCCTTATAGGGTCCACATAGACCTGTCGGTTACAGATACTACAGATAAATGTAGACTATGCTTATAATATCATCAAACTTTACATTTGCAAAAATCAATATCCGCTGCCTCTGACCATCCGGATGAGAAATTTAACCATTGGTTACTCAAAACGAAAAAAGAGGAACTAATCAACAAGACGTTGGTCGAGTGCTCAGCACATTCTGTTTAATCAGAACAGATCTAGAGCGTCCAAATAGTTTAAAACCAATGATAAAAATCCTTTGTCCGACTGGACAGTTGGAAACGCAGCCAATCGATAGGGCCCAAGCCTATAGATTCCCATTTAATGCATACATGTGCCTTCCGAAAAACAAGTTATTGAACGACATATTAGCCTATTAAAACCAGAGCCCTGCGCCGACTTGACAGTGTCGGCGGCGGCGCGCCGGTCATTTTTGGTCGGCGGCGGCGGCGCGCCGACAGACAAAAATCGGCGGTGGCGGCGCCCTCAAAATGTCGGCGTCGGCGGCGCGGCGTCGTGGAATTAGTGCTCCAGGGTCGCTTACTTATTTTAAATTTTTTTACAAAAGCAATCGATGTTATTAAGATATGCGTGCTCAGCAATTATTTTTGGCAATTATCTGGTCTTATATTAATATTCATGAGACACAATTATTATTCTCAGAATAGACGTTTAATTGCAAAATTCTACAAACGCTTGATTTACAAGCCACTTAACAACGTTTTCAAATCCAGACCTCCCGCTTACGTAACATAGGGCCTACTAATAGAAGTTAAAGGACTGTTTCCGCAGTGTCGGCCCTACCTGCCTATTATACTGTTGATCTGCGCTTCGACCCGTCACAAATTCTTGGGGTCCATTTTCTTTACGCGAACTGCTGAAATTGTATAGCTACGTGCATGCAGACATGCATACATACATACATACACACACATACATGCATACGTACATACATACATACATACTAACATACATACATACAAACATACATACATGCATGCATACATGCATACATACATGCATACATACAATACATACAATACATACATACTGTGTTTGCGTAGAAATGTATGTCGTAAAGTAGGAGCTATCGTGAATGAATACAAAGTAATGCAATCTTGTCATCAGATGAGGGTACTTGCAGTTTTTTTTATTTTCCTTTGTCAAAGCTCACTGAGTAGTAAAATTCATTAGAATTCACCAACTTTCCTGATTTATTGTCCATTAATCCGATTGACTTCCACGCGAAACTCTTAGCATCTTCGTTAAACCTAATTGCTATGCACAAGTCTTTCGATCTAAGCAAGCCAAATCACAATAAGTTTCTCTTCTTTTATGGGGAAAGTGTTTCTCTTTTCCTGATCTGATCTCATTAGTGAGATGTTTCTCAATTTTCTGACTAAATAGGATCCTTGGCCAATTGCCAATAGACAATAGGCCTATTAATATTCGAAAACTTAATTAATCACCAATTTTGCATAGGTCACGTACAGCGTGTGAGTTTGATACTGGTGTGAAAAATTGGAATTAGGTAGTAACTGGACACCGGCAATGGAGAATCAGAAGCCCGAAGACGCGACCAATAGTCTACATAAAATTGGAGATCGCCACCTCTTTGCAACGTAATAGTAACGTGTATCCTAATACTAGAAGGCAGACGGTTCTGTTTCATCTTAGCATACGGTCGGACTAGCTATCAGGCAAGAACGCGCACACACGGCATAGCAATTCACTTAGGCCTACCTGTAGTTCCTTTTACCTTCGTTGCTGTCATAATTCAAATCGACTCACAAAATCCACAAAGTTTAGACGTTTAGAACACTGTTCCAAAAGTCAGATAGAATAGGTAGCATCATAGGTTTCATAGCATTGACGCGAAAACGGTGTTGCCATGAATAATCGAAGTAGATAAGAAAAAAGATTAGTCTATATTTTGCACTGACGCAACAATTTTTTCGCGAAATCATGCAAGAGTTGAAAAATGCAACAAAAATAAATACAGGAATCAAGGTGGCATCGGCGGCGCGCCGACAAATTTTCAGCGGCGGCGGCGTCGGCGCGCCGACCCAAGAAAATCGGCGGCGGCGGCGTCCAAGAAATGTCGGCGGCGGCGGCGCGGCGCGGCCGGCGCAGGGCTCTGAT